>JAKOGI010001299.1:195000-252500 GCA_029747015.1 Carnegiea gigantea
ATTTTTATTAATATCAATATTAATATTAATTATTATTATTTACTGTAATAATAATTATTATTAATATCGATGGTAATTATTATTGTAATTATTACTAATGTTCATTAATAATGATAATTGTTATAATAATAATAATAATTATTATTATTAGTAGTAGTAGTTGATAATAATTATTAATATTAATATGTTATTATTGATACTAATGATTATTGATATTGTTATTATTTCCCTTCTAAAGACTTAAGCCACCAAAGAAGAGTTCTAAAGGAAAATTGGCTATATATGTCTTTCCATTTATAATTTAACTTCAAGTTTGGTTTATAAGGCGGTATTGGGGTCTACAAATACTTAAAATAGGGGGGATTAGCTATTACAATAGTACGGCAAATGTGCCAATAGGGGGATTACAAATAATCTGAGGATAATAAGTGTAATTACTAAGGTAATTACAACCAAGGTGAGTTGTATGTTACAAGATTCATCCTCCATCTTGTAGAGAACTTTTAGAAGACTTTACTCTATCAATAGGGGTGCCACTATTTGGAGTATCTTCCTTAATGAGTGTATAATCACACCACACTAATTAATCTAAAAAAAAATAGCTGTACCCTACTTAATGAATGCTAAATTTTAGATTGGTCCAAAACTAAAACTTTTTGCACACTCCACATAGTTGGGTCATTTCTCCCAATATTGAAATGCAATGCCTAATTTTAGCTTATATGGTTAAAATAACATCTTATGGAATTGCTAAAACTTGGGCTCGCTTCGTTTAGTAGTATTTAAACTTGACCCAAATTCAACAAGTTCACCGGGTGAAAATCAGTACTACTGTAGCAGAGTTTCACTATATGGACTTCAAATGCAAATATCTACTGAAAATATTTACATATCTTAATAGTAGACTCTATCATCTTTCCAAGAAGCCATGGATTGTTAATTTTGGAGCCCATTTGATTGTAAAAAACAATGACAAAGTGGGTTTATGTTATGGAATTTGGTGACAAGTGTCTTTCGGGGTAGATGAGACCATTTTCATGCCTCGGTGCAAGTTCTAGCAGATTCAATATGTATTAGCTAATAATCATTTAATAATTCAATATTTTTGTTAGTTAATTTACTATTACTTAGGTGGAAACCATATTTGAATGGAAACTAAATAAAAGGATATTGGAGGAACAAACTAAGTTGATTTTTTGAACTAGATTATTATTTCACTTCACTTCATGCACATTTTAAAACTTGTCCCACTTATAAGTTGTGCCTAACATTAGTTTATGGTAATGAAGTTGGATATGATTGTTTAATTTGCGAAAGGATGCGATAATTATGTAATGTCTAGCCAAACGACTCATATAATGAATAACCATAATTGTTATGAATGCTAAATTAAAGAAAAATTAATATAAAGAATATACTATTTGGGTCGAGCGGGCGAGTTCGGGTCGGGTTTGACTTACCACTTTACTGGTTTTTTGAGATTCGATTTATTTCGGATTTGTGTCGAGAAAATCATGTTCAAAACCCAAAACATTTGAATAGGTTCGGGTCGGTTTTTAGGTCAGATTAATTTTTGTCAGGTCTATGCACAGTGTGCACACACACGCATATATATACACACACACACATAGATAGATATATATATACACACACACACACACATGCATACGCGGTGGGCGTGCGCACACCTGTGTTTAGAGAAGCGCGCTCGGGGTGCATCTAGGCTCATAAAAGCTCGAAGCCCACCCTCTTGCGCCTTGGGATGGGTCAGGCTCAGCCCATTCTTAAAGTCTTTGCTTTTCTGGGCTTCAGACGGAAATGCAAAGTTGTCGAATCCCGTACTTTATAGATCACAATAGACCATTTGGAGGGGGAAAAAAAGAAAAAAAACTTCAAGGGGCCTCGACCCCTCTTTTTGTTTGTGGAAGTCTTTCAATCAAGCTGCTACTAGAAATAAACAAAGCATATTGCTACTACTGAACTTCAGTTTGGAGCTAGAGACCCTAACCCTGTTGACAACGATCTAATAAGTGCTTTGTTCTCCTGTCTTTTTTAAACTTCCTTCTTCATCCTCCTCCTATGTTATTTGACAGCCGTGGAAGGGGGTTTTTTTTTTGTTTCTTTTTTTTCCCCCTTAAAGGAGGTCGAAAATGGTGCCTCCTCCAGTGCTACAATGGTACCGAGCTGTTGCTCTTTTTTTTTTTTGGTGCTTCTTGATTTCTCTCTCTCTCTCTCTCTTCCTGGCTGGCTGGCAGTATGTGTTATGTTTTTGAGATTCAATTTATAGTAATCCAATTGAGATGTATTTAATGCTTTAATTGTATTTTGATGTGTTTAATAGATTCATTTTGTTTTTTCTTGGTGGTTGGTGAAAATCACTTATTTGTTGCAATTATCTAGTTGATTTTTGAAGAATATGGTTTTGGAATGATTTTTATGTATTTTTTAAGTAAAAGTATGCATCGCATATAAAAAGCCCACGCTCCGGGTCCAGGATCCCTTGTACGCGGTGGGCACACACACATGCATACGCGGTGGACGTGCGCACACCTGTGTTTAAAAAAGCGCGCTTGGGGTGCATCTAGGCTCACGAAAGCCCGAAGCCCACCCTCTTGCGCCTTGGGATGGGCCAGGCTCAGCCCATTCTTAAAGTCCTTGCTTTTCTGGGCTTCAAACGGAAATGCGAAGCTCTCGAATCCCGTACTTCATAGATCATAATAGACCATTTGGAGAAAAAAAAGAAAAAAAACCTTCAAGGGGCCTCGACCCCTCTTTTTGTTTGTGGAAGTCTTTCAATCAAGCTGCTACTAGAAGTAAATAATGCATATTGCTGCTACTGAACTTCAGTTTGGAGCTAGAGACCCTAACCCTGCTGACAACGATCTAATAAGTGCTTTGTTCTCCTATCTTCTTTAAATTTCCTTCTTCATCCGCCTCCTATGTTATTCGACAGCCATGGAAGGGTTTTTTTTGTTCCTTTTTCCCCCTTTAAAGGAGGTCGAAAATGGTGCCTCCTCCAGTGCTACAATGGTACCGAGCAACAGCTCTTTTTTTTTTTTTTTTTTTTGTGCTTCTTATCTCTCTCTCTCTCTTCCTGGCTGGCTGGCAGCATGTGTTACGTTTTTGGGGTTCAATTTATGGTAATCCAATTGAGATGTATTTAATGCTTTAATTGTATTTTGATGTGTTAATAGATTCATTTTGTTTTTCTTGGTGGTTGGTGAAATTACTTACTTGATGCAATTATCTAGTTGATTTTGAAGAATACGATTTTGGAATGATTTTTAAGCATTTTTTAAGTAAAAGTGCGCATCGCATATAAAAAGCCCACGCCCCGGGCCCAGGATCCCTTGTAATCTTTTGCACATCGGGCTATTTTAATATAAGGCGCACACACACACACACACCACCACACACGCACACACATATATATATATATATAGACACACACACACACAACACACGCAAGTGCGCGCACACACGTTACAGTGTATCTTCAAAATTGGCGAGTCTAGCATTTGGACATGAATTGTCTGTCCTGGGGATTTGTAACGTAGTCGAGAACGTAGGTGGCATTGTAGGTTAGCTTGAGTTGAGAACGTTGAATGTTAGAGAAGCTTATCAAACCTGTTGCCATATCTGATTGAATCTTATACCTGAGTATAATAAATGTACAGGCATACCACAGGGAGTTGTTGAGCACATGCCACCGCCACCACCTCACTTCGTAGAATTGTGCAACGTCGTCAGCTACCAGTACGCCCGTCACGTTAATTCTCAGAGATACGGCTCAGATAGGGTGTTAGGAGGAAAAACCCTCCAAGCGTGGGAGAGACAGAAAAAGCTAGGCGTCATCGGAAGGTTATTGTAGATACCAGGGACAGAATTTTTTTGACAAGTTCTTCTTCTCTTCCCGCATTTTCTTTTCTTTTTCTCGTCTGCTTCTCGAGTTAACCAGGTATGAAACAGAGCACCTTTCCCCTTTTTTTTACAGAGTGATTCTTCAAAAAGCAGAGAACCCTAGAAAAGTGACAAGTGCCTGTAGCAACTGGCCAAAAAACAAGTGCGAAGAGAATTTTTTTTCTTTTTGTTATATTTTTTTTTTCCAGTTCATATTTGTCTATAAGAATTCCTTTTGCCCCTTTTTACCTGTAAATAGCTTCTGAGATGCTTCACATAAGTTGCTTTGTTTTTTGATCCTTTTTGTTTTAGTTTTTTCTTGGATTCGAAGTCTGTCCGGTTCATCGGAAGAGAATCCATCCGTACATGGGCTGCAACGCCTTGTCCTCATTCTGCCTTTGATGTTGGCCACACAGTGTGGTTGAAGTCCAACCAAATTTGGTCTAGATGTCGTAAGAGTGAAGCAGATCTTGGCGTTACAGTTTTTTTGGATTTATCATATATATATATTTTTTTGGGTCTGCCGGTTAATGCAGGATATAGCTACAATACATATATTAGTATGTCTTTGGATTGTCATTTAATGCTGCTGAATGGCTGAAGCGAGGTTTTCCCTCATTTAGTTTTTTTTTTTTCCCTCTTCTTTTTTGTGTTTTTTTTTTTTTTTTTGGTTTTGTTTTTTTGGGGAGGGGATAGGGGTCACAGCGATCTAATGTCTCCACGGGACGAACATACACTTCCATAGGAAACTGTGTTGGATGGTCACAATTGTCTTGGGGAGGGTGTTTTTTTTTTTTTTTTTGGTTTTGTTTTTTTGGGGAGGGGATAGGGGTCACAGCGATCTAATGTCTCCACGGGACGAACATACACTTCCATAGGAAACTGTGTTGGATGGTCACAATTGTCTTGGGGAGGAACACTGCATTCTCGAAAGCTTATATGCAATTAATTACTGATGTAGTGGTCGTTGATAATGATGACGGTGATTATCCCCATGATGGAAGCTACTGTTGTTACAATACCTTTATGTTTTTATAAGAGGTGTTTATAGTGTATTACCTTATTCATCCTGTTTTGTTGTTTGCTAGTATTTTGTTTCTTAGGGTCTGTTTGGACTTTGAAAAATATTATAGAAAGAAAAAAGATTTGGAAAATAATTTTTTTTCTTGTGTTTGAATTGAAGAAAATTAGAAAGAATTTTTACGGAAAATAAGTTGGAAAATTATTTGCCTTATGCAATCAAAATTTTCCTCTTAAAAATGAGAGGAAAGTTTGAGAAAATTTTGGTGCTCGCATTCTCGACAATGCCTACACCTCTTTCTCTGTTTAAGGCCACACGGCCCACACCACAGTTTCTCTCTCCATCCCTTCTTACGCTTCAATCACCATCAGATCAAACCGGACCGTCGAATACACTGCCGTAATCCCCACATCAGATGCCAGAGTCCACCATCCTTCGGTCATGCATTCCAAGTGGTTCTGAGATTCATGGCCCGAGTCTCACTGACTTCGCCTCCCAAGTCGCTGAGTTATTCAGCGAGCCGAGCCGCCGACATTGAGTTTGGTGGAGCCGTAGCGATTGCGGCGGCGTTGGCGGCGACGCAACGTTGAGGCTAGAAGGAGGATCGAAGAGGAAAGGGGAAGTTGGGTTTAACTGGTTAGGGGACTCGAGGTGGGTTTTGGGGTTCAACTCTGAGGTTGAAAGGGTACTCTGCTATGGTGACACTTCTTGAGTGTCTGCTCTTGGAGAGAGAAGGCTGATTGAGGAGAGAGAAGGCGGAGAGCACATGCAATGGTTTTCCCGCGGGTTGGAAACTTGGGGAAGCGAGCAGGAATACTTCCCATTAGCATGCATTGGTTGACTTGTTCCACTTTGCTCACGGGCAAGTTGCGGGAAGCGGGAAGGCTTCCACCTTTGTTCTTTTTTTTTTGGTTTTTTTTTTTTTTTTGTAAGTTTTATTGATTGTTTGTTTTCTTTTTATTTTAAAAAAGTAGTTGTGTGTTGGTGTGTGGGTCCATGGATATTATTTTATTTGGTGAGCCAAAGTGGTGAGCCAATTGTTGGAGAGGGTGAGGCTTGTGAGATAAAAAATTGGAGAGAGAGTTAATGTGGCAGTGATAGGCCCCACCGGTGAGCCAAAAATCCCGCCCACCATTGCACATGCTCTGATTGTTGAGCATTTGAGGAGAGAGAATGAATTGGGAATTCGGGAGGGAAGTGGAAGAACTGGTGTTGGGACCTACTTCTCGAGCCAAGCAAGGTTGCCAGAACCAGAGCGGTAAATGAACTAGTCGAGGGACTGGATCAATGGTCCAATCGATCAGACTTATTCAATTGGATTAAATCAGATGACCCGAATTTCATATAAAATGAGGTTTTATATTTCTAATAACTAAATTATAACTCACATATCTATGTGAGTCTAAATAAAAATTGCAAAATAAATTTTTTAATATTTTTAATGCTGCAATAAAAATACAATTTTTAACATATTTTCAAATTGTTTACAAATTTTTTTAGTGAAAATTAAGAACAAATGAACAAGAAGTCCCAATAGACATTTAGAAATAGTGAAAACAAAAAGAAGTAAGCAAATGTTGGCTGGTGGCTAAAAAAAGTGAAAACATTTGTCACTAACAAAATATAATAAATTCTATTTTTGGTCAAAAAAATAGCATCACTCAATTGCTCGCGTTGATATTTGAAGTAGGGGACTAGGGTTCGAATCTTCCTAGTAACAAATTCCTCCTTTTTACGAATTGAGGAGGAAAAATACCGCAAGTCCCTAACGAAGAGCAAGCAACCAATTCAGGAAGCTGGTTTAACCTTGAAAACTGCCCGGTTCAACCGGTTCTTGACCTATTCTTGACCTAGTCAACAACCAAGCGGCTCATTAGCAGTTGCAGATTGGACTAGGGTCCGGTTCCCTATATCGGTTGAACCAGCCGGTCCAGTCTAGTTCTGGTAACCTTAGAACCGAGGAGAGAAAATAATCAAATGCTTTATTTTTCTTATTTTATTTTTTAGTTTCCATATTTTTCTTGCATTTTTTTTTCCAAACCCCAAACAATAAAAAAATGACTTTCCTTCAAAATTTTTTCTTTTATATTTTTTCTCTTAAATTTTCTTTCTATCCAATTTTTCAAGGTTCAAACAGGGCCTTAAAAAAGATACAATACTTTTTATTTAATTGTTTATCTTTTGTTTTAAGCACAATAATTAGAAAATTAAATTTTATGTAATCTAGAAATGAAAGTAGTGCAAATTTGCCTGATCGTGCATATATTTACATCAATAAATATTTTTTTTTCCAATATATCGAGGGGTAGAAAATAGACAAAACAAAGTTTTGAATAGTAATTTTGAAGATCCATCAACTAAGTTAATTGACATCTATCAATAAACTAGTAAAAATACGCCCTACATATTGATGTGAACGAATTTTAATGAAAATTTTAATTGACTTCTCTCCCAAAAAAATGATAATTAAAGGAAGCAATTCATTTCATTTTAATTAATGCAAAAAATAACTTACATAATTGCCAAAAGGAAGGAGTAAGAACCCCGATAGTATGAACAATTATTTAGAAGTGAAATATATTCAAATGCAATTAAAAAAAAAAGTATGTTTTTATGTTTGATGTTCAAGTACAAGTACACTCATAAAATTTGCCTGATCGTGCATATATTTACATCAATAAATATTTTTTTCCAATATATCGAGGGGTAGAAAATAGACAAAACAAAGTTTTAAATAGTAATTTTAAAGATCTATCAACTAAGTTAATTGACATCTATCAATAAACTAGTAAAAATACACCCTACATGATATTGATATGAGCGAATTTTAATGAAAATTTTAATTGACTTCTCTCCCAAAAAAATGATAATTAAATGAAGCCATTCATTTCATTTTAATTAATGCAAAATAGAACTTACGTAATTGCCAAAAGGAAGTAGTAAGAGCCCCGCTAGTATGAACAATTATTTAGAAATGAAATATATTCAAATGCAATTGAAAAAAAAAAAATATATGTTTTTATGTTTGATGTTCAAGTACAAGTACACTCATAAAATACATTAAAATAAAATAAAGTACTTTCCCAAAATATTCATGATAAATTAAAAAATTATTAGAAGTGAGACATATATTTCAAAAGAGAAATTTTAGAGACTGTTTTTTTTCATTTGAGTTAAAAAAGGGGATAATAAACTTACGAAATAAATAAAGTGAGTACTCTTTGCTTCTTCTTTTGCTTTTTTTTTTTTTGATTGAGATTACTCACTTCTAATCTAATTTAAAATCTTATATACTTCTATCCTTTGAAATATCACTAGCAGAATCACTAGTACATATACTACTAAAAGTAAGAAAGTGGATAGTTGTAGAAAGAAATGATAAACGTTAGCATAAGTAAAGACTTTTTTTTTTGGATCACTTATATAAATATATTATTAATGGAGAAAAAAATAAATACTTAACCAAAATCAAAGCAAAACCTCAACTTCTACTGATATTATCCACAATGGGAAAATCAAATAAAGATGAACTTAAATAAAGGCATCAACCAAGGGATAAATATGAGAACATATGAAGCGCTTCATCCGGTGAAGTCACATTGCCTTAATTGGTACGTTGGGGGGTAATTATGTCAATTTGATGAAACTTTTGTATCTATGAGATTATATCTAAGTGGTTAAGATTGAGGTCCTGAATATATTAGATCTCACGTTCGATTTTCCCTCTTATCATTGTATTATACTGCCCTCGTGGGTCTCTTAAACCCCAAAAAAAAAAAATTAAATTTCAGTGGTTTCTTACCCTTGAATTATCTTTTTCCACGCATCTGTGATGGATTCATGCATGGTTTTGTTGTTATTTGGTACTGTACAAATCGATATCACAGACTGAATAGCTAATCAATCAAGAAATTCGGGTTTCTAATATACAGTATTGTACTGTGCCCCCCCCCCCCCCCAAAAAAAATTTTTCCTCTGGGGTTTAAAGCAAAAGTGATGGATCATATGTAGACTTAATTAATCTTTGAGACATATCTAGTGTATTTGGAAATCTATTCCTTTTTAATGGAGATTGGTCGAATCTTACCGATTCATTGCATTGTAATTTGTTAGTCTATATCCCTGCCACATCGGCTTTGTACTTGGTAAAGTCAGCTCAACTAGTAAAGTATTTAGGGACTATCATCATAGATTTAGATTTGATTCCCGCTTATGTTGACTTTTGCACGTCATTTGTAAAAAAATAAAAATAAAAAAAATATGGTGTTGACTTCCTTAAAACCTTTATTCGAATTTTGAATGAAAGACAAATTTTAGTTTGATTAAATCATGATTGATTGCTTTGAAATCTTGACCAATTAGTTTCTAATTGCTAATAATATGGGATTGTGATCAAATGTCAAGATTTGCTTAAAATATGATATTATCTTTTGATGTTATATTGTGAAAGATTGTGTTGCAAAATAAATCAGCTTCTAGATGATTCTCTCAGCCAGGATCTTCACCAAAAAAAATAAGGAAATGAGCTGTTGGAGATCAAAAGGAAAATGTTAGGAAGAGATGCAAATTTCAAGGGTTTGAAAGATTGGATTTAAGGCCTTGAAACGATATGAAAGATTGACTTTCCTTAATTGATGCAACGGTCGCTTTCCAAGTATTCTTTCAACCTCTCCAACATCTTTTGGCTATAAATTGAGAAGAATTTGCAGCTGAAAGTGACACAAGAACGAGCACAAAGAACAATACTCATTTGCATGTATTGAGCCTTGATTTGCTATTCATTCAATTAAGTTGTATTGTTCAAAGTTGTAAATGAGTGGCATTGTAGAGTTGAAGGATCAACTCTACCGAGTCTTGTTGAAGGTGTCAACTTGTAACTTGAAACTTAGAGCAAAGTTTGAAGTAGGTGTACTCTAGCGTTTGGAGTAGGTGTACTCTAAAGTTGTAACTATCCCTCCTAATAAAATGGGGTTAATCCTAGAGTTAGGAAGTTCTAGGCGGGGACTAAGCATGGTTGAAGCTAAACTCGTTAAAAAATACTTATATCTTGTCGACATTTACTTTCCGCAATTCCTTTTCGATTAATTTGTAACTTTGATCATCGCCTTATATACCCTTTCTAGGGCGATTCAATAGCCTTTGTGTTTTCAATTTAATCAAAATTGTAATTGGATGGGATGATAGAGTTGAAGGGTCAATTCTACCAAGTCTTGCTGAAAGTGTCAACTTGTGACTTGAAACTTAGAGTATGTGTAGTCTAGAGTTGTAACTATCTCTCATAATAAAATTGGGTTAATCCTAGAGTTAGGAAACTCTAGGAGGGGACTAAGCTTAGTTGAGGCTGGCCTCGTTAAAAAATGCTCATGTGTTGTCCATGTTTACTTTCCACAATTCTTTTTCAATTGATTTGTGACTTTGATCATCACCCTATTCACCCCCTCTACGGTGATTGAATAGCCTCTGTGTTTCACATGGTAAGTTCCCAATTTGAATTAATAATCTTTCATCACACAATTGGACAGTATATGATGTACGATAATATATGAAGTACTTTGATAAGAGCAACTTAAAGAACCATACGCCTTAGGGTAACTTCATTGCAATGGGTCCAGGGAGGGAAAATGTTCAAGTCTTGGGCAAACAATGAGGCAAAAGGAGCTACTAAGAGCTTATAGCTCAACTGATATCAAGTGTTGTTTTTACATGGAAGGAACACGATTAAATCATTCGCACATCTACATGTTGTGGGGGATTTGTGGGAATGCAACCATACACCTAACCAATAGGTCATTCGGTTCGATTTTGGGTAGGCCTAACTTCGGGTCAGCTATGCTCTGGTAAACCAAATTCAGTTTGTTCTTGATTTTGGATCCAGTCATTTTCGGTTGTGGTTGAATTTGGGTCCCTTGATTTTTGATCAAATAAACTTGTCTTGCTATGATATATAAGTTTGGAGGATTTAGAAAGATGCATGTATAAGAAATCTTACCATGACAACAATTCTAATGTTAAAAGGATCGTTTACTAGAGAACTAAAATTAAATTTGAACTGCCTTTTTCAAAACAATTTTTTGAGTTGAAAAAATTGTAACCATGCCAAGAAATAAAAGCAACAACAACGGAATAAATAAATTCATAATTAAATAAAATTATAAAAGGGTAAATTGACTTAAGTAAATATTAAGTTAACGTCAGAAAAGCCACAGATAAGAAAGGTGCAAAGGCGCTGAAGCAAAATATTCAATCAAAGTCTTTTTTCCCCTTTGCTAATAGAACTAAACTCTTTCTGTTTTTAAGAAAATTTTTGGTTTTTGTCCTTTAAGCCTGTTATATTCAAGTAAGCTCTCTTCTTTCTTTTTTTTGGTTGATAGAGCTAAACTCTTTCTTTTATTAATACAACTTTTGATCACTCTTTCTATATTTCTTTTTATATTATTAATTTGAATAATTGCTTGCTAAAATGTTGTTTAGCTGACCAATATTTATTCCTATATTCTCTGGTTCCACTCAATAAAACTAATATATAACTCACTAACATCAGCAACTGTGTAACACCCCAACTAGACTACCCTCTAAATACCTATTCTGATAAGCATTAAAAGCTAACGGAGTGCGCTATGCAGCTAGGGCATTACCGCCGTCCTCTAGGGATAAAGCTACGTATGAGAACCAGAGCAAGTTGGATGGTAGCAAACACATGATACATTACACATACTACATAAAGTTCAACTTGTCACTAAATATTACAAGCTAAATGTCACACGATATAAAACTCAGTCCAAAGTGGATTTACATTTTGTGCTACATTCACCAACATCCCAAAAAATAATTCTGCGCTCACAAAATATATGGCTAGGTCAAGGAGTTAAACACCTGCTACTTGGCTCATTTCTCTGGGCCCTTAGCTTTCTTGGATTCCCGTTTAACTGCCAATCGTTTCTCCTTCCCTAAAATAGTTTGAAAACATACAACAAAATAAAATAAGCCAAAGTTCAATACATAACCCTTGTACAGTTAAATGAACTTTCTCAAAGAGTCAGTGAGAGCGCGCGCGCAATTTTAAAACGATGTTTATAAATATCTTTTGAGAAGCATTGGTTTACGTAAACAATTAGTAATTGTTTCATGGTCCTGGACCAAGACCTTACGTCTAAAATAGCAGCTGTGGCAATAACAATGAACTAGAAATTTCCCTTTTAATAGGAAGGGCCCAATGATGAATTCTATTGGCAGATACTTATAAACATTGAGCATTGCATATCAAAATGAACACTGAAATGGGTCCAAATGGATCCATAGGCCGAATAAAACTCGTAAACATTATTTAATGTAAATTTAAACGTTTTTGAAGGGTACAAGATAAGTTTTTGTTTAATGTAAATTTAATGTAAATTTAATGTTCACTGCCAGATGCACTCAAGTTTTGTGTTCACGAGCAATCGCTCTAATAAGTTTTTATTCTTTAATACCAAGATAATTTCAATTATCACCACTTACAGCTAATGGCTAACATTACAAGCTCCGTTTAGGCAATGTCTCGTGGATCTATCCTTTCTTGTTGAATTACGTCAAAACAATAACGCCGCCCCCCCCCCCCCCCCCCAACATTTAAGAAGTCGATCCCTTTATGCATTTTCAGTCGCCTTCTTGCCACCGTACCCCTGGTCAGAGATTGATTGATACTATCAACACTCCTTAGTCACTTGATTTAGCTACTTATGAATTCATGCTTCCTGAGTATTTTAATTAGCTCCTTTTTGACTATGGACTTGTTCTCTTCGCCTTATTTTGACTGAACTTATTCTGAACTGAACTTATCTGAACTTATTTATTGAACTTATTTTGACCTTATTTTGAACTGAACTTATCTGAACTTATTCTGAACTTATTCTGAAGCTAACTACTAAACTTATTATTCTGAACTTTTTGAACTGAACTTTTCTGAACTTATTCTGAACTAAATTAATTCTGAACTGAACCTATCTGAACTTATTCTGTCTGAAAATAAGTCGAAAAGGACAGACCCTAATTAACTTGCCTGAACCTCTTATTAACTCTTGGCTTGTGTGATTACTAAAAGATAATCTTCCTTAATTCTTACTCATTCATTTAACCAATTCACATCATTATTGGACATGCATAGGCGGAGCTACATTGGGACAAGAGGGGTTAATTGAACCCCCAGCTTTTTGAGGAAAAAAATTAAATATGGGATATTTTGTGGATAAAAAAATAGATATATATTAATTAGTTCATATACAATATGCAAACTTGTGCTTAGCAGGATGGTCGGTTGCCCCCCTTATTTCAGGTGGTCGCAGGTTCGACTCTTACTAATTGCCACTCTACTTCTACAATCCCTTGTATTTTTTTTGAGTTTTGGACATTTATTTTTCCTAATTTATGCGGCTGCCTCTCGACTCTCTCTGGTCTTTTGCTCGCCTCTCGACTCTTGCCAGCCCTACCCACTTACTCTCTCTCTCACTCTCCACAGTTAGCCGACGCCGTTGGCCTCCAGGCTTGCCACTTGTGCCAGCAGTCACCTCCACTCCTCCTCAGCTCTCCTCCTAACTCCTAAATCCCAAATCCCAAATCCCAATTTGGGGTAATTCTCAAAAATATTCAATTTTTATTTTTAATTTTATTATTTTGTAAATAAGTATGTTTATTTTACTAATTTTAGTTAGATTTATGTTAAATAATTGATTAATTTAGTGAATTACTCATGATTCATGAATTGAAAAATGAGAATTTTAATCTAATTGTCTTCTTGATTGAAGATTTAAAGTTGAACTACTTTTGTTTGTAATTGCTTCCTTGTTTATGTTTAGTTTACTAATTTTTATTAAATTTGTGTTGAATAAGTGGTTAATTTAGAGATTTACTCATCAATTAAAAAATTAAATTTTGCCTTTCTTGATTGAGAATTTAGAAATTAGAACTGGGATAACTTGTTGGTTGTTGTTAGTTTATTTGTATTAAATTCATTGACTTTAGGTAAATTTGTATTTGTTTATGATAAACACAAATTATCCCAATTCTAATTCCTAAATTCTCAATCAAGAAAGGCAAAGCCTAATTTTGTAAATATGCACTTCTTGAATGTAGTAGCTATGCACTTCATTTTAAGAACTATTAAAATTTATATTATATGTATTATTAATCTCGCCCCCTTGGTTTGAATCCTAGCTCCGGCCTGTGGACATGCATCTCTAAATTTTCTCCTTGAGGTGTCCTTTCTGAGCACACAATTCTTTTTAGATTCATAACATCATCCTAATAAATTTTAGGGTCACAACTTTTTAATCCCCTCTCTTTTCCCCTTTCCTTGTTCACTAAATCAAGAATTTCATTTACCCCTTTGCTCTTTACACTTGTAATCATCTCAAATTAATCCCGTAATCACACGATTTACTTAATTCTCCAATCAAGCACAACTTGCTCACCTATCACTCATTACATCTTGCTCTGGGTTCATTATGGCCACTTAACTTTCTAGTTTAACCCTTCTAACTAGCACTCATTCATTTTCATGTCCGTTAACATCCTCAGTCAAACAACTTCATTCATCACCATTCAAGCAAAACATAACTCAATTCATGGCTCACATAGTTTGTCATGAACTAGATTAAGCCACGATACACAACCTTATTCACCCATTCACATACCTCACCAAATCACATCCATCAAGAGTCACCCAGTTAACTCAATTTATTTGCACAAATAAATCATTATACTCTAAAATTATGCTACCAATTAATCTATAAGCTTGAATTTAAAAAAAAAAAATGGAGGAAGAGTAAATTGGAATTACCTTGATTGGTATTAAGTGAGGAGGGAGGTGGGTGAAGCTGTAAGGGTGAGAGGTGGTGATGGTTCTGGTGGCCGAGAGGGCCTCCGAGCGGCTGATTTCTGGCAGTAGGCACGGGGAATCAGGCTGAGCATGGCCCTGTTAAGGGTTGGGAAGGGGCCGAAACAAAAGGGAAAAGGAGGACGGTGGAGGCGGCTTGACAGGCTGGCAGCAGGGTCCGGCGGTGGTTGCGGCGAGCGACGATGCCGGTGCCGGTATCAATTGACCAGGGCAACACCAGAAGAAGACAGCAGAAAGGGGGGGTCACGGGTCTTTGCAGCTCCTCTCTCTCTCTCTCTCTCTTTTTGTTCTTTTGTTTTGTCTTGCTTTCTTTTAGAATTAGCCAACGCCTAGTTAATCTAACCTTATCAAACCTTAGTCAATGTCTAATAAATTTGATCCTATCTCATTTTCAACTTGGCCTAAAGTTGGCCACACATTTGGCCCCTTCCAATTGCTCCTCCTGATTTCTTAATTATTAAGAAAATATCTTTCCGACCTTGCTCGGATACCACATGTTTTTATTTCTCTCTTTTTGTAATTAGAAACCTTATACTTTCACATAATTGCCTGCTATTTTGTGAGCTTGAAAAAGAAAAAAAATCCCATGTTATCAAATACTTTTAATACATGCATTGCTCTACTTAATCTTAAAGCAAATGTGCCGCTTACTGTTCCGAATAACTATAATTATATACATAGTACCAGATCAAAAATGAATTTAAGCATGATTAAATACTGGGTATTACAACCTATACACCTATATTCAGCTCCTACTATATATTGTATAACTCACTAACATCTACTTACTAAATATATATTATAACTCACTAAATATATATCGTAACTCACCAAAAGAAATAGTAGCTCTCTTAAAAGGATATAGTACATGTGAATAAAACTTACCAATACATTGAGGGGTGGAAAATAGACAAAAGCAGAGTTTTAAATAGTAATTTTGAAGATCTATCAACTAAGTTAACGGACATCTATCGATAAATTAGTAAAAATATGCCCTACATGCTATTAGCATGAATGAATTTTAATGAAAATTTTAATTGACTTCTATCCCAAAAAAATGATAAGTAAATGAAGCCATTCATTTCATTTTAATTAATGCAAAAAAGAACTTACATAATTGCCAAAAGGAAGTAGTAAGAACCCCGATAGCATTAACAATTATTTAAAAGTGAAATATATTTAAATGCAATTTAAAAAAATTATGTTTTTATGTTTGATGTTCAAGTACAAGTACACTCATAAAATACATTAAAATAAAATAAAGTACTTTCACAAAATATTCATGATAAATTAAAAAATCATTAGAAGTGAGACATATATTTCAAAAGAGCAATTTTAGAGACCGTTGTTTTTTCCTAATTGAGTTAAAAAAGGGGATAATAAACTTATGAAACAAATAAAGTGAGTACTCTTTGCTTCTTCTTTGCTTTTCTTTTTTTTTGATTGAGATTACTCACTTTTAATCTAATATAAAATCTTATATACTTCTATCCTTTGAAATATCACTAGCAAAATCACTACTACATGCTATTAAAAGTAAGAAAGTGGATAGTCATAAAAAGAAATGATAAACGTCAGCATAAGTAAAGACATTATTTTTTTGATCACTTACATAAATATATTATTAATGGAGAAAAAAATAAATATTCAACAAAAGTCAAAGCAAAACCTCAGCTTCTACTGATATTGTCCATAATAGGAAAATCAAATAAAGATGAACTTAAATAAAAGCATCAACCAAGGGATAAATATGAGAACATATGAAGCGCTTCATCCGCTAAAGTTATACTGCCTTAATTGGTAGCTTGGAGGGTAATTATGTCAATTTGATGAAATTTTTGTGTGTATGAGATCTTAGCAAAGTGGTTAAAATTGAGATCCTGAGCATATTTGGTCTCACATTCGATTTTCCCTCTTCTCATTGTATTATACTTCCCTCGTGCCCAAAAAAATTGAAATTTCAGTGGTTTGTTACCCTTGAATTATCATTTTCCACACATCTGTGATGGATTCATGCATGGTTTTGTTGTTATTTGGTATTGTACAAATCGATATCACATACTGAATAACTAATCAATCAAGAACTTCGAGTTTCTAATACGTATACAGTAGTCTACCGCCCCCCCCCCGCCAAATTTTTTTTCCTTTGAGGTTTAAAGCAAAAGTGATGGATCATATGTAGACTCAATTAATTTTGAGACATATCTAGTGGATTTGGAAATCTATTCCTTTTTAACTGGAGATTGGCCGAATCTTACCGATTCATTGCATTGTAATTTTTTAGTCTATCTCCCTCCCACATCGGCTTTGTATTTGGTAAAGTCTGCTCAACTAGCAAAGTATTTGGGGATTATCATCATAGATTTAGATTTGATTCCCATTATGTTGACTTTTGCACATCATTTGTAAAAAAAAAATAAAAATAAAATAAACACAGTGTTGACTCCCTTAAAACCCTTATTTGAATTTTGAATGAAAGACAAATTTTAGTTTGATTAAATCATGATTGATTGCCTTGAAATCTTGACCAATTAGTTTGTTATTGCTAATAATATGGGATTGTGATCAAATGTCAAAATTTACTTAAAATATGATATTATCTTTTGATATTATATTGTGAAAGATTGTGTTGCAAAATAAACCAACTTCTAGATGATTCTCTCATGCTAGGATCTTTGCCAAAAAATAAGGAAATTAGCCGTTGGAGATCAAAAGGAAAATGTTAGGAAGAACTGCGAATTTCAAGGGCTTAAAAGACTGAGTTCAAGGCCTTGAAATGATTTAGAAGATTGACTTTTCTTGATTGATGCAACCGTCACTTTTCAAGTATTCTTTCGACCTCTCTAACATCTCTTGGCTATAAATTGAGAAGAATTTGTGGCTAAAAATGACACAAGAACAAGCACAAACAACGATACTCACTTGCATACATTGAGCCTTGATTTGCTATTCATTCAATTAAGTTGTATTGTCTAAAGTTGTAATTGGGTGGAATTATAGAGTTGAAGGGTCAACTCTGCCAAGACTTGTAGAAGGTGTCAATTTGTGACTTGAAACTTAGAGTAGGTGTACTAGAGAGTTGTAACTATCCATCCTAATAAAATTGGGTTAATCCTAGAGTTAGAGAACTCTAGGCGAGGACTAAGTTTGGTTGAGGCTAACCTCGTTAAAAAATACTCATGTGTTGTCCACATTTACTTTCCGCAATTCTTTTTTGATTAATTTGTGGCTTTGATCGTCACAATATTCACCCCCTCTAGGGTGCTTCAATAGCCTTTATACTTTCAGTTGGTGTCAGAGCCAGACCGACTAAATTTTGACTTTACTGTCAAGTGGGCAATAATCATGCCCGCTACTGGAGAAGGCTATTATGATCAAGGTCGTTCTACTGTTAGACCTCCTTTATTCAGGGGCATTAACTTTTCTTATTGGAAAAATTTGATGCAGATGTTCATCAAGACTGAAGATTATGAATTGTGGAACATTGTGACTAATTGTCAACACATTCCACAGACTATGATTGATGGAAAGTCTGTCATGAAAACCGAAGATTAGTATGCCCAAGAAGACTTTGCAAGACTTTCAAAAAATTATAAGGCTATGCATATCCTATATTATGGATTAGATGCTAACGAATCCAATCGGATTTGTGCATGTGAATTATTAGCTAAAGAAATTTGGGACAAGCTGGTGGTAACATATGAAGGGACGAGTCAAGTAAGAGAAACAAAGATCAATATGTTCATCCATAAATATGAATTATTCAAAATGCAACCCGACAAAACTATCAAGAAGATGTTTACAAGATTCACCAACATAACCAACAACCTCAAATTACTTGGCAAGACCTACACCAATGAGAAAATGGTTAGAAAAATCTTTCGATGTCTTCCCAAACACAAATGGGGTTCCAAGGTCACCACAATTAAAGAAGCCCAAACCCTCAAGACACTCGCCTTGGATGATCTACTCGGGAAACTTCTGACGCAGGAAATTCATCTTAGAGAAGATGAAGAAGAAACCAAAACAAAGAAGGGAGCAGCTTTTAAAACTACTAGTGAAGAACACTACTCTTCGGAAGATGAATCCAGTGAAGAAGATGAAGATTCCATGGCGATGATCGCAAGAGGAATAAAGAAGATTTTCAAGTCAAAAAAGTTCGATCCCAAGAAGTTCTACAAAAAGGGGGTCTTCCTGGAAGAAGAATGAGAATTCTTCAAAAGGTGAGAAACCTTCAAACAATAAAAATGAATCTAATGTTGGTCCTTGTTTTGGTTGCGGTTGTCCTATCTTACAAAAGAAAGTTGAAAAATGCAAACAAAAGGCCAAGAAAGAATTCAAGAAAGTAATGATTGTCACATGGCGTGATAGTGACTCAAGTGATAGTGACGATAAAGAAGAACAAGCAGCACACCTATGTTTTATGCCAAATGACGTAACCGAGTATGAAAGCTCGGATGAGGTAGATTGCTCGGACTTTCTTGAATATTCTAAAAATGAATTAGGTCAAGCCTTAATTAAATGCATACGATGTGAGCAAGAGTACTTGTCCAAGATAAAGTCCTTGAAGAAAACAATTCGTGATTTGTCCTTTGAAAAAGAAGTTTTACAAAAATCAAACAATGAATCTCACTCAAAGATTGAAACTGTCGAAAATGAAAAGAAAGAGCTCCAATCCAAATATGAAGGATTTGAAAAGGTGGTGTTGAAGTTTTCTAAAAGGCAAGATAACTTGGACAAATTATTAGGATCTCAAAGGATGTCCATCGACGAAGAAGGTATTGGATATAACTCTTTTAATAAAAAGAAAACATACAAAAATTTCTTTGTTCAAGAGACATCCAAACAAACCTCACACCATATGTAATTATCGTCCAAGGAAGGGTCATATCTCTTATTCATGTCCTCTTAGAAAACCAAATACCAAAATTATCTAAGTTTGGGTCCCAAAAGGGATAAGACCACAAAACATGGTCACAATCAGCATTGGACCCGAATTGATCAAGACTAGAAAGGTTTGATGTATTGTTTTGAAAGCCAGTGAAGAACTTTGGTATTCTAGAGGGGGAAATTTCTTAATATTAATGCATAAATTGAGGGGGATGATTAAATTATATTGATGCATAAATTGAGGGGGATCCCTCTCTAAGTACTAATTATGTTCTTGAGCTCTTGCAAGCTAAAATAATGTGCTATCTATTTACTGTCAAAAATTCAAGGCCTTAAAGCACAATTCAAAACCTTGAACTGTGGGTAGAAATTGGAGATTTTTGGTGTGATTGAATCAAGGGCTTGAACTTAAAATTACAAGGCCTTAACTATAAGTCATCCATAAAAAATAAATAAAATGAGTCACCCTAAAGGATGGTTATTCAAATTTGATTTAATTCCTTCCTCCTTGGGGATGTGCAAAAATTTTCAGAATCTCTTTTATGATTTTTTTTTTGTGACACCAAATTTTATTAAATTTTTGGAATCTTGCAAAATTAAATCCTTTTCTTCTAATCTCCACTTTATCTAGGCTTTACCTTTCTTTGATTTCCACATTTGTTTATGAATGTTTTGCGTTAATCATTTTGATCCCATATGTATGAACCAACATGTTACTGGTCACCCCTTTATTTTTGATGAAAGTCAAAGGGGAGAACAGTCTTAAGGCTTTGTAAGTGATGTAAAGCTTGTCTAGTTGTGAATGTATGATAAGCTTGTGGACAATGTTAGAAGCACTGGTAAGATTGCAAACTCTACAAAGTTAAATTACGATGCATGGTAAGTATCTAAAATCCATTTCTTTGGTAAAAATGAGCTCATTCCTTCTAGCTCTAATTAATCATGATTCATCAAAGTAAAATGTTGTCTTTGATAAAAAATGGGGAGATTGTTGATTCCCTTAAAACCCTTTTTTGAATTTTGAATAAAAGACAAATTATAGTTTGATTAAATCATGATTGATTGCGTTGAAATCTTAACCAATTAGTTTGTTATTGCTAATATTATAGGATTGTGATCAAATGTCAAGATTTCACTAATAAAAATTCACCTTATTCCGATAGAATATTCTAATGAAAAACAGGTCCATGGGAATTTTCGACGGAATTCCGACGGATTCTGACAGATTCGTTAGAATTACGATGGATTTTCCAACGGTTTCCGATGGAATTGTAGGCGGATTCCGACGAAATTTTTGTCAGAAAATATTAAAAAAATTTGAAAAGTTTTTTTCACCCCGAGTCAAATGGCGGGAAAATTCAAATTTTTTTGAATATTCTGATGAAAAAATTTATCGGAATTCCGTCGAAAAAAATAGCTTTTTATTCCAATGGAATATTATGTTGGAATTTTTCTTATACATTTTGCTCTTATTCATTTTTCGATGTGCGTTTCACAAAATAGAGAGAGGGAGCAATGCACCGCCGCTTGTTACCGCCCCCAATCGCTGCTTGCCGCCACCCCACCAGCGTATCACCTCCTCCCGCCGTCATTTCTCATTGACTTTTTGAGAAAGTTTTTCCGTGTGTAATTTGTACAAATTTTTAGTTAACTATATATATGCGTTGAATTTAATAATTTGTATAATTAGTTTGTATATAATTACAAAAATCTGATAATTTATATAGTTAGTTTGCTATGTTGATGTTACTTCATTAAGTTGATAATTTGTTATCAACTGTATCAAACGATGGACTTACCAGCTACTATGACTCCTACTTCTTTTGACAAAACTCCAAGTTGAGGAGTTACTCGGAATGCTGCGAAGAAATAGATGTTGCCAGCTCCCCATTTAATCACTTATTCAATCCTTTTAAGAAAGAAATGCTCATCTACTCTAGTTAGCTTGGTAAAGTGGTAGGTGAAATCCTTCTCTCTTTATAGATATAGAGTAGGTGACGTTTAACTTCTGATTCATATAGTAAGAAAAACCTTCTTCATGGACTCCTTTGTATTTAGTTCAATAAGGTTTGCGATAGATGTTGCCTTTCCTGGAAATCCAAAATCGGCTTTTTTTAAATTTTAGTAGATATGTGAAAATGATCAATTTCTTTTAAGTTATTTGTCCTTGGCATCTTATCTTCCAATTGGAAGTGCAAAACAACAATCATCTATAGTGGGTTAGCTCACTGAATTAGTGTCTGTGCTTGTATAAATATAAGAGATGGTTTGTACTTTGTCTTTTAGTCTAGATCATCAATGTATTGGTAAGGATCTCTCCACTGCCTATGTGGAAGGCTGATAGTTGCTTGCTTGGCTAGCTTGACCCTACTGAGCTTTCTAGTAGGCTTAAGTAAATTATGTTCTGTTATTATCGATTCCCACTTAATTTTGTAAAACCTTCTTCCCCCTTGCAATTCTAACCCAGTTAGAGATAAAAGTGTAGATGGTATGTTTTTCTATCCATCCTGATTGTTGTATAGAAATTGAAATTTGAATTTATGCGAGCAAGGTTCAAGAGATTCTTCATAATCTATCTTTCTATAAATCAAGAAAAAAAAATTATCTAAAAGTTTTATTCATTATGACTACATAAACGCTACATCACATAAATAACCACATATGACATTACTAGAGAATGTTAGCTTTAAAAGCATTATTCTTTATACATTACTTATTTTCAAAACATAAAAAATCCAAAGGATAGGCCTTAACCAGTAGAAGGAAGAGAAACTAACAACTTTCTTTTTTGAAATTCTTGTGTTATTTATTGGTTATTTCAGTCACTTAGGTTGACAGTCGCTCAATGAGTTCTTGCGACTTCTCCCTCAGCACTTGCAACCTCCTTTCTAAATCCCTTATGTTCTTATTGGTGGTGCCAATGCATGTTTCTGCCTTTGCAAAATCTAAATCTCTAGCATTTCTCAAAAAGAGGATTAGCTCTCTATGGCGGTAAAGAATTTCTTTTTGCAGTTACCCCATTTCAACATCAATTACAGAAAGTTTGTTTGCAACAGCTATAGCTATATGTGCTATTACAAAATTAGACACTTATTAAGCCTTCTTTTATGTAGTGGTAGGGGAATGCTTCCATTTATCACTGAATTTGATGGAAGACACACTTCTAGCTAGTTCTCGACATTACGTTTCTATAATTGAAGACTATCATGCTTGTTTAATGAAAACCTAGCTGGCTTTGGCTAACTCGTGGAGCACCCATAATACACTTGAATCACATTGTAGCAAATTTTGTACAACCAGCTTATGCGGAAAACATTTCATATTCTTTTCCAATGGAGTCATTTTTACATCTATGTACTGAGTTGTCAAAGGAGCCACGTTAAGAAAGCCCAAGCTTATATGCATTGGCCCACAGGGTACCCTCTATGGCTCTAATGGATGACCCAAGCTTGCATGAACCATCAAGGAAAGATATATTGTTAGCGTTTTACTTGTTGCCTAAATGAAAATGCATCTATTTCTTTAAAAGCAAATCAAATAAAGATGTAGGCTTAACTAAAGGGCGATGCCAAGCAAAGCCATAAAATACAAGAAGAAATTAGGTTCCTCTAACCCAACATGAGGTAGAGCCTTAACCGAACACAAGCTGGGACCTGTCATGGATAGTGGCCTTAGAGCAAGACTCATTAATGGTTAAGATCACGTCTTCATGATAAACAACAGGTGTAGGTAATGGGCCAGACCTTTCGAGTCCAAACGAGTTTGATCTTATTGTATAACAACACCATAGAGTAGCTATCTAATTTCATTAGTAATTTGAGAATTTTATCAGGAAATAGGGTTGGTTTTGCCATTGTTAACATTAGAAATCCCATATGATTGGCCCTAAGGTTGATAACCATTGGATGCCAAGACTAGCACATATTCTCCTAAAGGCATTACCATCAAATTAGTGGTCAATTCTAAACTCTGTGCTGTCCAACACAGCCCTTTGCACCAAGCATTGACTTTTAGAAAATCTTTATTAGCCACAGTCACCTTAACAGCCTTTGTTTGTCGAACTCTGCACTCTACCATACTCTTTTTGCAACACTGCAATCAATCAAATCTTCACTAAACCCTCTTCCTTGTCTCCACATTATTTTGAATCATTAACATATATAATTGAGAACTCTTGCTCTTATGAGCAAAGGTATACTTCTCGTCACACAAATAACACAGTCCCCTCCTCATCTCTTTCACTATGGGCTTATGCGATGATCAAATCAAAGGAACGCTCTTTAACTGCCCATGATTCAGACAAATATAGATGGGAATAATTTTTTTTCATGGTCTGATAATTTTCTTATTGTTGCATCTTGTCGATACGATAGATGTCTTATGCCATAAAGGTCTCCTGTCTGAAAGGTACTTCCCAACACATAAGCAAATCGCGTTCAAGTGGTAGTTGACAAAGTATCTAATCCTTGTTTTCCCTGTCTAGGGTAGTCTTAGATTGTGATGTCCCTTTTCGCTTCACATAATAGCACGCTCTAAAGCAAGCGAGCTTCGCCAGTGGTAGCCTCCTGAATTAGTTAAGTAGCATCTTCTTTCCAACAAAGCTTACCAATGCTACACTCCTTTCTTCTGTGTTTGATGGAGTTATTCCAGACAAGCTAAGAGCTAAGTGAGGACCTTGTTTGAGATGATTTTTAACTTTTGAAGTGAAATGATCAGCCGTGTAGCTTATTATGCTCGATCTACATCCTACCTGACTTGATTAAACTTTTCTTCTTATACATGGAAGGTTTTGCCATCATATTATGGATTTTCCGCTTTGTTTAGTTACATTAGGCCTTTATACAACTCTACCTTGGTGATTAAGTTTTGCTTTAGTTGATGTTGTGGAATAGGAGGTCTTGTTGGTATGGAACCTATCCTTTCAGAGTGAAGGATTGTTATCCTATAGTCGAGCATTTCAATTTGGTTTAAAGAAAAGTGATGAAGCTCATGATTCCATTATTCGTGAGAAGCATGTAAACTCTACTGGCCTAAATTAAAAGAAGAGGTCAAATTCATGCAGCTTGAGGGATAAATTATATGGATGACCTATCAGTCCATTAAATATCGAAATTTATCCTTAAGATAAGGAGATTCCTTGTGTGAAACTTTGATGCTGAATCACGCACCCTTCATCTTATGCTATAGGTAAGGAATCATAGGCAACGAGCAAAACCTAGTTGTTTTTAGGAAGCAACCTCTCCCTTCCACGTGGGTTCACCCTGAGTGAATGCCTTAACTACCTTTTAAGCGCCTTTCACATACACTGGACAAAGGATTTGGTTACCATAAGTTAAGGCATGATCCTAATTCTTTCGTTGTTATAACAGAATAATTTTCATATAAAGATGCTCAAGCGAGGAGAAGTTATGTTACGAGCAACTGTCTGCGGGCGCAGGGAGGTCAATGGTAAGAATCTTAACTTCTAATAAGTGAGTCTCTCAAGGCTTACTTACTCCAATCCTGAATAACCTTTTTTAAGAAAAGCCAACTTGTGGGACGTTCTGGAGAAGGGGTCAACTCATGTATTACTCAATCGAGGTGCAAGGCTGCCTCCTAAAATGGGAGTTAGCCTAATTCCTTTCCAACCTTTGATTAGTTTGTAAGGAATTCCTCAATCCATCCATAACTTTTTTCTAGCCTATGGTGAAAGCCAGCGATATAAAGAAGAAAAACAAAGAAAACACCCTTAATAAGAAAGTCCATGCCTTCTTATAATTGTTTTGCCAGTGATGGATTTTGTGCCATTCTATCAAAAACGTAGTTGAAGGTAGGATGATAGGGTAGATGTAGTTGCTAAATTTGCTAAAAGGTATTTACTATGGCCAAGCTTATAAAGCTAGCCAAGCCAGTGCCAAAAGAGACCTTCTAATCTATATTGTCCCCTTCACCAGACTAACAAATGGTTGTGACGGGCTCAAAAGAGATACTTGATAAAGTGCCTCTATTATTTAGGAAGTCCCTAATATCTCCATTGCTCCTTTTAAATTAGGGATTAGCTGATGCACCTAGAAGCCCAAAATTCCCAATATGAGACCTATATAACTCGAGGAATGATATAAATCTTTCTTTCACGCATTCCCTTTTAAGGTTAATTCTTGGTTTTGTCAAGTCCAAAAAGACACCAAGAAGTCCAATGGATCCTTGTATGGTACCGTATAGTATTTGAGGATTAGGTATTGTTTTGACGAAAACAATAAAATGTTCAGTTAACATGATGCATCCTGCTTTGAGAGGGAGGTTGATCGAATCCTTATGTGATGCCTTTCTTTGCTCCCTTTGGCATGATCATTTCAAAGTTTTTTATTTGATAGGAAAGTCTTTTTGAAAATCAAAATAGCTATTGAGCTCCAGGTTTATTACCATCTCTCATACGAGGCTACAGGTGCAGTGTCGATGGTAAAAGCAGTGGACCCATCTGCAATGGAAACTTACAAATCCCTATCTCTTTATGAACCTGCTTTCTTCACACTCTAAAGCTACTATGGAAGGCCAGTTTCATATAACAAATGCTCCTCCAGTTCTATATGCCTTTCGAAAAGGCTTTTACTAGCACTTTTAATACTAATATAGATCTTTTTCAACAAAATACTTCTTTTGGCTATGGCCATATGGGTTGGTGGCATAGTCTTCCACAAGCTAGATGGGTTCATGATTGTTATATAGTATAGTTTAAACGTAATAAGAATTAGTATAGTTTGAGAGTATGATCCTATTGTGCCAAATCACTGCTCAAATTGTCATGTTTTCTGCATTCTTTAAAATTGGATTAGATGAGGAGGCATGACCGTGCCACTTGGCATGGGCAACCCATGCCAAAACTCTTTGTTTCTAGCTGATTTCTAGTGATCGCGCACCGTTTGAACTGCTTGGCACGGTTTGTCTTCCTCTTTGGAATGGTTTTGGGCTGTTTTTCTTCTTTTTGTCCAATTTTGGAGCTTCTTTATTTCTAAGTCTACAGGACACCAAAATTTAATAAATTACTAATCTAAGAGTTATTTATAGGCTAAATCAATTGTTAATGGTAGGAAAAAATGTGTCAGTTAGATACCAAACAATCACCGCCACACTTAAATTTTGATATTCATCGAGTAAAACATGAGAAAAATACCTTTTCATAGGTGCAACGATTGCATTTAGCACATGCAACAAAGCCTTTAAAGCCGTTGGTCCCCCAAGTTAAGGATTGCAGTCTAGTGAGGGTTTATAGAGGACATACCACAAAGTCCTTGAAGAAGAAAAAGAAAAAGAGAAAGAAATTTTTGGTTTTGCAGAAATTTTCACAAAGCAACATCCATGGGGTACTAATACACTCCTGAAGTCAACAAGCTCACTTTAATGACAAAGATATGCCTAGCACATGCATAGGGCACATAATCAAGAACCTTGGTCCTCCAAAATAATAGTCATGCAAGTAAATCTACTCTTTTTAATGACGAGCAAGTGATGGTTAGCTCACTTTAGGTTATGTGAAGCTCTTCCCTCATGTGTTTGAAAGATGGTATAGATTTCACTCATGCTCAATCCAAGAGATGCACTCTATCATGAGATTGACGTAGTTCTCATTTTCTATCGATAGAGATGATCGAAAGGACTTCCACGAGGTGTAAAGAGGCTTGGGTTAAGGGTTTGGAAAGGGATTAATACTTGGGGGAATGAGGAGCTGATAAGCCAAAGCTAAGAAGCTATCACACCTTCCTCCATCAATTATCATCCCTCATGCAACTATACAAAGCATGCAACCCTCTCAAAGTATGAAGTGGTGACTTGAGTGAGCCAAACGCAAGAAGAGACTCCCATGCCAGGACTCTTATTCTATTTCTTTTTATTTTTTGAAACATTAACACTTGGCATGGAAATCTTTGCACTTAATTGACTGTTCAATTCGTTTCCTCATGTCCTCATGCCACAAAATGCCATCCCTTGCATCATCCCTAAACCCCCTTTTCTTCAATGATAGTCCTTAGGTTTGGCTTAGGTAAGGCACCGTTTTTGGCTAAGGTCAAAAGAATGGTTCACAAAAGGGAATGGTGGCAATTAAGACTCAAAAAGTCAGCAAGGGATGCAATTATGCACATGGAAAAACTTTTTGGCCAATGTAGCTTCATAATTACACAAAGATTGCCTATTTCTTCTTATCATTCATATAAATGTAACATGTGGTTTCAAAGAGAGCCAGGGAAAATTCTAGAGAGTGATAACTTTGAATGAACCTTTCATAAAAGGAAGCATATGACCACAAGTGATAAAGTAGTCCAATTATGCTCAAAACGTCACATATTCATTTATCATGCTTACTCTCATGTCTTAGATCAACACAATGCATGAATCCACTCCATTTTAGACTTAATTCCTATGATATATGCCTACTTAAGTCACAAGGAAATATCATTGATCTAAAGTGTAGATTTCCCCCCAAAAGCTCACTATTTACAACAGGAAATGGGTAATTTGCATTTAGGACCATCGAACTTTGATGTATTTATTTGCAGGACCAGCTTTTTGAAAAGTTCACTACCAGAACAATTGAGTTATTGTGCTATCAACTTTTGGGGGGCATTTCACCATTGAAATTTTTATATAACTCCCAAAACTTTTCATATCTGTAAATATAACCCCAATCCTGAAAAACTAACTTTCGAAAAATCTAAATTTATGCATGTGATATTTTGCTCATTAGTACTACTCGAAGTCCTCTTTAATCTGGTATCAGAGCAATGTGATCTAAAATAATTAAGATAATTAAGCTAATTAATGACTAATTACACTAATGAACTATGATTAATGCTTGAATCATCATTTGCTTGTCCTACTCCTAATTATTCATGTATTGTTCATTCACCAGAAGGAATTACTTCAGCAGCTCCCCAATTGTTTTTAGAATTAAAAGTAAAATTAGCTAAAATTAAGACTGAAGTCAAGGAGTTTAAGAAGCAATTATCTGTAATCTATCTTTCTCTAATTAACGAAGCTAGGCATAGCGAAAAATCTACTTCAAGTATTAGTACTCCATTTCAGCATAAATATCATTTCCAAAATCCGAAAAAAAAAATCTATTTCCTTTGTATGATATAGAAATCTAAAAAGAAGTAGGAGAAAAATTAGGTAAAAAATCGACTGAAAAGGCAGAAAAGGAAGAAGAGGATGGAGTCTAAGAAGTATACTCTTGAAGAACTACAGAATATATTCGAGAAAGAACAAAATCCAAAACAATTAAATAAGATCATGGGTGCAATTATTTATAAACCTGACATGTTGTTTGATGATAATGAAGAGATAAATAATGTCCAATTAGAAGAAGAAATATATCAGCAAATGAATTTGATTAAATTAAAAGATCTTAATGTGTTACCATTAGAAGAAGTTAGAAGAAAACTTGATAAAAAATAGGGTAAAATACCTGTTGAAGATGAGATCAATGAGATTGGAGAAGAACTTGACTTAGGAGAAATAGAGATCAATTTAGTTAACAATGTTCTTCCTCTGCTTGAAGAGTTTGGTGAACCTTCTAGAAGAAATACTTATTTTATAAGACCTACGTACATTCCAGCGGGACGTACAACCAATTTTTTCTTTGGGTTTATCCCAAGGAAAACTGCAACCTTTGAAGAAATTGGTCTTACTCTAATTAGTCAAATGGGATACATCTTAAATATAAATGGAGCTCATAGTAGAGAAGAAATATTTGAGCATTGGAAAAGAGATATGAATAATGTCTTAAATCTAAATACTATATGGACTGCTGCCAATTTCATAAACTATATTGAACATAGTATTTCTGGCGTTATAGCTGACTTGTATGATTCATTAAATAAGGACGGTGAAAATATATTAAGAATGATGGAAATACCAGCTGTAATGTTCAAAAATCTATGCAATGAAATCGAAACTGAGTTTATCGGAGCTAAACTTGATTCTGAAAAAAAAAGCAAAAGAATGGCAAAGAAAGATTAATAATATAGAATTATGGGATATGAGATATTAGAAAATTTATATTGTTGAATTTAGTCGATATTATTACAAAATTGGACACAGTGAAACTAATCTTGGTATGTTCTATGACAAATAGTCATATCTTGTGAATTCCATAATTAATGAAAAATACATTGCAGGGCTTGAAAGAGCAAATGTCACTGACAACCTTGGTTTAAAAATCTCTTATTTAAGAAAATGGATCGATGATCAATGTCTTGATCTCCAAAAGCAAAAGAAGATTAAGAAGCAGTTTTTAACTTGCTGGGATTCTCCTCACCAATGGGAAAAAGAATATGATGGAAGAAGGAAAAGAAAATTTTTTAAGAAAAAGAATATTAACAAGCAAAAGGGAGAGAAATATAGAAGAAAATATTATAACAAACTAAGTTCTAAAAAATGAAGATTTTTTAAGAAAATCCCTTATTGTCTTGCAGGAAAAAAAAACTGCAAATGCTGGGCATGCGAAGAAGTAGGACGCTATGCTAATGAATGGAAAAATAGGAAGAATAACAAGCTTATTGAAACCCTAGGTAGCTTAGATTATGTTGAGCTTAGCGAGGAAGAGGCACTAGAGTTAGCCCTAAATAACAAAAAGGGAATTGTTGAAATTATATTAGACAATGAATATGAAGAAAGTGATTATAAAGAAACAAGTCATATGATGGAAAGTAGCTCAATTGGTCTTGGTGATTTTCATGGAGAAGAGTTTCTTGTAGACAATGAGAACGAGGAAGTCAAAGGAGACTGGGTCCTTCACATAATTCAGAAAGACATGATTTATAAAAAATCCATCTTTCAATTGAAGAGTAAATATATATATGAGATGATCGAAGGGGATTTAGAAATAAAAGATTGTGAGTCTGATGTGGGCGAAGTTAATCTCATTAATTAGAAAAATATCCTTAAGCATAACAAAGATAAAAGCACAGCTATAGCCATGTTGGAATTGTCTAAGTTCAAGTCACCCCATTATAATATTATGGCAAAGATATTGATCTTTATGCTTTACTCTGTGATATTAGGCATCCCAAATTTAATAATCAAATTATCATAGGAATTGACACCAATTTATGTAATGGATCAGTAGGATTTAATTGTCGACCTAAATATTATGTAAGCCTAAAAGATGAATTTGCTAAAAACATATTATCTCTTAAAATAAAACCAGTTGGAATAGATATGAAAAAAGGAGGATATTCATTGAGGATATTCTGAAAAATTATCTACAAATTAGATAATACTATAGATCCAAAAACTAAGGTAACAATGATAAAGATGAAAAAAATTTGAAAGTCCTACCCCTATGCAAGAAAAATGTGATAAAAATTTATTGTTCATGGATATCTAATATTGACTTACTTAGTAACCACAATGATTTTGATGAAACACAAAATTAGTGACTTAGTTGTTGCATTAAAAAGATGTAATGCATAAAAAAAAGAAGCAATATATATTAATATAATCATAAAGAAATTATGAAGAAAATATAAACGATTGTATGTATCTCAAATTTATTTGATGATATCAAAGATTGTATGCATATCACATTTATTTGATTGGAAATATTGTATGCAATATTATTTAAAGGCAAAGATATCATAAGATTAATTATGCATGCTAGGCAGGAGACAATATGAAAAATATTATTCAAATAAAAAGGATCTTGTTAGATTAAATAATTCTATCCTTGATTCTAGCCATGACAAAATATTATCCTTATTTGATTGGAATATTCTAGTAATATTACTTGATTGGAATATTCTTTTTGAATTTCAAACTTGATCTCACAAAGATTATATTGCATGATTTTATTTTATTACAAATATAATATATTTCGTTGCCAAGCTTCAAAGAGATTTACATGTCCAAAAGGCAAGAGAAGAGATTGTGAGCATAAACTTTCTTATTGGAGAAGATCACAAGATAAAATTAGAATATCTTTGATGAGACACTTCCTTATTGGATGATGGGAGTCACAACTTGCAAGGCTATAAATACTTATCACAAGAGCAAGAGCAAAGAGATCCAAGCAATCACACAAGCAAGTTGCAATCATACTACACTGAGCTATACATTTGCAAATTCCTTTGAGTCTTGAATTGTAATCAAAAGTCTTGAGAGATCTTGAGGAATTCTCATTAAGGAGTGAATGAAGGAGTTGGTATGAGGTCACAACTCCTCCCAAACTTAAATCAGTAGTTGATTTAAGTAGATGGGATCTTTAGAGTGTGGTGCTCTGAAAGAAAGTGTGAAAGTTTATCTTAATAAGAAAAGTAGAGCGTTGAATCCTAGAGTTAGAAAACTCTAGGCGGGGACTTAAGCTTGTTGAGGCCCAACCTCGTTAAAATATCCTTGAGTTTTGTCTCTCTTTTATTTCAGTTCTTACTTTGAGTTTTGGTTTTAATTTTCTAAGATCACCCTATTCACCCCCCTCTAGGGTAATCTAAGCCTTCAATTGGTATCAGAGCCCGTCCCACACTCTTTGACCTAACAGTCGAGTGGGTGATGATCATGGCCTTTTCTGGTGATGTCAATATCGAAGGAAGATCCACTGTTAGACCTCCATTGTTTAAGGATCCAATTTCTCCTACTGGAAAAATGCTATACAAATTTTTATTGAATTTACTGATATGGAACTGTAGGAAATTATAAACAATGGGCCTTATGCTATTCATAAAATAAAAAATGACAAAGGAGAAGATATTGATAAACCAAAGGATCAGCACACTAGTGCTGACTAGGAAAAACTTACAAAAAACTCAAAGGCCAAACACATACTTTATTGTGGTTTAGATGCTAATGAATATAATAGAATTTCTGCCTGTGATACAGCTAAAGAGATCTGGAGCAAGCTGATTGTTACCTATGAAGGAGCAAGCCAAGTCCGTGAGATAAAGATGAACATGTTTGTTCATTAATATGAACTGTTTAAAATACAGGCTGACGAATCAATCAAAGACATGTTTACTCGCTTCACTGACATCACCAATAACTTGAAGTCCCTCGGAAAGACCTATACTAATGAAGAAATGGTGAGGAAGATCCTTCGGTGTCTCCCTAAAAATAAGTGGGGCCCAAAGGTCACTGCCATTGAGGAAGCAGAAGATCTGAAAAAGCTTGAACTAGACGATCTTCTAGGGAAGCTTCTAAGATCCACCTCAAAGAAGATGAAGGCGGTAGTTCTAAGAAAGGGATAGCCTTAAAAGCCTCAAAAGAAGATTGCTCTTCAGATGAGGAGGAACCTGAGGACAATGATGAAGAAGCCTTCTCCTTGATTGTGAGAGGTCTCAACAAAATGGGTCTAAGAAAGAAGTTCAACCATAAAAGCTTCAACCAGAAAGGATCCACATTTAAGAGAAATGAGAAAGGTAAGTCTTACAACAAAAATGAAACTAACGTCAATGCTTGTTATGGTTGTGGTGTACCAGGTCACATGCTGAAGGACTGCCCCCTACTTCAAAAAGTAGGAGAAAGAAGAAAATTCAAAAGGAAAGAGAACAAGAAAGCCATAATAGCTGCTTGGCGTGACAGTGAATTAAGTGAGAGTGACAACTATGAAGAATATGTGGTTAACACATGTCTTATGGCTAAGGACATGCAAGAAGAAGAGCAATCTGAATATGGAAGCACTGATGAGGTAGACATATCATCCTTGTATGACTGTTCTAAAGATGAATTAATCGATGCATTAATCAGCTTTGCCAAACTAGAAGAAAAATATATGTCTAAATACAAAGAGCTTAAGAAAAGGGTAAGAGAACTATGCAAGAAAAATGTAGATCTAGGAAAATTGAATAATGACCTTCAAGTAAAAGTTAAGGACCTAAAGGCTAAAAATATAGAACTATCAACCAAGTGTGAAGTAAATCACAAGACAATTCTTAAATTTACTCAAGGACAAGAAAATCTAGACAAACTCCTTTGTACTTAAAGGACATCATTTAACAAAGAAGGCCTTGGATATAATCACTCTAACCAAAAGAAAATCTATAAAAACTTCTTTGTAAAACCCACACTACATAAAGATAACACCAGGACTTGTAATTATTGTTCAAAGGAAGGCCACATGAATTATTCTTGTCCACTCAGAGAAAGGTCTTCTAAAATCTTTCAAATTTGGGTCCCCAAAGGAACAAGACCTCCTAATTTGATTGCTTATGATTTCAGATCTAGATTTAATGCCAAAAGCACAAGGAAGGGTTGATTTTCTGTTTTGTAGGTGTGCCTGAAGTCTGGGAAAGATCTGTGGTATCTCGACAGTGGGTGTTCAAGGCACATGAGTGGAAATGCTTCCCTGTTCACCGAAATAAAAAAGAACGGACGTGGGAGTGTCACATTTGGAGATAAAAGCATAGGTAAAATAATTGGTGTTGGAAGAATAGGTAAAAATCCTACTAATTCTATTGATAATGTCTACTTAGTCGACGGATTAAAATTCAACCTACTAAGCATATCTCAATTATGTGACAAAGGAAATCTTGTAACCTTTGACACTACTCACTTCATTGTCAAAAATAAGAAATCGAAAAAAATTACCCTTCATGGACCTAGAATAGATAATGTTTATGCAATTGATATTGACAATATCCCCCCACAAAACCTATCATGTTTTAAAGCATCACAACATGAGGATAAATGGTTATGGCATCGAAGACTGGGTCATGCTAGCATGCATACCATTAAGAAATTGGCTAAAAAGGAATTAGTAAAAGGTCTTCCTAAATGTAATTTTGAATATGATCATATATGTGATGCATGTGCTAAAGGAAAATAGGTTCGTAGCTCTTTCAAGTAAAAAAATAACATTAGCACATCTAGACCTTTGGAACTTCTGCATATAAACTTATGTGGACCAATACCTATACAAAGTTTAGGACACAGTAAATATATTCTTGTCATTGTTGACGATTATTCTCGATTCACGTGGGTCTTCTTTCTAAAAGAAAAGAATGAAGCATTCAGAGAATTTTTAAAACTCTACAAACAATTACAAGTTTATAAGAACTCACATGTCACATCTGTAAGAAGTGATCATGGTAGAGAATTTGACCAAAAAGACTTTACTGAGTTTTGCAATAATCACATAATTGCTTATAATTTTTCTGCACCTCGTACACCTCAACAGAATGGTGTAGTTGAAAGAAAAAATAGAACACTAGAAGATATGGCCCGAACTATGATGTGTGAAAGCAATGTTTCTCAAAACTTTTGGGCTAAAGCGTTCTCTAATTCGACCAACTCTAAAAAGGACTCCTTATGAGTTGTTTAAAGGTAAGCGTCCTAACATTTCACACCTAAACCCTTTGGATGCAAATGTTTTGTCCATAATAATGGTAAAAACAATCTAGGTAAATTCAATGCTAGAAGTGATAAAGAAATATTTGTGGGATATTCCATGCATAGTAAGGCCTATAGAATTTTTAACAAACGTACCAGAACCATTGAAGAAAGTATACATGTGATTTTTGATGAATCTAATGATGGTGCGTTAAGTGATTCTATAGTCCAGAGTTTAAATCTCAACAAGCATGATGACGATGAAGAGGAAGCAGAAAAGCAAGAAAGTCCTACTATTGAGCAACAACAAGAAACACACAACGGTTCCTCACCCTGAGACGAAGAGGAACCTACAAGTGAGGATGATTTGCCTCCAAATACATCCCAACAAGAGGTAAATCAAAAGCATTTCAAATATAAATCATCTCATCCAATGGACAACTTCCTGACTGATATATCCACAGGTATAAGAACACGCTCATCTCTGCATAACTTTTGTGCATTCTTTGCTTTTGTGTCACACATAGAACCCAAAAATCATCTAGAAGCTCTTAATGACACAAACTGGATAAATGCTATGCAAGAAGAGCTAAACCAATTTGAAAGAAATCAAGTTTGGACCCTCACTACACGACCAGACAATTATCCAGTAATAGGAACAAAGTGGGTCTTTAGAAATAAACTGGATGAAACTGGCAATGTCATAAGAAATAAGGCTAGATTAGTGGCCAAAGGATATAATCAAGAAGAAGGAATTGATTTCGATGAAACCTTTACCCCAGTTGCTCGATTAGAAGCTATTCGCATATTATTGGCTTTTGCATCTCATATGAACATTAAGTTATATCAAATGGATGTAAAATATGCATTCTTGAATGGTTATTTACAAGAAGAAGTCTATGTAGAACAACCTCCTGATTTTGAAAATCCTAATTTTCCCGCTCATGTTTACAAACTTCAAAAGGCCCTTTATGGTCTAAAGCAAGCCCCTAGAGCTTGGTATGTGTGTTTGAGTAAATTTCTTCTAGAACATGGTTTTAAAAGAGGACATATTGACAAAACCCTATTCACTAAATCTAGAGGACATGATTTTATAGTTATTCAAATTTATGTTGATGACATTCTTTTCGGAGCTACAAATAATCTTTTTTGTTAGGAATTCTCAGATCTTATGAGAAAAGAATTTGAAATGAGCATGATAGGAGAACTAACATTCTTCCTAGGACTTTAGATTAAACAAAATAAAGATGGAATCTTTATTAATCAAAGTAAATATATCAAAGATCTCCTAAAGAAATACAAAATGGACCAGGCCAAGCATGCAAAAACACTCATGGCAACAAATGAAAAGTTAGATCTCGATACAAACGGTAAACCTATAAGTGAAAAGGTTTATTGAGGAATGATCGGATCTTTGCTTTATCTTACTGCTAGTCGTCCTGATATCATGTTCAGTGCATGTCTATGTGCTAGATTTCAAGCTTCACCTAAAGAATCTCATCTTACCTATGTGAAATGAATTTTTCGATGCTTAGCTGGAACTAAAGACTTAGGATGATGGTACCCTCGAGGGGGAGAGTTTTCTTTGGTTGGCTTCACTGACGCAGACTATGCAAGATACAAAGTTGATAGAAAAAGTACATCAGGCACATGCCTGTTTCTTAGCCCTAGCCTAGTTTCTTAGCACTCCAAGAAACAAAATTCTATCGCCTTATCAACAGTAGAAGCAGAATATATTGCTGCAGGTGCATGTTGTGCACAATTACTCTGGATAAGGTAGCAGTTACGGGACTTAGGAATAAATTTTAAAGGAGTTCCAATTAAATGTGATAATAGAAGCGCTATCAACATCACCAAAAATCCTGTTCAACATTCACGTACGAAACACATTGAGGTACGCCATCATTTTATTCATGATCATGTTGAAAAAGGTGATATCACACTAGAATTTGTACCTACAGATCATCAGTTAGCTGATATTTTCACTAAACCCCTAAGTGAGGACAGATTTAATTTTATTCGTCATGAACTTGGCATGTTGAACTTAGATGCATGAATTCAGGGGGAGCCCTTTTCTTGAAGAACCCTAAAGGCATAATTCATTAACTCAGTTAATGAGTATCGCTAGATACACAATATCGAATGTAAAATAGGTACACATATCTATGCCACTAGATTCAGTCTCCAAGGCTTGAACACTCATTTCAAAGCCTTTATATGATTCTAGAACAAATCAACTAAGCAAATTCGAATGGAGGAAATTAATTCATAATTTCTCCCTATTCGGATCCCAACCAGATTACATTTGTAACCCTCGATTTTTTTTTTTTCAACTTGATCACAAACTTGTCATGCTCTTCTCATTTTTTTTATTTAATTATTCCGGGCACATTCTCTTGGTCTCACTGCATTTGTTTTACCAAAGCCAAAGAAAGCAATCCAATTTGAAAATCACCTCTGTTTGCTCCTGCGTGCCCAACATTGTCTTGACCTCGGTTGCTTCTACCAGAATCCTCTCCGTCGAAGAACATAACAAGCCAATGTGCTCACCAACTAAAGGATGATCCTTGCATCTCCTTGGCCCATTCCAAAACCAGTAGCCCCCCTAAAAAAAAAAAATCAATAAAATACATCAAATTTTTTCTTCTCGGCTGCCCCTGTAGAAAGATATTGAGACAAGGTCAAAACAACTAAATCAAACTCTTCCCATTCTCTCCCTTTGATCGACAGCTGCCCAAAATCAAAACAAAATCTTTATTTTTTTTCCTTTTCTTTTCTTTCCCTTGCCTCCTGCTCTTCTCTCTCCTCTTGGCCCACCCGCAGCCGCCACTCCACGGCTTCTTCTTCCTCCTCCCCACCGTTCACATGTGACCTCTGCTCTCCATTTTTGCCCGAAACCAATGCCTCACACCCACCTTGACACCCCACTCCTCAACCTGAGCACCGCCTCAGCCCCAAACCCTATTCGGACTCCCCAGCTTCCACTTGCGCCCTATTTCGCCCACTCTACGCACCGACAACCGGCACCCCGGTCGACGACCGCCATTTTCGCCGACCTCCCTGGAACCGGCACACCCAGCTTCCAACCTCCAGTGCCATCATTCACGATACCCAACCGCATTCAGACCTTGCTCACTACTCACATCATCGAGGTCCATCAGAAATTGGGCGACCTCTTCCAAATCGGAAGCTTGACTCGCCAATGTTCCCTCAAAGCTATCCCTCTCTCTGCCATCGAACGTGCCCAAAGTGCTGCATATGCCTCCCAGTTGCTCTCCGCCACTAGCAGAGCCTCCACGACCAAGCTTTGATTCACTCTTATTTCCTATTTTTCGCTTTTTTAAAAATAATTTTTACCCCTTGTTGATATGCGCAAACATTTCCTCATTCGTTGTTTGCTTCTTTTTGATGAAAGAGGGGGAGAAAGTATGACCATGATACGCTATGTTCAGTAATTTTCAAGTATAAGTATGCTTAATAATATTTATGATTGTTTATCTTTTGATTACTACGTTGCATAATTTTCTTGTTATATCTATGCTTGATATTCTTATGCTTAATGTAAGATTGACACAAGCTAAATTTTATCTTTCATCAAAAAGGAGGAGATTGTTGACTTAGTAACCATAATGATTTTGATGAAACACAAAATTAGTGACTAAGTTGTTGCATTAAAAAGATGTAATGCATAAAAAAAAGAAGAAATATATATTAATATAATCATAAAGAAATTATGAAGAAAATATCAGAGATTGCATGCATCTCAAATTTATTTGATGATATCAAAGATTGTATGCATATCACATTTATTTGATTGGAAATATTGTATGCAATATTATTTACAGGCAAAGATATCATAAGATTAATTATGCATGCTAGGCAAGAGACAATATGGAAAATATTATTCAAATAAAAAGATTTTATTTGATTAAATAATTCCATCCTTGATTCTAGCCATGACAAAATATTGTCCTTATTTGATTGGAATATTCTAGCAATATTACTTGATTGGAACATTCTTTTTGAATTTCAAACTTGATCTCACAAAGATTATATTGCATGATTTTATTTTATTACAAATATAATATATTTCGTTGCCAAGCTTCAAAGAGATTTACATGTCCAAAAGGCAAGAGAAGAGATTGTGAGCATATACTTTCTTATTGGAGAAGATCACAAGATAAAATCAGAATATCTTTGATGAGACACTTCCTTATTGGATGATGGGAGCCACAACTTGCAAGGCTATAAATACTTATCACAAGAGCAAGAGCAAGGAGATCCAAGTAATCACACAAGCAAGTTGCAATCATACTACACTGAGCTATACATTTGCAAATTCCTTTGAGTCTTGAACTGTAATCAAAAGTCTTGAGAGATCTTGAGGAATTCTTATTAAGGAGTGAACGAAGGAGTTGGTGTGAGGTCACAACTCCTCCCAAACTTAAATCAGTGGTTGATTGAAGTAGCCAGGATCTTTAGAGTGTGGTGCTCTAAAAGAAAGTATGAAGGTTCATCTTAATAAGAAAAGTAGAGCGTTGAATCCTAGAGTCGGAAAACTTTAGGCGGGGACTTAAGCCTGTTGAGGCCCAACTTCGTTAAAATATCCTTGAGTTTTGCCTCTCTTTTATTTCAGTTCTTACTTTGAGTTTTGGTTTTAATTTTCTAAGATCACCCTATTCACCCCCCCTCTAGGGTAATCTAAACCTTCACCTAATTTTGTCAACCCTAGAAAAATAAATAAGAAAAATATGATAAAAATTAATGACAATGGTAAGATTACTATTAAAACCCAATTATTAATAAGCATGAGTGCAAGATTAGAATGAGGCAGAGCGTCTTCATCAGCTAAAAAAGAGCTTAAAGAAGATGATGCAATTAGTATGACCAGTGAAATAAGTAGAATAAGTTTTGAACTCACGAAACATAGTGTAGACTGAAGTATGAGTCTAGATTGAAAAGTTATTAGGTACAAAATAAGAATTGTAGTGAGCTGATCTACGAAGATGAATTAGTAAAAAGTTTAACTATAGAGATAAGCTGTGAAGCTACAAATGCAAACCTAATAGCATCTATATCTCAATAAAGGTATGCTTAGAAGAATGTAATAAATATGAATTGTGTGTCTACATAGATAGTGGTTGTTTAGTATGCTTTGAAAAAAGATCGTTATTTCTAGAATTTATGTGGAAAAAAAGCCAAAAATCCTTTACAAGTAAGGATAGGTGATAATAGCATTATGAGCCACAGCAAAGCCATAGAAGGGTTATCCATAAAATTGGAAGAAGTGTAATGCATTATGCCATGTTTTATGGGCTATAGGTCAACCGTCTCATGATTTGATTATTGGAAATAATTTTAAAAGACTATATTCTCCATGCACACAAACCATAAACCAAATAATATTTACAATAAACGATCACTCAGTTCCTATTGAAAAATTAAATAAGGCTTACGCTCATCAGAATATTGAGTTATCATACAGCCAGCGTGGTGAGAAGGTAATGCCTGCACAATGTGAGGTAGCACTAACAATCTCATTGCTTGAGTTATCTATTAGAGAGTAGATTATCGAAGAATAAGAGAAATTATGCGAAGAACTCTACTCTAATAATCTTCTAAAATTTTGGGATAAAGATAAGACATTTGCCAAGATTACTTTGTTGAATCCCAATACTATTATCTAAGTTAAACAAATGGGGTATACACACCAGGACATTCAAGAATTTGATTAAAAAATTAAAGAACTTTTGGATAAAGGATCAATCAGGAATAGCAAGAGTCCTCACACTAGTCCCGCTTTCATGGTAAGAAAGCTGAAGAAAAAAGAGGAAAAACAAGAATGGTAATCAATTGCAAAAAACTTAATGATAATACCGTCTTTTATGGTTATTACATTCCTAACAAAACAGTCCTTCAACAGAATTCAAGGGACCCCTTGGTTCTCAAAAATGGATTACAAAAGTGGATACTGGTAAATTAAAATGAATGAAGAAAGCATTCCTTTAACTGCTTTTAGTGCCGCACAAGGACATTATAAGTGGATAGTAATGCCATTAGGTCTAAAAAATGCACCTCAAATATTCCAAAGAGAAATGGATAACATCGCCAAAGATCTTAATCATTGTTTTTTAGTTTACATTGATTATATCTTTGTCTTTTCCAAAACCATAGAATTGGACAAATATGATGTCTTAGCTGTCACTCAAAGATGCATTAATCATGGTATTATATTTGATAAGAAAAAATGCATTTATGTTGAATAAGAGATTGAGCTTTTAGGTTTAGGGATAAAAGCTAGACAAATCATTCTACTTTCTGAAAAAAATAGAAAATTTTCCTGAAAAGATTGAAGATATGAAGCAGTTAGAAAGGTTTCTTTGATGCTTTACCTATGCTTCATATTTTATTAAAGATCTAGCTAAATTAAGAAAGCAATTGCAGTAGAAAATCAACAAAGAAGTAAATAGGACATGGACCATTAGTGATTTAAAGATTGTTCAGAACTTCAAAAAATGTGCAAAAATCTTTCTATTCTTAATTTGCGTAATGGTGGAGATGATTTAATTCTTGAGACAGATACCAGCAATGAGCATTAGAGTGTGGTACTCAAAATCAAAGAAGGTAAAAAACTCTGCAAATATTACAGTGGAAATTTTAATAAGGCAGAATGCAAGTATTCCACGATGGAAAAAGAAATCCTTGCCATTATAAGGGAATTGAAAAGTTTTTAATCTTTTTAGCCCTAAAACCTTTTCTTATTCAAACTGATTGCAAAGGAATACTTGGTTTTGTGAAACAAAATTTATCAAATATGTAAGCGCAAGGGTGACTCTTGCGTGGGCAATTATGCCTTGATCAGTTTTTCTTCTCTATTAAACATATACATGAATCAAAGAACTTTATGATAGATAGTTTGACTCGAGAACTCACCAATGGTGATTATCAGAGCAAAACTCCTATCGGAAAAAGAGGAAATCCAACATGAAATGCCATTATTACTAGAACGGGTCTCTCCTTCTAGTAAAGTCCTTATATATAATTTGGAATTCCATATCAAAAAGTAGATCACGTTTTAGTTTGCTATCTTCTGCCTACCTAATAACCTAAAGATTTTCCCTTCTAAAGTTACAAGTTAATTACCTAAGGTGTCCTTATGATATCCAAGAAAAAATAAGTTCTTATGTTCAAGAAAAATGGTTCAATGAATGGTATACAGCCTGCATAAACTATTATCATAATTATTCCTATGATATTTGGGAATCATAGGATACTACAATCTAGTGTCCCGATAAGTCTGGAGATGGTGGTGTTATTTTCTCATCAAATTCAATCTCTCTAAATGACCCCGCCATTAAAGTTTAGGAATATAGGATGGTAGTTTACTTCATGAAATTCCCAGATCTAAAATTCCCATTTTTGTTGAGACTAGCTAAATTTCAGCAATGCATGTTTAAAAAAGATCCATTGAATTCTTACATCTCCTGATGATTCAACAAAAATTCTAAATAACAGATGCCTATATGTGAAGGTAAATTGTGCTTTAATTGAGTATGAAAATGGAAAGGCTAAACCAGCCCATTATTTGGTCCAAATAGTTAATTTTGACGACCCTAATGATCGACGATAAAAATGGTTTCTAGAACGAGAGCTATAGGTTTTTACAACATCTATTATCAAAGCTAGGGATTAATTGAACGAGGAAAAGCACTAATGTATTACGGGAACACTTTGTTCGCTTATCACAATGAGTTTAAGGAATGCATGAAGGTAGAAGGAGCAGCTTTAAAATATGTCTTTGATTATCTCTTTGATATTGGAGCTGGAAAATTCTTATCAGAAAAAGAAAAGAAATATCTTCTTGAATTATTTAAGAAATGGGATCTAGAGCATCCTCAATTTGATGAAGATTTTGATGATTATCTGGATAGTGATGGTCTAGAAGATATTATTAGAGATGAAGGCACGCAGAATCTCAATAATGGTGACTAGTCTTGCCAGCATTAAAAGGCTCTGAAAAGTGTTTGCTCCATTATTGTATTATTTTGACAAGTGTCAGGTTTGTAAAATAAGTCAGTCTACTATAGCCATGTGAATGTAACTATAGCCATGTATAAATCCATTATGCACTGCAGCCGTTAGGGCATCTTATGTACCCCTATCCCCTCTATAAAAGGAGAGGCTGACTGCTGAAAAGGGACACAGTCATTTGAGCATACTTAAGCAAAAGAGAAATAGGAATTTTACATTTCTCTATGAGCAAACATTTCTGATGATCTTAGTAGTTTGAGTCTCTCTCCAATCTTCCATTATAATATTTCCACTTTTTAAGCTTTTAATAAAAGACGTTTCCTAGTAGGGAACATTATTCAATCGAACCTTATGTCTTAAATATTATAATTTCTTGATTAAAGTCTCATTATCCGTTAAAATATAAAACTGGATTAGTGACTACAGTCTGAGGTAGGAAACAAAATAGATCTGTGTTGTACCTGATCGAAGGAAGATGTGGTTGAGATTAGCAATCTCTGTAAACTGAAAGTTAGAGGAACGGCAGGTTCCAGCACCGACTAAGTTCAGGTAATGGTCAAAACTCTCTAATTAAGTTTTAATTATCTTGCTAAGTATGGTGGGCCTATAACCACAAAAAATATAATATTCATGATATAAGTAGTAGATTGTGATAACTAGTACTAGTAAAGTCCTTATAAGGAGTTTAATCATGTAAAACAATCATATTTCTTGAAAAAATCCTAAAAATAGCTTATTTGCATAGTTTACCATTTTCAGGGACCTTTATGCAATTTTTAAAAGTTTAGGGGCCAAAATAATAATAAAAAGCACCAAAAAGTCTCTGTCACCAAAACTGGATGTGTCGATGCATTAATTTTTTAAAAACCTGGGCCGAACAATTCATGCACCAAAATTAGAGGTACCAAAGTGTTCAATTTTCACAGGAAATGTATTTTTTGAGTTTTCGAAAAGTTTTTCTCTCTTGATCTTCGGGGGGCAATTGGGGCTTGGAGATGTGAATGTTGTCTTCTCTTAATCTTGGGGGCAATTGGGACTTAGGTATAGCTGGAATGTCCATTAAGGAAGCAATAAAAATCTCGTCCGGCTAACCTCTCTAACATTTGGTTAAAGAAGGATAGAGGAAAGTGATCCTTTCTAGTGACAGAGTTTAACTTCCGGTAATCAATGCATACCCTCCGCCGGATTCGATTCTTATAGGAATAGGTTTTCCTTGTCATTCTTAATCACAGAAATACCGGCCTTTCTAGGAACGACTTAGACGAGGCTTACCCGCTCACTATATGAGATAAGGTAAACAATATCATGGTTCAACCACTTAAAGACTTCCTTTCTCACTACTTCTTATAAGCTAGGGTTCAACACTTTTGCTTACCATGCTAAGGCTTAGTGTTATCCTCAAGAAGTATCCTATGTTGCATAATGGTGGAACTAATGTGTCTAATGTCGATAGGTCTACCCTAAAGCCTTTTTGTTCTCTCTAAGCAAGTCAAGCACTTGGGTCTCTTGGTCCGGATTTAAATCTCTAGCAATTATCATGGGAAAAGTCTCGTCCGAACCCAAGAATGCATATTTGAGGGTATCAATGAGAGATTTCAATTCAAGAGAGGAAAAGGAGGGCACACTGGGTTGTGCCTCATGAGAAGGGGATGGGAGAGAACAGATGGATACAAGAATGGATCCATGTAACAAGTGATCACATTAGTCATCAAATGCAAATGTGTCATATTTGGGCTCATATTCCATGAAAAATGACTTGTACACAATGATGTGAACCGCTCTTCATAATCAAATTCCATTTCTTCTAAAAAGAATTCCCCTATCCAATTAAGGGTAGAGTTTTTCATATCACCAAACCCCATAGGTTCCCTATGTAAGTCGAACACATTCAACTCTATTGTCATGTTCTCATAAGTCAACTTCATTTTTTCATTCCTATAATTAATGAGTGCATTTGATGTAGCAAGGAACGATCGACCAAGGATTATTGCTATTTCATTTTCAGGACACACAACAAGCTCGGTCTCTAACACAACAAAATGAACCAAACATATGAACTCCTCCAACTTGATTAACACATCCTTAACCATTCTTTGAGGAAGGCTACTGGAATGGTCGACCAATTATAGGACCATTTTAGCAGGTTTGAGCTCCCATAACCCTTATCTCTCATACACTGTAAAGGCTAAGAGATTGACACTTGCACCAAGACTAAGTAAGGCCCTATATATATTATGATTGCCAATGACAATTAAAATAATAGAACATCTCAGGTTCTTATACTTGATGGGAATTTGATTACAAATGATTGAACTCACATTAGAAGCCAAAAAGGCTTTTTTAGGAACATTAGTGGTCCTGTTGGTGGTGCATAATTCTTTGAGAGAATGAGCATAGGGGGTATTCATTGAGTAGGACCAAGGAGGAGAATGTTGATCCTGACTTAGAGGAAGGTCTCCTTTATCTTGTCAACATGGGATTGGGATTTCATACTATTTAATTGGTTAGGAAAGGGGAAGTAAGCTTAGGAGCTGAAGGGGAAAGAATGGGAGTGACCTTAGCAGGTGTAGAATTAACAGTATCTAAAGACTCATCCTCCTTAGGATCTTCCACATCTTTAGAAGGATGGTGATTAGATGGAGAAGTAGACACATCATGAGACTTATATTCTTGAGAAGAGGGAAGAGAAGAAGTAGGGAAAAGAGATACATTCGCTTCATGTTCACCCACATGGGTGCCAATTTCCTTACCCGACCGTAAAGAGATCATGGCATTAACCTCCTGAGAGCAATAGGGTCAAAAGAAGAAGAGCAAGGTGCCCTTTTTTGGGTTCACTTCTGGTTGACTAGGAAAAGTCTCTTTCTCCCTATTGGAAATGGCAAGTTGAGCAAAGTGTTCACTCATTGTCTCTATCGTCCTCTTATTAGATTCTTTAAGCTCTTTCATCATCCTCTCCATATCACTCACCCTCTTGTTCACTTTATCAATTTTATTGTAACCGGGTGGCAGATAAGATTGAGGAACAATCGGTTGAGGGCAAGGCCCTTTAGGAGCATTGTATGCCCATTAAAATAGTGGCCTTTAATAAGAAGAGGTTCCTTGGAAACCACCACCTTCAGCATTAGACATTAAAGCATTTTGGCCTATCCATAAGAAGTTTAGATGCTTAGCCCACCCAAGTTGAATATAAGAGAATACGGATCAAGTTTTCGCCTTTGAAAGACCGCATTCACTTGCGCTTAGTCCTGGCCTATAGCTAGTTGTTGTGTCAACAATGGACATGCACTTAAAGAATGGTCGACGGCTTGGCGTTGGGAGCACAGAACAATTTAGGGAGGGGGACAATTGTTCGATACTTGGATAAGACTATTCCTTTTAAAATTTTCTCAAGGCCGGCATGTAAACCCCCCCCTTTTGATATTAATCTGAACACCTAAATCCTCATCCTTTGTGGTCTCCTATTGCAAAGTCTTTTCCACAAGTTCCTCTAAAAATTTCTAAGCCTTGGCATCACTCTTGTTTAAGAGTCTTTTTCAACACATGGATTCAACCTTGGTTTGGGTATTTCAGTCAAGACCCTCATAGATGATTTAGCATAAAACACCATTGTTCTAGGCTATAGTGGGGCTATTAAGCTAAAAAGAGCTTGAACCTATCAAAACAATTCCAAAAGATCCCCCTCTCACTGAGCAAAGTGATTGATTTCATATCTCAATTTTACGGTCTTCTCATTCGGAAGATACTTCCTTAAGAAAACCCTCACAAACCCATCCCATGTGTGGATAGAGTGTTTGGTTCTCAGTTGGGCAAAGTTTTGATCTGTATTGTACTTGATTCTAACTCACAAATAACCTCGAGTGTAGCTAATTATCAGTGTTTTGTGTTTTATAGGAATACATGAGAAAAAGTTTCAAATTAGAGGAAAGCCAAACCCACTTTCAAGAAGGGAGTGCCAGGATTAATAAAGGCGTGCCACGAAGCAAGACTGTTGAATTAGAGAGTACACAACCACAGGAGGGGGGTGAATTGTGGTGTCCGATTTTTGCAAGTTGCTGACAAACAGTCTTAGACCCTATTCGCACAGGTTGTTTCTGAGATAAGCAGAAGCGAAAATCCAACAAAATTGAATGCAGAAATAATGGACACAGGATTTTTACGTGGAAAACACCTCTAGCCCAACTGAGGTTAAAAACCACGACCTACCTCGTGTAGGATTTAAACACTTCACTAAACGGGCTAATCACGTTACAATAGTAACACACCTTGTTACAACTTGTAACACACGTAACCTGTCTTCCCTAAGACAAGTTACCCCACGTCCAAAATCCCCTTGATTTGGACACACACTCTACTCACTCTTGTGAAAGAAGAATGTAAAGAAAAAACACCCTATTACAATGCTTCTCAACTAAGCTAATATAGGGTACAATGAAGTCCTAGTATGCCAACTTTGAAAGCTCAATTAATTCACTCACAAGGCTCGATTTTCTTTTCAAACGTTTTAGCTCATGAACTCATATTTTTTTCTTTTTGAAAATCGATGTCTCCAAGATTGTAAGAAGCTGCCTTTTATAGTGCTTGGAAAACAATTCATCAAATTTTTGGAAACTAAAAAATCTGAAGAATATAGAATCCTTTACCCACAAGGGATGGAAAAACTATTTCTGAAATTTTTGGAAATTAAAATCCTAGAGAAAATAGAATCCTTTAGCTATAAGGGGTAAGGTGACATGAGCTGAAAAACACTTCCTGAACCGCGTGCATAAGGCGGTGTTCTTTAGCAGCTAGCCCATGTTTTTCTCAACTATCTTATCCACTTGCCAAAAATTGGATATTCTTTTTATTCAAAAAGATTTTGTAAATCCCTTAAGATTTTTGATAACCGTTTTTTAGGATAAGAATAAGATACTCCATAGAAAAATCTTTCTTGCAAATCTTTGAAGAAGCTGCTCAAAATCTAAAAGATAAAAATCGTGCAAAGCAGTTTTTCGCAGCTTATTCGGGAAACACCCTGATCGCCCTGTTCCCAGGGTTGTTCTGAAGGGTGATCCGAAATATTTTCCGAAAAGCAAAACCGTTTCCAGTGAGTGGTAAATTAAAACTTTCTAATTGGCATATTAACAAGAGTCTAAAAATATAAAACTAAATCAGATCAAGACATCTTGTTGTAACCACTAGTCATCTTGTAGAACGACCTTGCTGCAAACACTTCACAGAACTTGTTTGTCACAGCTGCACTTATATCTTATGTTTCAAACACTTCACAGGATATGCTTCAAAACACCTTACAGAGCCTGTTCCTCATGGTTGTTCTTACATCGCTGACTTGAGTACCTGTTCTTGATAAACCATTAGTCAAGCAGTTTTAATATATTGAAGAGCAGTAGTAAGACCCTGTTGGTAAAGCCTGTTTGGAACAACAACAACAACTACAACACTTGGATTTGTTATCATTAAAACCTTATACATTCTAACAAATTCCCCTTTTTTGATGATGACAAACCAAGTGACCATATTGACTTTCAAGGACAATTAAAGTGATTAGTGCCAATTATTTATAGGACCGACAATTCATATGAAGCAGTCAGTATCGAAAGAGTGTAAGAAATTTAACTCGTCCATGGCAAAACTAAAACAATATTGGTCATCCTATCTTCCCCCTTTTGGCATCATTAAAAAGTAGGGGCGAACAGTCAAACAGAGGGTGTTTGTTATCACCACCACTTGGGTAATGGAGGAAAGGCAACAGGCGATACACTCAAGTATGTTGGTACGGTAATGAGATTGGCCATCCTAGTCACACACAAGCAATTCACAACAGAAAGCAAGCAAGGCAAAGCCAATCAAAAAACAAGATAACCTGTCATTCACCAAACGAATGCAACAGAAGGTACAAACTAGCAAGAGAAGTGAGAAGTGAGAACAGGCTATGAGGACAACAGATGGGGGGTGATTAGAGAGCAGGAGGGGAAAATTTTGCTGAGAGGGAAGAGAGAAGGGCGAGGATATCTTCATGGCGTTTTGCATTGAGAGCCTTTTCCTCGTCCAGGGCAGCCTTTACAGCGTTAAGCTCAGTACTGAGGCGAGAGTTTTCTTCCAAAGCAGCCTCAAGCTTGACTGAGGAACTACCAGGAACAGGAGGACAGGGTGTTCTGGTCCCCTGTTTTAAGGCAGACCCCTCAACCAAAGTATATCTACACCCCATAAGGGTGTTACTCCCAATCTCATTAATGAACTGAGTGCCCACCTTCTTCTGCAGTGTCACCCCAAAGTGCTCAAACACACTAGTCAGAAAGAAGGCGTATCCCAGGTCATGTTCCCTAGAGGTGTTTGCAATTCTTGCAATATGTCGAATCATGATGGCAGGAAGGTTAATTTGCACTTCCGTGTCCATCAGATCCATCAAACACTGATCCATGGCATCAGCAAGATTGCGACCCTGGCCTCTGGGGATGACATTCTTGATGATAAACCAAAATAGCAATTGATGAAGCGATGTCATGTCTCCTTTCTTCACAGACTTGGGTGTTTGCAGGCTTGGTTGCTGGCTAAATTTCTGGGCGAGTTCCAGCAGCCTGGCTATCCCTAGAATAGTCTTGTCTTCCCTCACATATCTATCAAAGCCTGTTGAGGGAATCCCCAGAATGTCCCCTAATATCTTCGCATCAAAGCGAAGCTGCTTTTCATTAACAATACTTGTCACCACTCCTTCGGTTACAGTGCAGTTGGCATAGAACTCTGCCAACTCATGTACAGAACACCCCAGCTGGGTGTTTGTAAACAACTTATACCACCCCTGTGAATGCAGCTTGTGCAGAAACACCCCCAGACCCTATTCCTCAAAATACTTGACCTTTATAATTTTGCCCCTGACAACCCGTCTCTGAATCAATTGGGTCAGTTTGGCTGAGATTGCGGACGGGGTAGATTTCTTGGCTCGTTTAGGTTGGGGCTCAGTAGGAGGGTCTTGGGTGGAGGCATGTTTGAGGGAGGATTTTCTCTTGGGAGTTTTGAGGGGTGATGGTTTTGGCATAGGAAGAGGTTTATCCTCTGAGGACTCCGAGAACACGGGCGTGCCCTGTTTGAAGGCAGTGTTCTCAGTGTCGCTATCTGATGAAGGCTCAGAGGAGGAATCAATCTCCTCAATAACATGGGCTGACTGTTTGGCAGGACGAGGAGTGGAGTGAAAAGCTATTCGGGCTGATTTTCTTGTGGGTCTGTTTGTGGGTTTGGTCGAAGAGGGGATTTGTGGTTTTGGTTTGACAGGGGGTTCACTTTTTGAGGGCGCTTCAGTCTGGCCGCTTTTAGGCCTTGATGGTGGTTGTGTTCTTGATACTCTAGCACGCCTAGCCACAATTTTGTACCTTTTGCGTTTCTCACCGGTTTGTGTTACTGGTGTGGCTTGTGCAGGCTTAACAGGAGACTCCTCCATTTGACCACTACTTCCCCCTTCTTCTTTTGACAAATCCTCCCCTAGGTCATCCCTAAAAACTTCAGGCCCTGTTTCTGACCCTGTTTCCTGCTCAGGAAACAGCCCAAACGAATTGATGTCATCTAACCCATGGTCCAACAGAAAGCGTTCATCTAAAACCCCAATTTCTCTTTCAGATGCCCCAAGAAGTTCTTGGGGTTGACATGCGCCCGTTTCACCAAACAAAATCAATTCCCACCCAAATTTGTACGGGATATCTTCCAATTTCAAATTCACTGTTCTAAGGTCGATACTTTTCAAAAACCCAAAAGGTTTATAGGCAATGGGTCGAGGAGGTTCAGTATTTTTACCTTCCATGAGGGCCGTCAGAAATTGTGTAGGTGCAAACAGGGCTGTGGCTGTTTGCAAGGCTGTGCCCTGTGTCTGGTTACCCTGGGTCAAGGTTGAGGAGCTCTCGAAGCTAATGGGGAACGCCATTTTTCAGAGGAAGGAGAGAGATTAGGGTTTCTTGAACAGAGTTTCAAAGCAAGAGAGTTTCGATGGAGGTGAGAGATTTAGCAAGAGCTTTAAAGGGAGAGAGAGACGTGCGAAATCTTTAAAAGATTTTGCCCGTTTTTGCAACGGACTTTAGCATTTATTGCGCACGCCTCGGGAAGAGATTAGCAGTTTTCAATTTGTTGCACACATTTGACAAACAAGAGGCGTACCTATTCCTGATGCTTGTTCTTGAGGTTACTTGCTCGGTAACATTGGACAATAAGGGCAATCTCATTAGACCTCAACGAGTGTCAGCAAGTTGCAAACCTCACATATGCTAAACATAGCACACAAGTTGATTGCAAACAAAAATTTAACATGTTGTACCCGTCACTTTTAAATTTTGCAAACAGGGAGAGAGAACAGGTTGGTCAGGTTGTTCTAATTAAGCCTAGTTCGAGTCTATTCCTTTCAAATTGTTCTCTACTCAATGCCTTTGTGAATATATCAGCAATTTGATTTTCAGTGGCACAAAAATTCATTGAGATTACTCCTTTTTCAACATTGTCCCTTAGAAAATGATGACGAATGTCAATATGTTTTGTTCTTTTGTGTTGACATGGATTTTTGGCAATGTTAATTGCACTTGTATTGTCACAATAAATAGGAATGCATCCTATGTCAACACAAAAGTCCTTGAGTTGTTGTCTTATCCATAATAACTGAGCACAACAAGATGCAGCTGCCACATACTCAGCTTCTGCTATGGACAAGGCAACAGAGAGTTGTTTCTTGGTTGCCCAAGATACCAAACAAGGTCTAAGAAAGTGAGCCATACCTGAGGTGCTTTTTCTATCAACCAAGAAACCTGCATAATCAGCATCAGCATACCCAACAAGATCGAAGTTGCACCCTCTAGGATACCATAAGGTTAGATCAGGTGTATGTTTTAAGTATCTTAAAATCCTTTTTACAGCCTTAAGATGAGTTTCTTTAGGGTTAGACTGAAAACGTGCACATAGACCAACACTGAAAACAATGTCAGGTCTACTAGCCGTCAGGTATAGGAGTGACCCTATCATGCCCCTATAGGATTTCTCCTCAACTGAGGGACTACCATCATCTATTACTAACTTGGTTGAGGGAGAGATGGGAGTATCAATGGGCTTGGTCGACTCCATCTTAAAACGCTTAAGTAACTCTCTGATATACTTTTATTGATGGATCATGGTGCCATTTGAGGTTTGCTTGATTTGCAAGCCTAGAAAGAAATTAAGCTCACCCATCATGCTCATTTCAAACTCACTCCTCATCATTTTTGAAAATTCATTGCACAAATCATGATGAGTTGCACCAAATATGATGTCATCGACATATACTTGGACAATCAACAAATGTTCCCCCTTAGATTTTAGAAACAAGGTATTATCTACCTTGCCTCTTGTAAAACCATTTTCTAATAAAAAGCTTGACAACCGCTCATACCAAGCTCTAGGGGCTTGTTTTAAACCATAAAGTGCTTTGTCAAGTTTGAAAACATAGTTAGGAAATTCATTACTTTCAAAACCAGGGGGTTGTTTGACATACACTTCCTCTTTAAGGTACCCATTTAGAAACGCACTTTTAACATCCATTTGATATAACTTGATCTCCATGTGGGCTGCAAAAGCTATCAAGATTCGAATGGCTTCCATCCTTGCAACAGGTGCAAAAGTCTCTTCATAATCAATTCCCTCTTCTTGGTTGTAGCCTTGAACCACCAGCCGGGCCTTGTTCCTAGTGACTGTTCGGCACTCATCTAGCTTGTTACGGAACACCCACTTAGTTCCAATGATTGTTCTATCCTCTGGCCGTGGCACAAGGTGCCATACCTTGTTTCTTTCGAACTGATGGAGTTCTTCTTGCATGGCTGTGACCCAATCTGAATCTGCAAGAGCTTCATTAATATTCTTAGGCTCAATTTTTGAGAGAAAAGCATAGAAAGCACAGAAATTTTTAAGCCTAGATCTAGTTTGAACTCCTGCATTAATATCAGACAAAATTTGATCAAGAGGATGTGAACTTTGGTATTTCCATGATCGTGGTGAAAGTGGGTTCACAGATATGCTCTCCATCCTAGCTGGAATACTTAGTGAAACAAGTTCAGGACCTGTTCCCAAGCCTGTTTGGGAGCCTGTTCCTGAAATTATCTCAGAAGGGTTCGGCTGATGTTGTCCCGAACAGGATTCCACCTTGTTTCCCCCTGTTTGGTTCACACCCTGCCTACCTTCCTGAAGAACAGCTTTAGGCCTTAATCTCTCAGGTTGATCCTTACCTGGTTCATCTTGAAGCAGCATGTCTTTTTTAACAAGACCTAGTTCGAGGTCTTCCTCCTGTGCATCATTCTCACTTAGAGAGTTAATTTCATCAAAAAGCACATGCACACTTTCTTCAACACACAAGGTTCTCTTATTAAACACTTTGTATGCCTTACTATGTGAGGAGTAACCGAGGAATATTGCCTCGTCACTCCTTGGATCAAATTTCCCTAAGGCATCCTTTCCATTATTATGCACAAAACATTTACACCCAAAAACTCTCAAATGCAAAATATTTGGTTTTCTTCCTTTGAGGATCTCATAAGGAGTTTTGTTAAGAACAGATCTAATCATGCATCTATTTATAATGTAACATGATGTGTTTAAAGCTTCAGCCCAAAAATTTCTAGGAAGACCACTAGCAACAAGCATTGTTCTAGTCATGTCCTCTAGAGTACGATTTTTGCGCTCTACCACCCTGTTCTGTTGGGGTGTTCTTGGAGCTGAAAAATTGTGATCAACACCATGCTCATTACAATAGTCAATAAAGCTCGAATTTTCAAATTCTGTACCATGGTCAGACCTTATGCATACCAAAGAGTGTCCTACCCTCTTTTCAGTCTTTTTAATGAAAGTAAGAAATTTTTCAAAAGTTTCATCTTTAGAAGCCAAAAAGAAAGTCCAAGTGAAACGAGAGCAGTCATCCACTATCACAAGCACATACCTCTTGCCACCTCGGCTCATGATCCTCATTGGACCACATAGATCCATATGTATTAATTCAAGGGGTCGAGTAGTGCTTATACACTTTTTAGACTTAAATGAATTTTTGACTTGTTTGCCTTTGGCACATGCATCACATACCTTGTCATCATTGAATTTGATGGAAGGTAAGCCAACTACTAAATCTTTGGTTACAAGTTTGTTCAAAAGAGAGTGGCTTGCATGACCTAGTCTTTTGTGTCAAAGCATAACATCATCTTTTAAGGCACTCAAACAAGTCAAATTATTTTGGGGAAGAGTAGAAATACACACTTTATAAACATTTTTGTGTCGCTTCCCCCTCAACACAACATCTCCTGTGTTCATGTTTACAACCAAGCAACGTGCTGGAGAGAACACTACTAGGTTGTCTTTGTCACACAGTTGGGACACACTTAGCAAGTTGTGTTTTAAACCATCCACAAAATAAACATTGTCAATTGAATGGGAGAGTGACTCACCTATCTTACCTATACCGACAATTGTCCCAGATTTGCCGTTTCCAAATGCTACACTCCCTCCTTCTGATGCTGTAAGTGAGAGAAAATTGGATTTTTCACCAGTCATATGCCTCGAACACCCACTGTCAACATACCACAGCTGCCTATTCCCTAGACTGTTTCCTGCACTGTTTGCTGGGTTGTTTGCTGGGTTGTTCTCTCTCACTTCAGCCTGCAAAACAAATCAAGGGTTAGTTTTGGGAACCCAGATCCACTTGGGTCCCATTCCTTTAGACGTGTAAATCTCATCTTTCCTAACCCACATTTGTTTTATATGCACTGAGTTCTTTTTAATGGCATACTTTCTTATAGGACAAGTATATCGATAATGCCCCGTTTTACCACAATGAAAACAAACAATATTTTCAGGTAATCCCACATATTTGTTATTCACTGGGTAGGTCATCTTAGGCACAAAACCTAGTCCTCTTCTATTTTGACTATGATGAGTGTTTAACCATTCCAACGCCCTTGAGGACCTGTTCCAGAGCTTGTTTGTGGCAAGGTCCGATTCTAAGTGTTTTATTTTTTCAAGCAAGTTTCTGTTTTCTTCCAGCAAAGACTCGACCTTACCTTTTAAGTCAAGAGATTCTTTTTCTAGCTCAGTCAGTTTAGTGGAACAAGTCTCTTCTTTCATGAGTAGAGTTTCTTTAAGCACATTGATGTTTTCATGCAAGGCAAGAGTCTCTTTGTCAACTTCAAGCTTTTCTAATTTAAGGGTTTCATTTTCAAGTTCTAAATCTCGAACATCCCCTTTTAATTCAGCACATATATCCATTATATTGTACACTAATTTCTCAAGAGTTGATTTATTTAGACCACGTACCTTGTTCTTGAGTTGAGTCAGACTATCCGTTGACCCATCATCTGAATCAGTGTCACTCCTTGCCATGAGTGCTGCATCAGCTTCCCCAGCTTCAGACCCTTCCTCATCCTCACTTGAATCTCCCCAGGCCGCGAGCATAGCTTTTGAGAACCTTTTCGCTGAGCTGCTTACACCCTGTTTTTTGGGATGTTCGGGTTCTTATTCTTCCTTGTGCAGTGGGCAGTTTCTCACAATGTGGTCCAGCTTACCACACTTGAAACACCCAGTGAACTGTTCCCGAGGGGTGTTCCTGGCTTTGCCGAAGTCCTTCCTTTTGATGTTTTCTTTGACTTTCTTGAAGAACTTCTTAAATTTTTGAGTCATCATGGCAATCTCCTCCTCCTCAGAATCAGAATCATCTTCTAAGGCCTTTAGTGCAAGACCTCGTTCTCTCTTTGTCTCATCTTTCTGTTAAGGATATTTCCTAAGTTCATATGTTTGGAGGTTTCCAATCAGCTCATCTAGGGTGATCTTGTTCATGTCCTTAGCTTCTTGGATGGCCGTTACTTTTGCTTCCCAAGAATGAGGTAAAATTCTTAGGATCTTCCTTACCAATTCTTCGGTGGTGAAGGATTTTCCCAAGGATTTCAACTCATTCGTTATGTGAGTGAAGCGAGTGTACATGTCCATCACACTTTTCCGATCACCCATCTCGAACAGCTCATACTTTCTCATAAGCAATTCAATCCGGGATTGCTTTACTTGATTGGTCCCTTCGTGAGCTACTTGCAAAGCATCCCAGATTTCTTTGGCCGACTCACATTCAGATATGCGAGTATATTCATCAGGACCTAGGCCAAAATATAGGAGTTTCTTGGCCTTGGCATTCTTCTCCATCATCTTGTAATCTTCAGCATTGAACTCCTTAGGCTCCTTGGGGATTGACTTTCCATCTTCAGTTGTTTTCTTAGGGATGAGTGGTCCATGCTTGATGAGCATCCACAACTCATAGTCCTCGGCTTGGATGTAGTTTTCCATCCTATTCTTCCACCAACTATAGTGTTGGCCATTAAAGTATGGTGGACGAGTTATGGATTGACCTTCAAGCATGCCTTGTGGAGTACTCATCTTCAAGGATCTCTCAAAGGTGTTAGCTTTTCAAAGGAGAACCTGCTCTGATACCACTTGTTGAATTAGAGAGTACACAACCACAAGAGGGGGGTGAATTGTGGTGTTCGATTTTCGCAAGTTGCTGACAAACAGTCTTAGACCCTGTTCGCACAGGTTGTTTCTGAGATAAGCAGAAGCGAAAATCCAACAAAATTGAATGCGGAAATAATGGACACAGGATTTTTACGTGGAAAACACCTCTAGCCCAACTGAGGTTAAAAACCACGACCTACCTCGTGTAGGATTTAAACACTTCACTAAACGGGCTAATCACGTTACAATAGTAACATACCTTGTTACAACTTGTAACACACGTAACCTGTCTTCCCTAAGACAAGTTACCCCACGTCCAAAATCCCCTTGATTTGGACACACACTCTACTCACTCTTGTGAAAGAAGAATGTAAAGAAAAAATACCCTATTACAATGCTTCTCAACTAAGCTAATATAGGGTACAATGAAGTCCTAGTATGCCAACTTTGAAAGCTCAATTAATTCACTCACAATGCTCGGTTTTCTTTTCAAACGTTTTAGCTCATGAACTCAGATTTTTTTCTCTTTGAAAACCGATGTCTCCAAGATTGTAAGAAGCCGCCTTTTATAGTGCTTGGAAAACAATTCATCAAATTTTTGGAAACTAAAAAATCTGAAGAATATAGAATCCTTTACCCACAAGGGATGGAAAAACTATTTCTGAAATTTTTGGAAACTAAAATCCTAGAGAAAATAGAATCCTTTAGCTATAAGGGGTAAGGTGACATGAGCTGAAAAACACTTCCTGAACCGCGTGCATAAGGCGGTGTTCTTTAGCAGCTAGCCCATGTTTTTCTCAACTACCTTATCCACTTGCCAAAAATTGGATATTCTTTTTATTCAAAAAGATTTTGCAAATCCCTTAAGATTTTTGATAACCGTTTTTAGGGTAAGGAATAAGATACTCCATAGAAAAATCTTTCTTGCAAATCTTTGAAGAAGCTGCTCAAAATCCAAAAGATAAAAATCGTGCAAAGCAGTTTTTCGCAGCTTATTCGGGAAACACCCTGATCGCCCTG
>JAKOGI010001299.1:257500-263674 GCA_029747015.1 Carnegiea gigantea
CAAAAATACAAAAATAAAAAATAAACAAAATGAACAAAATAAAAAAGAACAAAAAAGAATAAACAAAAATAAAAAAATTTCATCATCATTAAGTACTATCACGATAAAATTATTACATTATAAAACAAAAAAATATTAATAACCAATACTTCAACTTCATTCAACTACATTCAACTTTCACCCACACTCACCCACTCCTTCCTACACTTAAAAAAAAAAAAATACCACACTTACCTACTCCTTCTCCCCCTTTCCCACACTCACCCATTCCACATCCCTCATTTCCCACTGAATAGAACAGGGCCTAAGTAGGAGTAAGAGTAAGGAAGAGTAAATAAGAGTAAGTTATCTATCCTTATTTGAAAGTTTATGAAGAGTAAGGACTAACCCTTGTTTGAAAGAATAGGAGAGTAAATAAGAGTAAGCAAAAGGAATTGATATATATACCCTCACTGAATAGATTAAAATATATTATACTTAGATTTTATGGGGGCAAATATGTAAAAATCCACCTTTTCACCCCTCCTTACTCCTCCTTACACTCCATTTTGGAGATTAAGAAAATGAAGGGTTAAGAAGAGTAAAGGGAAGTAAGAGTTACTGTTATTTACTCCTCCTTATCATCCTATTCTTACTTCCAAACAAGGGTAAAGGGGAGTATTTACTCTTCCCTACTCCCCCTTACTCCTCCCTACTCCCCATCCAAATAGAGCCTTTGGGTCTGTTTGGATGGGGAATAAAGGAGCATAAAGAGGAGTAGGTGCTCCTCCTTACCCTAGTTTGGAAATAATAAAAGGAGAGTAAAGATGGCTAAGAAGAAGTAACTCTTACTCTCCTTTGCTTCCCATTGCCCTTTATTTCCTTAATAATCTCCAATTTTGGGGTGTAAGAAGGAGTAAGTGAGGAATCAGAAAAGTCATTTTACTTGTTTGCCCCCATAAATCTAATTATAATATATTTTAATCTATTTTGTAAAGGCAAATATATCACTTTATTCATTTACTCTTATTTACTCTCCTTTACTCCTACTCCTCATTAATCTTATTTGCTCTTACTCATTTAACTTACTTCCCTCCAATGGACCCTTAGAAAAATTGAACTGAATCAGGTCTTAATTAGTAGTTATGATCAAGATCTTGACCACAGTAGGTTTAAGGATTGATTCTCCCCTTCTTTGTATAGAGATTATTATTATACCATCCTTTATAACTCATTTTAATAATAAAAAATAAAACTCGCCAAAGTTATACAATACCATTGTCATATTAGAATGATTTAAAATAAGGTGAAATAGACACCACAGTTTATATCCACGTGAGACCCAAAATAGGAACAAGATTCCACCCTACCCTGAACAGGCTTGTCCACGCACAACAGCCTAACCCTAAAATGGGCACAATAAGTTGACCAAAATTTGAAATGGCCCCAAACATATCAGACTAAAAGTTTTTTGTTAGAAATAGTCCAAAATAAGATAATCAAACAAAATCATAACACATCTGACCAAAGTTGATCCAAACCCAAATGAGTTAGCCAAAACCAAATCCAATATGAAGTTACATCCTTCTAGACATGATTCTAGTAACACAGACATGATCCAAACCCTAACTGAATAAGTTATTTGCTACATCACAATATTGATTTACATAAGCTCACAAGGACTCGATATCCTAAAGGTGTTACAAAGGTTGTTCCTTCGAGAATACTATGCACCTAGATAACAAGAAAACCTGGCTACGCAACAGAAACCAGCCTAGCAAAACTTTTGGTATGCCATAATAAGTGATGCACAAGGCAAAATCAGGGAACCATGAAATTCACATAAATATTAACATCAAAAACTCAGAAAGTGTGGTGCCAAGCAACGCAAGGGACTCGGCCTGGCCCAGTCATCACTCTTACCCTTGTGCTTGAGGCTCGCTTCAGACCAACCACAGGCCCCAAGAGTGGGACCCGTAATTTATTTATTTGTTTTTTTTAAAAAAAGCAGACCAGTATTATGTTGAGATGATTCATCCATGTTCGTTTCCTTTGAGCCCAATCCTACCTAACATAGGACAAGATGCCATAAAGCTCCCAGCATTCATAAATCAAAAGGGTAACAGATTAACAGTTGACAAGCGACAGAAGACTATACTGATTAACATGAAGCAGCAAACTTGTATTGTGTACAAACAAAAAAAGGACGAGAGCAGAATTCTGACATATAACTCGTAGAATTACTTTCTTATCTGAAAAATACTGACAGTGATCTCTGTAATGAAAGAAATTTACACAAGCTGTGCAGATTGCTGGAAAGAGACATACAGTGAATGTTCATGACTTTGGACAAAATTTGGGGGGAGGGGGGGGAGAGGGGTGGTCTGTCTAAATGAAACATGAAAAGCTCTCCGAAAGGCCTTTGAGTTGATCTTCGAATACATGTCGGGATTCTTAAACAATGCCCAATAAATGACATGGAGGTAACGTCATCAATATTGCTCCATTCCAACACACTTGACACCGGTTCGGAAAAAACTGGCCTGTTGTACAGGTCAATCATATTTTTCTCTCCAAGAGTAAACAAGGAAAAGAACCCAGGATAAAGCTAATACAACATCACCAATGACTAGCCTAGGCAAGTCACGGGCAAGATCTTCTAGTTTCCTCTCAAAGTAAACCCTCCAAACAGCCATTGATAGGTGAAGGAGCACACAACCCTTGGCAAAAAAGCTTTGAAATTTATGATCCTTCACAAAAGCTACCATGAATAGCAGGAACCCAATCATGAACAAAAGCAACCCAGAAAATGAATCGGATGTTCGGATTAATAGATCATCGTGTGGGGTCGATCCTTGAAGCTTGCTAGCGATTTCTCGACCATGTCCAAACACAGACACCTCTTTCGTGTAAAACATCATCATAGCTCCACAAAACAAAGCAATCACAGAGTGCAAGAGACAGATAACAGGAAAACCAGAAGAACCCATGTGATGAATGCCGTTTTGATTTCCAGAAAATCAACAGTCACCTCACACATACAATCACCACCCACTCAGAACCCTTCCAAATATCTAATGATCTATTTCAACCCCACGGCTAAGATTGAGCAGTCCATCATTGTTGCAACCCACAAACAGCGAGCTGAATTTGACAAAAGAAGTCTACATAAACCCATATGACATAAAACGTACCTAAAAAAAGATTAACAGCAAAAAACCCTTTAGGCCGTAACCTCAAATTCATCTGCTTTACACATCAAAACTGTGCAAATCAAGGGACTAAAACCCTTCGCCCCCCCCCCCCCCCCCCCCCCCCCAAAAAAACTGACAAAACTTTGCAGAATTTCATCCACAAATCATTTCCCGACAAGTTAAAGCAAGTAACCTCGCAAAACAAGACCCACCATCAACTAAAACTGAAATCAATCTTCCCTGATAGTCAAATCTTGATCAAAAAAACGAATCCTTCAAAACCCAATTCATAGATAGCAAATAACAAGGAGGATAGAGATTGAAACCTTTGATGCGGTACCCAGAACATGGGCGATTGTGCTCAAGGACATTGACGGGAAAACGACGAGAGGAGAACCCAAAGGGATGAAGACAGAATCTGGCTACTGTGTTTTGGCGTTTTATGGGTGCGGTGTATAAATATAGATTTCTTAATAATTTTGTTGTAACTTCTGATGGACAGATTTTGCCATAAAATTAAAAGTTGTGGGGTAGGTTTTGCATACTGGAACGAAGATTTTTTTCCACGAGAAGTTAGAAGAGGATGGGAGAAAGAGGATGGGGAAGGTCGCGATAATAAATGATAAAATTGCATTTATTTACTTGATTGAGATTTAATTTTTTGGCATTGGCTCCCAAGCCCTGAAGAAAATGCCATGCTTTCTGGATCCAGTTTCTGGCTTTCTGCTGTCGACGGCTGAAGCGAGTCATCGTTCTTGCATTGTTGCCCTCTCTTCAATTTTTTTTTTTTTTGGTTTTTTTTGGTGGCTTCAATTCCCAACTTGATGTTGAAGGGTTTCCAATTAAAATAAAGAAAGGTACAAGTAGTACATTGCGAGGAGTAGGGAGGGTCGTTACGTAAATCATCCCCTCTTTAAAAGCACTAGATTCGAGTTTAGATTTAATATTAGATACGAAGTAAAATTAAAATGTGAATTTATATACTGCTTTAATGAGCAACCGGTAAATTTATTTATCCATCTTTAGGTTTATTGCTTATGTTAACAAATAAGAGCATATAAAAATAAAAGAATATTCTTCTTAACTTATAAAAAATAAAAAACTTCAATAAAAGGAAAGAAGTTGACAAATATAAAAGAAATAGGATGAACCCAAAAAAAAAAAATTCAATTTTTCTAAATAACTTCTTTAGCTTAGTAGCAGTACTTATTTTTGAAGGAAAATTTTGAGGTACATAAACTTTTTTAATTTTTAAAAATTTTTTTCCCTTTCAATGTATTTCATTGGTTAAACAATGATTTTTTTTGTTACTAAAAACAAAAGTGAGGCACACATTGAAACTTATAGTAGACTTGAAAATAAGCCTTTTTGGTCCATTGACGCCCTAACATTTACAAAGTTTCAACACCAAGCTAAAAGATTCCCTATCATACAATCAAAATGCTGTACGATAAAATTTGCTTGTATCATCCATTTGCCGACTAAAAACCAAACAAAAGGCAAAAATCACAACCATGAAGCTTCTAAAGTTTGGTGGAGTATTAATGTATTGAATCAAGCATAAATATATTTACCTTAATCTCACAATCAAATCCGACTTCGAATCATTATAGGGAAGGATCTTATTGGGTAAAGAGACCTTCAGAATCTCACAATCCAAGAGTGCTATGATTTGTGTAGAAACTCTCTCTTAGAGCAACTTAAATTGTTTTTTAGTGTGTTTTTTTCCTGTTAGACTAGTCCCCTTTTAGGTTAATTGCTAGTGAAGGAACTAGGGTTTTAGGTAGCTAAGTTTTTAACAAGCCATTAGCATGTTATATGAGTTGGTCTTGAATCCACTATGGGTGTATCATATTTAAAGTCCGACATCTTTCACTCAGTCATTTTCCTTTTATTTCTGCACAATCTTCATACTGAGCAAATGTGTCATTTGACTAGCATACTTGTGAGATATTTATGTTATACATCTGTTAGGGATATATAATCTGTTGTCTAGAACTGTGCATGAGTAGCTGGAAGGGTGAGAGTATCCTAGCTCATTTCAATCTCATCAAGATTTCTCACTTCGATCTCATCAAATCATCATATTTCATATTCACAATTATGGCTCGTACGTCATAACTGGTGGATTGGTGAATAGAAAAATTATGAGGTTCCCCAAATAATATTCCTCTTCTCATGAGTCTCTCGATCAAATCCAACTCATTTTTCTGAAGATGTTCTGCTCGACCAAATCATTCATGGTCTTTTGACAACACACCAATAAAAAGAATGCAGTCTCGAGCCACTGATTGGAGTCTTTGGGGTACACATTTCCATAATCCTAAGAGGACTCACACAAACAAAAGTTGAGATCTAGCTTATATTAACCCAACTGGTTGTCTCTTGCACACATAATATAAAACATGTTCTATAATATTTTCTCTTTTTTCCATGGAGTTTGTCATTTTTTTTGGGTCCTTCACCATAATGTTCATACATATGATATTTGATGTGTTATTGTCCAAAACTCCCAAATCTACTAATTAATATGAACTCACGTATGGCCTCCTTTAGGTAAACTAGGTGAAATTCAACTTTAAGTATATGTTATAATGACCTTTTGTCATTTATCAAGGCCACATTCATGCCCTTAAGTTGGCAAGTTCTCAAATTATTCTTATGATGATTTCACTTAAAATTTTTCCCCATATCCTATTAATGCTGTAATTAATGGAGGTGGTTATCCTATGTGAGAGGGCTAGCCTTATGTCTACCAAATATAACTTTCACGTTCAAGAGCATGAAACAAGCATTCATAAATAAGAGCTTACATTCAACCATTCTAACAATTGACCTGACCTCCTAGCATAAGTCAATGGTCCAAAAATATTACATGTGTGTGTGTTTATTTATGTATGCATGCATGCATGCCCATACATATATATATATATATATATATATATATATATGTGTGTGTGTGTGTGTGTGTGTGTGTGTGTGTAGATATAGATATATATAT
>JAKOGI010001300.1:0-165000 GCA_029747015.1 Carnegiea gigantea
TGCAACCACGTAACCTTCTTTTCTAAGAAAGGTTACACCACGTCTAAATCTCACCAGATTAGACACGTCCAACGTCCACAAGACTGAGGACCACTCGCTCACTTTTCTGATCCAAGATCAGGGTTACAAAACACCTTACGGGGGTGCTTCTGATTTAAGCAGATGTAAGGTACAATGAGGTCCTAGTATGCCAATATTTTGAAAGCTCAGCTTAAACACAACTTGTCTCGGTTTTTCTTTTCTCAAGAGTAACTCGAAAAATTCTTCTCACTAGAAAAACCACTTTTGTAATTTTCCCCTTTTTTGCGTATGTTGTGTATGTTTCTCGTTTTTTCTCCTCTTTTTAATGGGAGTGAAATGTTGAGATTTTAAACAAAAAATCCAACGGTCAAAAACAAGGAGAAGTGATAAAATCAGCCATGTTTAGCAAAGAGAGCTTTTTGCTTAGCACAGAGAATTCCAACGGCTAAAAGATCCAATGAGGATAGAGTTTTCCCAATATTGTAGGGATTTAATTTTTGAAAGATAAAAGTCTATCTTTTCCCCTTTAAAAATAGCCGTGAGATATATGGGAAAGAATCTCAGCTTTGAATTTTGAATTAATCACTTCCCAAAGGATAAGAAAGAAATATTTTCGGTTTTGGTAAATATTTTTCAAAATCAGTTTTGCAAATCTCCCAAGGGATTTTCATATCAAAAAGATTTTCTACAGCTTAAATTGTTGTCTTGGAATTTTATCAAGATATATTAGAGTTTTTAGCCAACCAAAATAAGTTTTCCAAAGTAACCGGGTTAGGCCGTTGCAGTTCAGAAACACCCTAGGTACCCTGTTTACAGGGTTGTTCAAACTTGGTGTTCTGAAGCAAATAGCGCAACCGATTCAAGAGTGGTTAGTTAGAGACTTTTCAAGATTGGCATATTAATAAGAGTCTAAAAAATAAAACCTAAATTACCCAAGACATCTTGTTGTAGATCCAGTCATCTTGTTCAAGACGAATACGCTGCCCCAACCACCTAGACCAACCTGGTTGCCAGGTTGTTCTTGTATCGCTTGAGTTCAGAAAGGCCTGTTTGCTGGATTGTCCTTGAAACACCTAGCCTGTTTGCCAGGTTGTTCTTGTATTGCTTGAGTTTAGAAACTGATCTTAACACACAATAAACTCATCGAGGTGGTGTTCTTGACTTGAGCATGAGTCGTCAAGGTATGAGACCTGTTCTTAAGACTTGTTCTCAACATTCAGCAAACAAGTTAAGATGCATATTGAAAATAACAGTGTATGCCTGTTTGGAGAACTTTGTTTGGAGCAACATTATTTAAGAGCATTTTACACTTGGGTTTGTTGTCATCAAAACTGAATATACTAATTCAACAATTTCCCCCTTTTTGATGATGACAAACCTAGTGTCCATATTAACAAAAAAAAAATTTAATGCTGATAGGGATCCACGTAGGTACAAGGAGTTAGTCAGGGTCAGGTTCATTCGTCACACTTTGTCAATAGGTTACACTATTCTTCCCCCTTTTGGCATCATTAAAAAAACAAGAACAATAGGACGGTTGCAAGAAAAGCATATAAAGCATTGCAAATAGATATTTCATTGCAAAAAAAACAGTACAATGCCAAACCAACAAAAAAATAGATATTGACAATCAGGGAGCAGGGGGTGGTTTAGTTTGCAGAGGAGGAATGCTGGGGGCAAGGGAGGAGAGAAGGGCAAGCAAATCTTCATGGCGTTTGGCGGAGAGGGCTTGTTCCTCAGCAAGAGCAGCCTTGACGGTGGAGAGCTCATCCTTGAGGCGAGCATTGTCCTCAAGAACAGCCTCAACCTTGATGGAAGATTGCCCAGAAATAGGTGGTCGAGGTGGTCGACGACCCTGTTTGGAGACTGACCCTTCGCCAATCTCATAGCCACACCCTAGCAGGGTGTCAATTCCAATCTCATCAATGATTTGGGCTGCCACTCTCCGTGTGAGCAATATCCCAAAGTGCTCAAACACCCTTGTCAGCAGAAATCCATAGCCAAGATCATGTGCCCGGGTGGTGTTCGCAATTCGCCCTATATGGCGAATCATAATTGCAGGGAGGTTGATTGGTTCCTCCCGATCCAGTAGGTCCACCAGACATTGATCGAGGGCATCTGCTGAGTTTCGCCCTTGACCTCGCGGAATTATGTTCTTGGTGGTGAACATAAACAGTAGTTGGTGCAGGGAGGTCATTTCACCCTTCTTAACCGAGAGGGGTGTTCTCAGGTCCTGTTTCTGACTGAGGCGTTGGGACACCTCAAGGAGCCTGGATGTTGCCAGGGCAGTTTTGTCTTCCCTCACATACAAAGCAAAGCCTTGTGAGGGCACACCCAATATTTTCCCAAGTGTGGGCGCATCAACCTTAATGTCTTGCCCATTTACCAAACTTGTCACCACCCCTTTGGTGACACTGCAGTTGGTGTAAAACTCAGCCAACTCAGGCACAGAACACCCCAACTGGGTGTTTGCAAACAAGTCAAGCCAGCCTTGGGCTCGCAACTTGCTCAGGAACACCCCCAGACCATGTTCCTCAAAAAAAACGTATATTCACTACCTTCCCCCTGACGACATTGCGCTTAAGCAATTGTGCATGTTTGTCAGTCATAGGAGAGGGAGTGGACTTCTTTGGGCGTTTGGGAGGAGGAACAGAGGTGGTATCGTCTGGTAGGGGAGCTGTTCTGGGCTTTCTTTTGAGGGGTGAGGTTGAAAGAGAGGGCTTCATAGCAGGTTTAGAGGTGGATTTTGGAGGAGCTTGATCTTCAGAGGACTCGGAGAACACTGGTGTCCCCTGTTTGAAAGAGGTGCTCTCAGAGTCAGAACTCGAGAACTCCTCGGTAGAAGAAGAGGAAATCTCCTCGATAATTGGAGCAGAGGGTTTGGAGATACGGGGAGCGAATTGAAAAGCAATTCTGGCAGATTTGCGAGAAGGCTTAGAGGATTTAGGAGAAGAGGGAGTTTGAGAGGGCTGAGACCTTGGTTGTGGCCTTGTTCTTGGCGTTCTGCTGCGCCTGGCCACTATTTTTACCCTTTTCCTTTTCTCTCCGGTTTGAGCAATCGGAGTAGTGAGTTCAGCCTCAGGGAGAGAATCCTTCTCCTGACTCTCCTCTGATGTCTCATTTGAATTCCCTCGGAAATCGACATTCAGATCCTCCACACACACGGCGTCAAAAGAGTCTTTTCCTGTTTCTGGCACTGTTTCAGGAAACAGCCCAAAAGAACAGGGTTCGAAATTATCACTAAACCCTTCAGGGGTTTCCAAGATTTTGTCTTGAGGTCTCGATGGTGCACCCTCCGACTCTACTTTAAGGGGACATGCAATTGACCCCACAAAAAACACCAATTCCCTTCCACAATTGGAGGAAATATCGTTCATCCCTATCCCTACTGATTTTAGGGACAAGCTTTTCAGAAATCTGAAAGGCTTGTACAGGATTGGGCGCGGGGGAGCAGGGATTGAGGACGCACAAACCAGGGCTTTTGAGTTGGAGGGGTGGTTGGAAGCCATTGTTGCTAGAGGAGAGAGATTAGGGTTTTAGGCTGTTTGCGGGGTTTGTTTCTGAAAAGAAGAACTGAGAACAGGGCATTTAAAGCGAGAGAGAGGGAACCCCAAAAACTTTTAAAGATCTCTTGATTTGCAACGTGTGAGAACATTAAAAGCGTGTGCCTTGGGAAGGAGGGAGGTTTAAAGAGAACACATTCCCATACGCATTGAACAACCAAGGGACGTACCTGTTCTTTCCGCTCGATCAAGATACCTGCCAGTCCTTTGCCGTTTGATTTTGACTCATTTGAACTGGGGGTGGCAGAGTTGCTCCAGTGACCCTTAGTACATCCCCTTATGCTGCACTCTTTTAAAAAACAAGCAATTCGAGTGTATGCTCTCATTGTACATAAATCACATCAGTTGCTAATGAGATTTGCAAACAAGGGGAGAGAACAAGGTGTAGAGGTTGTTTTTACCAAACCAAGTTCATGTCTTGGAAATAAGTATCTCAGGGTGTTCTTACCAACCCTAGTTCCAGTCTATTTCTCTCAAATAGATCTCTAGCTAGTGCCTTAGTGAATATATCAGCAATTTGATTTTTCGTTGTGCAAAATTTCACAGAAATTAAACCCTTTCCAACATTATCTCTCAAGAAATGATGTCGAATGTCAATATGCTTTGTTCTTTTATGTTGACATGGATTTTTGGCAATGTTAATTGCACTTGTGTTATCACAAAAAAATAGGAATGCATCCAGTGTCAACACAAAAGTCCTTAAGCTGTTGTCTTATCCACAACAGTTGAGCACAACATGAAGCTACTGCAACATATTCAACTTCTGCTGTGGACATGGAAACTGAATGTTGCTTCTTGGTAGCCCAAGATACCAAACAAGGTCCAAAAAAGTGAGCCATAACTGAGGTACTCTTTTTATCAACTAGGAATCCAGCGTAGTCAGCGTCAGCATATCCAACAAGATCAAAATTGCAACCTCCAGGATACCATAAAGCTAAATTGGGTGTATGTTTCAAATATCTTAGTATCTGTTTAGCAGCTTTAAGATGAGTTTCCTTAGGATTAGACTGAAAACGGGCACATAAACCAACACTAAAAATAATATCCGGTTTACTAGCGGTTAGGTATAGGAGTGACCCAATCATGCCCCTATAGAGTTTCTCCTCAACTGAGGGACTCCCATCATCCATAACCAACTTGGTTGAAGGAGAAATAGGAGTGTCTATGGATTTGGCCGACTCCATCCCAAAAGGCTTAAGTAGCTCCTTGATATACTTTTGTTGATGGATCATGGTGCCGTTTGGAGTTTGCTTGATTTGTAAGCCTAAGAAAAAGTTAAGCTCACCCATCATGCTCATCTCAAACTCACTCCTCATCATATTTGAAACTTCATTGCATAAATCATGATGAGTTGTACCAAATATAATGTCATCAACATATATTTGGACAATCAATAAATGTTCCCCCTTAGATTTTAGAAACAAGGTATTCTCTACCTTGCCTCTTCTAAAATTATTTTCAAGTAAAAAACTTGACAAATGTTCATACCAAGCTCTAGGAGCTTGTTTTAAACCATAAAGAGCTTTGTCTAGTTTGAAAACATGGTTAGGAAATTCACTGTTTTCAAAACCAGGGGATTGTTTGACATACACCTCTTCTTTAAGGTATCCGTTTAGGAATGCACTTTTCACGTCCATTTGATATAGTTTGATTTCCATATGAGCTGCAAAGGCTATTAGGATTTGAATAGCCTCAATTCTAGTAACTGGTGCAAAGGTTTCTTCATAATCGATCCTTCTTCTTGGTTATACCCTTGAACAACCAGCCGTGCCTTGTTCCTAGTGACTGTTCCTGACTCATCCAATTTGTTTCGGAACACCCACTTGGTTCTAATGATTGTTCTCTCTGTAGGTTTAGGTACAAGGTGCCATACTTTGTTTCTTTCAAATTGATGGAGCTCTTCTTGCATCGCCGTGACCCAATCTGAATCTGCAAGAGCTTCATTCACACTCTTTGGCTCAATATTAGAGAGAAAAGCATAGAAAGCACAGAAATTCTTAAGCTTAGACCTAGTTTGCACTCCACTGTTAATATCAAACAGAATTTGATCAAGGGGGTGTGAACTATGGTGCTTCCATGGTCGTGGAGTAAGTGGATCCACAGACACATGCTCTACTCTAGCCGGAATATTTGGAGAATCAGGCTCACGAACACCTCCTGAGCCTATTTTTGCACCTGTTTGTAAGCCTGTTCCTGAAGAACATGGTCCCGAACAGGGTTCAACGGTGTTTCCCCCTGTTTGGTGTTCACCTTGTCTGCTGTTTTGAGGAACAACTTCTGGGCCTGTTGTCTCCATGGTGTTCTTACCTTGTCTCTCATGGAGCAACACTTCTTTTCAAACAAGACCTAATTCAAATTTTTCCTCCTGTGCATTATTCTCACTCAACGAGTTAGATTCGTCAAAAAGCACATGCACATTTTCCTCAACGCACAAGGTTCTTTGTTAAAAACTTTGTATGCCTTGCTGTGAGAGGAATAACAGAGAAATATTGTCTCATCACTCCTGGGATCAAACTTTCCTAAAGCATCCTTCCCATTATTATGCACAAAACACCTACAACCGAATGTTCTTAAATGCATAATGTTGGGCTTTCTGCCTTTGAAGAGTTCGTAGGGAGTTTTGTTCAAAAAAGGTCTAATCATACATCTATTCATAATGTAACATGATGTGTTCAAAGCTTCTGCCCAAAAGTTCCTAGGGAGACCACTAGCAATAAGCATTGTCCTAATCATGTCTTCTAGGGTGCAGTTTTTGCGCTCAACCACCCCATTCTATTGGGGTGTTCTTGGGACCGAGAAGTTATGATCAACACCATGCGTATTACAAAATTCTGTAAAACTTGTATTTTCAAATTCAGTACCATGATCAGACCTCAAGCTAACCAATAAGTGTCCTACTCTCTTTTCAACCTTTTTGAGAAAGGCAGTAAAATTCTCAAAAGTTTCATCCTTGGAGGCCAAGAACAGGGTCCAAGTAAATCGAGAGTAATTATCCACTATGACAAGCACATACCTCTTCCCACCTCTACTTGTTATCCTCATAGGACCACATAGATCAATGTGTAGTAATTCAAGAGGTCGAGTAGTGCTAACACACCTTTTTGATTTAAAAGACAATCTGACTTGTTTTCCTTTTACACAAGCTTCACAAACCTTGTCATCATTGAATTTGATGGAAGGTAGTCCAACAACTAGGTCTTTGGAAACAAGTTTGTTCAAAAAAGTGAGACTTGCATGACCTAGTCTCTTGTGTCAGAGCATTATATCATCATTTAAAGCGCTTAAACAAGTCAGGTTGTTTTGGGGAAGTGTGAAATACAAACTTTGTAAACATTTTTGTGACGCTTCCCCTTTAACACAACGTCTCCTGTGTTGGCATTGACAACCAAGAAATGTGTTCGTGAGAACACCACTAGATTGTTCTTGTCACACAGTTGGGACACACTTAGTAAATTATGCTTTAAACCATCAACTAAGTGCACATTATCAATTGAGTGGGAGAGAGTTTTACAAATGCTACCTATACCGATAATTGTCCCAGACTTGCCGTTTCCAAACGCCACGCTCCCACCGATTGAAGCTGTAAGTGAGAGAAAGTTTGATTTTTCTCCGGTCATATGCCGCGAACACCCACTATCAACATACCACAGCTGCCTGTTTTCAAGGTTATTTTCCGAGCTATTTGCCAGGGTGTTTCTTACCCTATTTGCTGGGTTGTTTGCGGGGTTGTTCTCTCTCACTTCAGCCTGCAAAACAAATCAAGGGTTAGTTTTAGGAACCCAGATCCACTTGGGTCCCATTCTTTTAGACAAATAAAGCTCATCTTTCCTAATCCAGATTTGTTTCACATACCTTTCATTCTTTTCAATGGCATACTTTCTTAAAGGACATGAATATTGATAGTGACCAATTTTACCACAATGAAAGCAAACAATGTTTTCAGGTAATCCCACATACTTTCTATGGATTGGGTAAATGGTTCGTTTAGGCTTATATCCAAGTCCCTTTTTGTTTCAACTGTGGTGAGTGTTTAACCAATTCAATGCTCTTGAGGACTTGTTCCAACGCTTGGTTGTGACAAGCTTGGTTTCCAGGTTTTCTATATTAGTATGCAAGCTCTTGTTCTCTTCGAGCAAAGACTCAACCATTCCTTCCACCTCAAGGAGTTTTTCCTCCACTCGAGAATAATCTCCCTCTTTTATAAAGAGGTTTTCCTTGAGCATGTTAATATTTTCATATAAGCCCAGTTTTTCATTTTTAAGGGTTTCATTTTCAAGTTCTAGGTCTCGGACATCTCGTTTCAATTCAGCACAAGTATCCATCAAGGTATACAAAAGTTCTTCGAGAGTTGCTTTATTGAGACCACGTACCTTGTTCTTGAGATCAGTCAAGCTGTTTGTGGATTCATCATCTGAGTCTGAGTCACTTTGTGCCATGAGAGCTACAGCATCTCCTTCACTTTCAGATTCACCTTCATCCTCAGAAGAGTCTCCCCAGGCAGCAAGCATAGCCTTCGAGAATCTTTTGCCTGAGGTGTTCACAGGTTGTTTTCGAACCTGTTTTCTGGGTTGTTCGAACTCCTGCTCTTCTCGAAGCAGAGGACAGTTTTTCACAAGGTGATCTGGTTTGCCACATTTAAAACACCCTGTGAACTGTTCTCGGGGGGTGTTTTTGGATTTACTGAAGTCCTTTCTTCTGCTGTTTTCTTTGACCTTTTTGAAGAATTTCTTGAACTTTCGTGTCATTAAGGCCATCTCTTCATCCTCAAGGTCAGAGTCATCATCCTCTTGTGCTTTCAAGGCAAGCCCACGATCCTTCTTCTGCTCCTCCTTTTGTTGTGAGTTCTTTCTGAGTTCATAGGTTTGAAGATTGCCAATCAACTCGTCGAGGGTGATCCTGTTCATGTCTTTAGCTTCTTGGATGGCTGTCACCTTCGCTTCCCAAGACCGAGGCAAAATCCTTAGAATCTTCCTCACCAGCTCTTCTGTGGTGAAGGATTTTCCCGGGGATTTTAGCTCGTTTGTTATGTGGGTGAAGCGTGTGTACATATCCATCACGTTCTCACGATCACCCATATCAAACAACTCATATTGCCTCATGAGTAGCTCAATACGTGATTGTTTGACTTGACTTGTTCCTTCATGAGCTACTTGGAGGGCATTCCATATCTCCTGGGCTGACTCACACTCCGAGATACGTGTATATTCATCTGGACCTAGGCCAAAATATAATAGCTTCTTGGCCTTGGCATTCTTTTCCATTTTCTTATAGTCTTCAGCATCAAACTCTATAGGTTCCTTGGGAACCTTCTTACCATCTTCAAGCACCTTGGTGGGAACAAGGGGCCCGTTCTTGATGAGCATCCATAACTCATAATTTTCTGCCTGAATATAGTTCTCCATCCTATTCTTCCACCAACTATAATGTTGGCCGTTGAAATAGGGTGGCCGAGTAATGGATTGCCCTTCAAGGATTCCTTGTGGTGTACTCATCTTCAGAATCTCTCAAGGTGTTAGCCCTTTTGTGAGAGAACCTGCTCTGATACCACTTGTTGAATTTAGGAGTACTTACCCACAAGAGGGGGGTGAATTGTGGTGTTCGATTTTCGCGTACTTACTGGCAAACACCCTCTTGATTGCAGAGGTTGTTCTCGAATTACAAACAACCTTCTGACTTGTTTGCACCAGATGTTTTCAATTTGCTCAAAGGCGAAAATCAACAAGATAAATGCGGAAATAAAGCACACACAATTTTTCCGTGAAAAACACCTCTAGCCAAACTGAGGTGTGAAAAACCACGACCTACCTCGTGTAGGATTTAACCACTTTCACTAACGGGCTGAACACGTTACAAAAGTAACACACCTTGTTACAACTTGCAACCACGTAACCTTCTTTTCTAAGAAAGGTTACACCACGTCCAAATCTCACCAGATTGGACACGTCCAAAGTCCACACGACTGAGGACCACTCACTCACTTTTCTGATCCAAGATCAGGGTTACAAAACACCTTACGGGGGTGCTTCTGATTTAAGCAGATGTAAGGTACAATGAGGTCCTAGTATGCCAATATCTTGAAAGCTCAGCTTAAACACAACTTGTCTCGGTTTTTCTTTTCTCAAGAGTAGCTCGAAAAATTCTTCTCACTAGAAAAACCACTTTTGTAATTTTTCCCTTTTTTGCGTATGTTATGTATGTTTCTCGTTTTTTCTCTTTTTTTGAATGGGAGTGAAATGTTGAGATTTTAAACAAAAAATCCAACGGTCAAAAACAAGGAGAAGTGATAAAATCAGCTATGTTTAGCAAAGAAAGATTTTTGCGTAGCACAAAGAATTCCAACGGCTAAAAGATCAATGAGGATAGAGTTTTCCCAATATTGTAGGGATTTGATTTTTGGAAGATAAAAGTCTATCTTTTCCCCTTTAAAAATAGCCGTGAGATACATGGGAAAGAATCTCAACTTTGAATTTTGAATTAATCACTTCCCAAAGGATAAGAAAGAAATATTTTCGGTTTTGGTAAATATTTTCCAAAATCAGTTTTGCAAATCTCCCAAGGGATTTTCATATCAAAAAGATTTTCTACAGCTTAAATTGCTGTCTTGGAATTTTATCAAAATATATTAGAGCTTTTGGCCAACCAAAATAAGTTTTCCAAAGTAACCGGGTTTGGCCGTTGCAGTTCAGAAACACCCTAGGTACCCTGTTTACAGGGGTTGTTCAAACTTGGTGTTCTGAAGCAAATAGCGCAACCGATTCAAGAGTGGTTAGTTAGAGACTTTTCAAGATTGGCATATTAACAAGAGTCTAAAAAATAAAACCTAAATTACCCAAGACATCTTGTTGTAGATCCAGTCATCTTGTTCAAGATGAATACGCTGCCCCAACCACCTAGACCAACCTGTTTGCCAGGTTGTTCTTGTATCGCTTGAGTTCAGAAAGGCCTGTTTGCTGGATTGTCCTTGAAACACCTAGCCTGTTTGCCAGGTTGTTCTTGTATTGCTTGAGTTCAGAAACTGATCTTAACACACAATCAACTCATCGAGGTGGTGTTCTTGACTTGAGCGTGAGTCGTCAAGGTATGAGACCTGTTCTTAAGACTTGTTCTCAACATTCAGCAAACAAGTTAAGATGCATATTGAAAATAACAGTGTATGCCTGTTTGGAGAACTTTGTTTGGAGCAACATTACTTAAGAGCATTTTACACTTGGGTTTGTTGTCATCAAAACTGAATATACTAATTCAACAAGCATGAATGCCATAGAAAACAACCTCAACTCAGTACGACATTCTAGTATTCATGACACAAACTAATCCTCCAACATCACTCAGGTCGTCACCCATCAGTGACAACAAAAAGGGGGTGAATTAGCATTAAAATTGATAACCTCACCTCTTCCGAGAACAATACGGCAGAGTCCTCCTCTTCAAGTGGTGTTGCATCTGCCCCTGGAACATTGACATCCGACTTCGATGCCTGCCTTCCTTATACATCTAAGTAAAACATAACTGCCATCAATGCCCCTGACATTACCATGTACATTGCATCAGATTTCCATGAACATGCTACTACTTGTACTGTCTCCCTATAGCTATTCCCAGTAACAGATTCTGAAGTTTGACATTCCTGTTCCGACGAACCCTCCTAACCTTCGCAGCCCTCTTGAGCACCCTGATCGCGGCTCTTCTTGCGGGAAGGGGGTTCGTATATGGGGAGCCACGAACGGTGGATGCTTTCCGCAACCTCAGTCTTGTCTTCATCCACGTGACTATGTTAAACTGGCTACGACTGTTGATGTTTGCCGGAGATTACATGCATCGAAGGATGCCATATGCGTGAACTCATTTTTATTCACGACACTGCCATTTAAATCGTTCTCCCCATCACCATTATCACCGGTCAACCCATCGTTCACATCCCTATCCACTTCATCAGCTACCTGCTTTCCATCCACTGCATCCTCATACCTCTCGCGTGCATCAGTCACCTCCCCATCGCCTTATGCCTGACCTTCGTCTATAGCTTACATCACCCACACATGGCGCTATACTTGCGCATAACCCTTCACGTATAGCCCCTACCTCAGCACCTGACCCCACTTCCCCACCCTCTCTATTATGAGTTGTTCCTAACCTCCGCTCTAACTTCCCAACCTGCTCCCTCAAACTTTAAAGCTCATTCTTAGTGCTCTCATATGCCTTCTTCTCTAACAAGTATGCATCCTTCGCCCGCCTTAATCGCTCATCCACACTCAGCCAACCCTGCCATAACAAGCACAAATAACAGCATCATGCACTGTCTGCTACATACATGTCTAATGAACATTTGAAACGGACCTAACTACATTCACATACCTCACCATCATCGACATAGTGGCCAAACTCATCGGTCACCATGAACTGTGTGACAGTTGGATGCACGAGCTTAGTATCTCGTGGATACATAATAGGGATTACCTGCACACACATGCCATGGTGTTCACTGACCGCCTCTAACATACTACCAAGAATAGCACACAATAATGGTGACTGAAAATATACCTACCTCCTCCTCCTTAATGTCTTGAACAAGTTCCGTTGTATCATATCTCCTCCCGTGGTCAACTCTACCCCAGCTGGCAATACAGGGATACCTCTTCCTGTCCTGAGTTGAAAATCTTGTGGGGTGCTTATAAAACCGGACATGCATACATAAACACCTCACATAAATAACCCCCACATGTGTAATAATCCATACACCATGTTCATTTCCCCGACCAGTTCTTCAATGAACTTTTACTTATGACTGTCTCCCCTTACCGGTCTTTCTCACATTATTCACAGGTGATGATTATGTACCTTGAACATGATTGCATTAATTCCCTATTTCGTTTCATCAGTTCTGCAACGACTATGACCATTTCATCCGAATGTACTAAGTGACAATATAACAACGTCTAGCTACTGCACGTAGATACTAACTCGATGCCACCCTAACCCTTACATAACATGCTACTGCAGTACTTCTGAATATGTGAAAACCTACATTATCAGTATCCCATTCAACACCAATCAACACCAAACACTGTCCGCCTTGTACGAGCTCAAGTAATGTCATTAATTCCAATTACATACGCTGCTTCCGACAAACTTGAACGCGTTTCACACATATTTATATGTCATTGTCATCTTCTTTATCGTTTGACCTCAATACATGCGTTCCACAATTACAAAAGCAAGTTTCGGTGATCTTTTTTTGGCACTACTTCATTGATCGCATCAGACATAACAATATAGCCACGTGAAGGGGACTACAAACAAAAAACAACAACACAACTCACACACAACTTCACATAAAAAAAAAAATGATCTAAGCATCACTTGAATGAGGATGCACAAACCATTCAGCTGCACCTCCTGCAATGGCCCTGCACATAGTTTCTTCTGCGTGTCCTCAATCGTCTCCATAACTACTCTCTACACAGCTTCAGCCCAATTGTACTGACCCATTCCCTCAATGTCCTCAACATAATGTAACATACCCCATGCTACTCCATACGGTGTACGAGGGAACAACACCCACTCAAAATGAAAAACGCATATATCCTTGCCCACAACCCAACCCGATCCTCCCTATTATTCTCCGCACAAATGGCAACCATAGCAGAGATATAGTTTCAAAAGAATCGTCGTTTCTTCCCCGACCTCCCTGGCACCCTACCACCCATCTCCTCTCTCTCCCACTCCGCCATTCGACCTCACACCATCTGTCCCACCTCTGTCATCACCTCATCCCCATCAAACTGAATGGTCTTCCCTGTCGCCGGTAAACATGGCAGCAATGCAACATCAAACACAGAGAATGCCACCCTTCTTCTGCTTACGCTAAAAGCCTTTTATTGTGGCACCCAACACTTAATAAGTGCCAGTGTCAAATGCTTCTCCATAGCTATGTCTGGGTACTCCATAAAAGGGCATAGGACAGTACCCTTCACAGCTTCTCTTTGTTATTGAGTCATCCCCGCATTCAACGCCACCAACTTCTTTACATTGCATCGTGATCGCAACACGACATCTGACTCTTCCATATCCGCCACCTCCCGATATAACCGTTTATTCTCTCTTCCTGCCTCTACGTTACACTTACCCTACCTCCACGCTGTCTAGGGTCCCCCCTCTATTCCTACACTACCCTCAACCACACTACACTCCGACCCCAACGACAACGTGGAATCAGTCACTGCAAGTTCCCCACTATGGGGCTCATACTCCGTCTCTGAGCTATCTTCCCATGTTTCTCCATGTAGTACACACTTGACGTCGTCTACATCCCTATCATTAGCAACATCAGATGTCTGGCCCTCACTTGTCTTCTATCTTTTTCCAAGTACACGCTCCGCCTTTGGCATCATCGACGTTGTCCCCTTCAACAATTTCCTGCTTCGAAGTTCCATCCTCTTTACCTACTCCAATTAACACAGCTCATCAGCACAAACTTTAATTATACACGTAAACTCATAAATCAATACAACATCAACTAACACATTTCACATGACAATCCCACCATCATTTGCTTCATACATGATTCAAAAACATGCACAACAGAATGCACACAACAACAGTTTCACATACCCACAGCATCCCCTGTGTAACTACATACACCCCATCGCCACCCACAACATACAATTATACCCTGACATCATAACATACAATCCATATTTGTAATCCACACTTCACCAATACACCACCCCGGATAGCGTATTGAGAAACCTAGGATACCATGACACCACACACAAACAATGCGTTCCTATTATGTTGTCTACTCACCACCAACTACAGAAGCACCACAACAACAATCAAGTACTTCAAAAATCATTAACCACCAAACACACAACACACACAACCCTCTATTAACATCACTACCAATCACACCTGTAGTAACTCCAACGTCACCAAGTCGGTGACCTAAAGGACCACCTACGGATGTCATATTCCTAACCCCAAAGCCACATACGACTCAACCAAATCAGATAAGTTCCAAACCCTAACTCACGCATAGCACAACATTACCAACAACAGCATATATTTACACTAACACTTGGTGAAATTACAACTAGATAAACCTACTTTACACCTGCTGAACAACAACCCAACCTTAATTTAAGCATAATTTCCCCCTTCTCCAAAAGACAGAGTTGCATACTTACTTGGGCGATAAGAAGGCAGCATCTACTTGAAACGACTGGTACCCACCGTCCTCCACTTAGTCTACACTTGCAACTTCCTTGTCTTTGCCAGCGTCTCCACTGATTGAAGCCACACTGAATTCGCCATAACCGAATTTCCCTCTTTCCCTCTCCCTTGTTATGTCTTTTCCTCTTCATTTTTCCAATGCAAAAATTTGGGGCCTTTTCTCTAGCGAGGGACGCAAGTGTATTTTCGAAAAACTTTTCCACCCCGACAAGTCCTGCCAACAGTGTGCCTCTCCTGTATTATAAAATAACACCTTAGGGTTACAAGAGAACCTATGGGTAATTACAAATAAATGCTAACACCTGCTGATAACTTTTCCGAAACAACCTTGTGCTCTGCCGTCACGGCCTCTTATGGGTAATTACAAATAAATGCGAATACCTGCTGGTAACTTTTTCAAAACGATATTGTGTTGTTGGGGCCCTATAGCTCTTAGGCCCTCTTATTTTCATGGGCCAATTCTAAAATACCAACTTCAACTCATTTCCACTATTTTAATCAGGTTTAATTTATCATATAAAAAAATTCTCAACTTACTTTAACTCACTTCAACCCACTTTAACCTACTTCACCGTTTTACGTACCTAATTTGCCTACGAAAAGAACCGGCCCTTAGCCAAAATAATTTCGGAATGTTGGGCGTCAATAATTCCTCCTTTTGGATTTTGGCTCCTACATTATGGCCTTTGAGGTTAGTCATTGTTAATATACCTATATGAAGTCAATATCTTCTTTACTTACTGATTTGATGATACATTAACTTATTTATCATGCGTTAATGTTATACTTTTCTTCATTTTTTCCAATGTCATTCACTTATGATAAGTAAGCAACCACTTCATTACTTTCTAAATTTCGGGATATATTTATCTTATTTGTAGTGTCATTGAGTTATAGACACGTTTATTCACCAACTTGAGAGATGGCAACTCACCATGCCTGAATAGTGTAGTTTTGTTTATTTTACCAGCGTAATAATTCACATATGATAAGTAAACTATCATGTTATGAAATTGACCAGTCAATGTAGTGTTGATTTGACATTGGTATATTAAAAAATAAATTTGCCCAAAGATTGGTACTTTTGGTAACAATTATTTTCTTGAGCATTTGATCAAGTAACTGTCCATTACTATTAGAAATAATACCCATCTGTGACTAAAATAAATATCATTATTTATGTAGTTAATCATTAATTCTATCCAATACGGCAATACCGGTTGAAAAGAACTAATTAAATGTACTTTTTCTGGGGGAGATTCAAGGGTTTTTTACCCATTCCAAATAGTTGTTATATTTGTTTACTTCGGTCCTATTTGAGAAAATTAGCGGCTTGAGTAGAGATAATTGTTTGAGCAGCGGATAACTGCTGTATTTGAGCGGATAATTGATGGTTGCTAACTGATAGAATGTGTTCAATTAAATTAACTATTGAATTACGTGACGAGCATACAATGACAAAAAAGCCATAATTATCAATTCTTTTTGTTGTTATGGACCTTATGGTTGATATTGGTACTGTTATTACTACCGACTGCTACTACCGCTATACAGTTTGATCATGTGTAACATTCAATGATCATCATCATCATTATTATTATAGAACCTGGTAAGTGATCTCCAGCTACCTAAGCATGCTATCAGACTAAATTCAATGGATAAACAAGCCTTACACCAATTAGATAATCAAATGCACGCAAATCAATCTTGATTAGGGATGGGAGTTGAACCTGAACACAAAAAACACAATTCGAATCCACCTCATTTATAGCGGGTATGGTTACAAAAAAGGGGAAAAAATGAGCATTGGGCGGGTACGCTGAAAATGAGTATGCATATGGTGCGGGTTCGAGTATATGCATTACTAGCTCCATGCTCGTAGCCAAATGTTTTTGGAGATAAAATAAATTATTGAGTAGAGTTTTGATCTTTGAACGTTAGTAATTCGTTAAAAAAAGGCCAAATACCCCAACTTAACCACAACCATGCAGTTCATCTATTTATGTCGATCATTTACAATGCTGATATATAAAGTCGCATGACTCTTCACAACTCAAAAATCTAAAATCTTAGCTTATTTGCTGTATTGCTTGTTCCAGTCATTCTCTCTCTCTCTCTCTCTCTCTCTCTCTCTCTCTCTGTGTGTGTGTGTCTCATTTCAGTAATTTTCAAAATGTTGTTTCTGTTTATGAGTTAAGTATGAGCTCTTGCATTTAATCCAATAGGGATTGTATTTCTTTAGAACATTCTGCCTAGGTGAATTGAGTTTTGTGTTTCTTTAGATAAAAGAAATTTTCGTGCCCGATATGTATTTTAATATTTATATATCCCCAAATAAAACCCGAAATACGTAATGAGTATGGATATGAGAATACATTTTGAAAACTCGATGGACATGGGAGTAGATATAAGGATAACCCTTGAAAATAAGTAGGGGTGGGAGTATAACCCTATCCGGCCTGTACCCGTCCCATGTCCATCGCTAATCTAGTTGGTAGGCATCCTTAGAGGAAAAAACAAGGACTTGTTTTTTTTTTTTAATTTATTTTTTTAACCAACATGTCAAATCGTTCCATTCTTAATTTCTTATATGAAGTGTTAATATGCTTAACATTTGGAAATTCCTTTCGAAACACTATCTATTAGTGCCAAACATTCGGTTAAAAAAAAAATGAAAACGAACTTGTGATTTTACAATATAGCTCAAAAATGTGTGAATTAGCCTCAGAGCATCTACAATAGCCTTGATTCTACTTTACCTCTCTTTGCTCCACATAATTAGATAATAATTAAAAAATAAAACTCTACTTGGTAGTTGGTAGCATAAAAGGTACCAAAAATTAGGGTTGTAAAACGGGTCGGGTCGGGTCGGACCATTTAATAAATGGGTCAATTTCGTGTTGGCCTTGAAAATAGCTTAGATTTGCTCAAAACTGAAAAATAATAAGTTTTCACACTAAACGGTCAAATCGTGTCGATTTCGAGTTGACATCGGTTCGGTTCAGGTCGGGTTCGTGTTTCTCTCAGTAAATTCGGGTCAGGTTATCAGGTCGGGTCAGATTTTGACAGCCCTACCAAAAATCCCATAATAAGAGCATAATTAATGGTGAGCCAATTTTTTGGCTCACCAGTGGATGCTTACTACTGTCACATCAATTCTCTCTTCAACTTTTTAGCTCATAATCCTCACTCTCTCTAATGTAAGGTTCACCACTTTGACTCATCAAATAAAATAATACCTATGGACCCCCACTCCTAACCATATTTAATTCGTTTAGTTTTTATATTTTGGTTTAGTTATTTAGCTTTATTATTTTTGTAAAAAATAATTTGCACATAATAATTTGATAACACAACTAATTAAAGGCTCATTTTTTTTAAAAAAAAAACACAACAGTCTGAATTAAAAAAATTCATACATGTTTGAATATAAAAATTACAAAAGTTTGATAATAAATAAAAAAAAGATATATTGATTAACATTCTACTAAAAATATACAATAGTTTATTAAAAAAATACAATTCAATTTTTTTTAAATAAGAGCATTTGGTTCAATATTTTAAAAAGTAGTCACTTTGTTTTTTTTTTTCCCCCAAACTTCAATAATAGTCAAAAAAAAAAAAGAAATGATAAAGAAGAAGGGAGCGAGCTGCTCACGGGGCGAGCCTTCAGTAGGACTTTGGCTCGCGGGCCATTTGCTGTGGGCCTTTGGGTGGCCTGTGCACGTCACATCATTCATTTGGCCCGCAGGAGGGCCGTTGGAATTGCTCTAAGGAAGACAACTTTTAGAACTATACATAGACCCCACATGAATCATGACATTGAAATATTTAATATATAATTTATTCCATTACTATTGTCAACTATAATTATCACATATTGTTATATTAAAATGTATGAATTTTTGCAGATATATTAATTTGATTTTTTTTTTCAAGGATCAATTACGAGAAATTTGTTGATAAGTAATTTTACTTTGGTCAATGATATTTTAGGAAGATCATTTGCAATATATTTTTGGAGGGATAAATAAAAATAATTTTCTCAAAATTTCAATAATTTTTAAAAATTGAATTGCATGCCAAAATAATTTGCGGCATGTTATGATCCACTTGCTCCAAAATGTAGATGCAACTTGCAAAGCTTACTAACAATACGAGCCTTATCTTTTTTTTTGGGGGGTTGCCTAAATTTGAGCCTAAAAATTGAATTTTCAGTCCCAAATATGGGATATCACAATAATAAAAAATAAATATGAACCAACTTACATTTGGATGGGATTGAATTCGGATCTTGTTGTGGATGCTCTTAGAATTTGTAGATAAATCAGATTTTTTAAATGAGATTATGAGACTTTTAAAAAAAGCAAATAGCCTTGAAAATTGTAGGGATGTTTTGAGATTCATAGATGTATATGTGAGCCTAAAATATGGGCACAAGTTGAACCAATCTAAAACTTAATAAATATGCGAGAATTTTAAGGCACCCATCTATTTTAGTTTGGAAATTTCATAAATAGATTATTTGAAAACTCTAGAGCAAATACACTGGTAAAATATAAAAATAAGTATAATCTCTGCACAGGAAATAGTCTTTATGTAGTAATAAAAATAACTATGAAGTTGTACCTATTGTATACTCAATTAATAGTTTTCCATACATGACCATGCGTTATAAATAACTCATTGAAACATTTGCAATTTTGCATGCAAGGTAAAGATTATTTTTTTCAACCTTATGGAGGGATCTACAAATTTTTAGTAGATGGTCGTGCATAGACTTTTAAAAATCTAAGATAAGAATGTCTCATATCTTTTTATTTTGGATAATATGGTTGTCTTTATACAATACCTACAAATTATAACTAATATATGCAAGAATGGTAACAGTTATTCTATATATTTGAGAATTGCTTTCCTTTCATGATCATTCTTTCTAATTCACTCTCCACATCTCGTTATTTTTTTCCCCTCTTGTCATATATGATCTAAAAATGATATTTATGTAGTTTTTTCTATATTAGTCCCGTCAAATTTGTAAAATCTTTCCATTATAGATATCCTATTTTTTTGGTCAAAATTATTTTTAATAAAATATCAATATTGTATGTAAAAATGTAAAATGGGTGTTTATAGTTTGTTATCACAACGGATAGAATACTATTTTATCAAACGTTAAATGTTGATTAATGTAAACTAATCGAAACTTTTTACTGTATATTCTGGAAAGAGCAAACCTTTATTTTTTATTGATAGAACTTAGAAGCTACATTAAGTGTGATTGCACCAATCATTTGATGCCATTAATGATTAATGATTACCCAAATAATCTTACAGTGCAAAATTTTATTTTGTGGCTTGCAATTTTAAAATCAGAGCATTTTGGTCCAAAGGATCTACTGGCCCGATCAAACCCTTGAGAAGCTAAATGCAGCCGCAGCCAAACTCCAGGGTTTATTTTGGGGGGTTTTCAGGCGTGAAGGGATGATGTCATCTTCTTTGCTTGGATTGGTTCTGTTTAAAAAAAAAAAAAAGAGGAAAAACTACTGCTACACAGAACAAGGAGACAGAGAAAGGGGGGGTGGAAGGTAGGGAAGACGACCCAGGAAAAGTTTTAGGAGAGAGAAAGAACTCGAATAGAGATATTGGCTCTCTCCTATGGCGGATTCACACTTTGGAATTTTCATTTTCCCCACCCTTCCCCTTCATTTTGCCCATTAATTTCACTGATTGATTGATCTTCCCAAAACCCCATTTGGGCCTTTTTTCTCCCCTCTTGTTTTGTAACTTTCAGATAAGATCATTCAAAGATTTCCCCAAAAACAAATCCCCTTTTTCTCTTCCTTGTTTAACATTCACCGTTTTCCTGATCTCCTCCCTAATCTGGGGAGATCTTTCCCAAATCCCACCTTATTTCTACCTCAGATTTCAGCTTTTCTTGCTTACCCAGTTGTGTATCTCTCTAATCTTTAGTGGGTATCCGTCAAATCGAAAAGGGAGATTCAGATTTTGATTGATGGGTAACTGCTGTGCTACCCCAAGTGGGGATACCACAAAGAAGAAGAACAAATCAAACCCATTTGCAGCTGATTATGCAGTGAATCAAGGATCTGGGGCTACTACCAAGCTCTATGTGTTGAAAGACCCAACTGGACATGACATTTATGGGCAGTATGAGCTTGGTGGGGAGCTAGGGAGAGGTGAGTTTGGGATCACATACTTGGCTACTGATTTGGTCACAGATGAGAAGTTTGCTTGCAAATCAATACTGAAGAAGAAGCTGAGAACTGCTGTTGATATTGATGATGTGAAGAGAGAGGTTGAGATTATGAAACATTTGCCTAAGCACCCTAATATTGTCAGTTTGAAGGATACTTATGAAGATGATGATGCTGTTCATATTGTTATGGAGTTGTGCGAGGGTGGAGAGCTGTTTGATAGGATTGTTGCTAGGGGTCATTACACTGAGAGAGCTGCTGCTGTTGTCACCAAGACCATTGTGGAGGTTGTTCAGGTATAATTTCTCATCTTTAAGTGTCTGATGTTTGATTCTATAGAGATTTGGATCGTATTATATCGTTGTTATTATTCTAGGGTTTTGATATGAGGCATTTTCTGCTTATAATGGTTGCGCCCAAGTTTCCTAAGATAGTGGAGTTGTAATTTTTCAGAGGTTTTGTATCACCATTTGTGTTATCACTTGTCTACTATGTAGTTCTCTATTGATTTTATGTAGGATATGAAATTATACTGGTTTTATTCGCTTCATATGATCTTCACGGTTCACAATATTTTGCAAAGGAGCCATGAAAATTTGGTTTGAACTCTGGAATTTTTATTGTAGCGGAGCTTTGAAATTGTTGGAGGCAGCCAGCCCTTCAATGAGCGGAGGAACCTTGGCATTTGTAAAAGAACATTGAACTTTATGGAAGAAGTTCTGAAATATCTAGGGCTAAAATTTGCGGACGACGGGAGGAGCCCAACAATTTGTGGAGGAGTTGCGGGATTTGTAGACGAGTCATAGAATTTATAGGACCTTTGAAACTTTTAGTTGAGCTATGAAACTTTTATCTAAGTTCCTAGAAGTTCTGCTTGCAAATTATAAGATGAAGCGACTGGAGTTGTTCCCCTCCCTGCTTTTTTCCTTTTTCTCTTCTCTTTCTTCTTTTTTTTTGGGGGGTGGGGGGTGTTGTTCCTTATGCAGGGGCTCAAAATGATGGGAATGCTATAAGTTAGCATCCACTTGTTAGCTGGCTGGAGAGGTGTTTATTGGTGTTGACTTCCCTTGTCAGGTTGTTCTTGTGTTTAGCTACCATGTAAGTGCCAATCTTTGTGGACGTATTTGTAGAATTCTGCGAATTACTTTAAGAATGCAGTTATCATTGATAGACATGCTTGCTGATTGTGTTCAAAACATATGCCTGATTCATCGACTTCCCCCTTGACGTTGGCATGGAATATAATCTTATAGTATTTCCACTTTGTCGCTGTAGTACCTCAATCCCTTTCTCACTGACCTCTGTCCAGGCTCTAGGACCTCTCCTTCTATCCTGTTTTCCTTTTATTCTGATTCTGTAATGTTGATCTGCTTTACATCTCCCCTTGGGTTGAGCACAAGCTTTGTAAACATATTTAATAAAGTGTATTCCTGTCTACTATTGTATTACTTCTTGGTATTTAGTCAATTCACCTGTCCTCCTCCTGCTGTCTGACAGATGTGTCATAGGCATGGGGTAATGCATCGGGACCTTAAACCAGAAAACTTTCTTTTTGCGAACAAGAAGGAGAATTCTGCACTAAAGGCAATCGATTTTGGGTTGTCAGTGTTTTTCAAGCCGGGTACCATTCTCTGAGAGCATTGTTTTGACTACTTTCTTTCTTTCTCTTGTTGTTGTGAAATCAAAGACTATGATGTGATGCTTTCTTTTAAAGTACTGCAAATTGTTGTCCTTATTATGTGATGCTTTCATGTTGCACAGGTGAGATATTTAGCGAGATTGTGGGCAGTCCTTATTACATGGCTCCTGAGGTTCTAAAACGTAATTATGGCCCAGAGGTTGATGTTTGGAGTGCTGGTGTCATTTTGTACATATTGCTCTGTGGTGTTCCCCCTTTTTGGGCAGGTCTGCTCTATTCTTTCATACAGGTCTTATTTTATCATAGTAATTTTAGTAGGTGTCTTAATTGATCTTTCTCTTGTGACTGAATTTTGTACCTGTAGCTAGATATTATGGTCAAACTGTACCTCCCACTTGCTAAGATGATCCTTTTCTTGTTGGAAGAGCATGGTTAAGATTGCCACTAATCTCTTCTTTGAAAACAAAAGGTGTTGGGGGAGCTGGATTTATGAACTCGTATAATGAAAGGGACAGTGAAGTTTTGGTGGGTTTGGCTATGCAAGAACAATATAAATTCCATGGCCAAATTGTGCTTTCTATAAATTTGTGCATGAAAAATGATATGTTATAATTTGTTTGTTGGAACCTACTGATTAGTACTGTCTTTCACTCAGAAACTGAACAAGGGGTTGCACAAGCCATTATTCGTTCTATTGTTGACTTTAGAAGGGATCCTTGGCCAAAGGTGTCAGACAATGCTAAAGATCTCGTGAAGAGAATGCTGAATCCTGACCCGAAGAGACGGCTGACAGCTCAAGAAGTACTTGGTAATATATTCATTCATTCAGTGACCTTTTAGTTACGTATTAACTATAATGAACTTGTTACTTATTGAGGGTCACTTTACATGGAAGTGCAGATCATCCTTGGCTGCAGAATATTAAGAAAGCTCCAAATGTATCCTTGGGCGAAACTGTGAAAGCTAGGTTGAAGCAGTTTTCTGTCATGAACAAGCTCAAGAAAAAGGCTCTGAAGGTAAAGGGGAACGCCTCATTTGACATCCCTTCTCTTCCTTTTCCTTACCGAGCTAGACATATTCGCTGAGACACAATATTAGCCATGTCCCCATGTTAGGTATATAATGAACTTATTTGAGCTGCCTATCGCAGGTCATTGCTGAGCATTTATCAATGGAAGAAGTAGCTGGCATAAAAGAGGCGTTCGATACAATGGATACTAGGAAGAGAGGCAAGATCAATATGGAGGAGTTGAAGGTTGGACTGCAGAAGCTAGGACATCAAATCCCTGATGCAGAGCTTCAAATATTAATGGAAGCTGTAAGCATTCGTTACTTTGCCCTAAATTACAATTAACATCATAGCAAGCTTTTGGCTATGATATGGCCCTTTTGTCCATCTTGTTTGTAGTCTGATGCCATTCTATTTGACATCAACCTGTGAACAGTGCCAAGGAATGTTTGATAGTATTTAGTGCTGGTGGAATTAATTCTTAAGATGAGTTTTGTATCCTAATCTATGATCTATGAGCTTGAAATTGAAAGCTATTACCTATTTTAAGGTGACATTCAGTAGTGAATTCTAGAAGGGACTTAATTCATAACTGCCATTCCAAATGCTACGGCCACTTAATCTGCTGGTTCAGCCTACCACAACCATGAATCCTTCACTTAATTTCTTGATCATCACTCTCTTGAGCAATGCCCGACATCCATTTTAGTAGCTGGATCCATGGCAACCTCTTACCAATCCTGAGGCAATTAATACTGCTGTTGTTACCGACCATCACAATCGATTGGCTCAGCAGTACTCTCCCTTTTATACTTCAGGAAGAGCAAAGCCGCTTCTGGACATCAAATTTGCTAAGCAACATAATTTCCTGGTTATAGCATTTTGGCTATATGTTCAGAGACGTGCAGGTTATATTGCTTAACACTTGGATGTGGTAGGTAAATGAGCAGTGCGGTGGTAAATTTACAATGCACTTGCTGGAAAAGTATATGATGGTTTACTGGAGATATAGCCACTGGATCATGAAAAGAAAGAACGGAAGAAACGGTAAGATGTGGCCAGGTAGGTGTACTCAAAGGACTTTTCTAAAGGGAGTTTGCTAGTAGAATGGAAATGGTCGAACATGGTTGTTTTTGCAGCCATCATTGCTTGGTGCATCAACACATTGCTAAAGTGTTTTTTAGACTGAAAAGCTTGGCTTTATCTGACAAATGTCAGATGTTTATAAAGCTTTGTGGAAGAAAGGTCAATTTTTTAGACTGAGTTCAATTTGTTGATACACCTATCTAAATGGGGAAAATGTTTTACACTATGTTCCTTTAATTTTCGACATGATTCTTGTATGTGTTCTGAGTTGCGTTAAAACTATCTGTTCATCTGTTACCCAGGCCCCTGATGATTATACCGTTTAGATCCTAAAGTGCTGGATATGCTTGGTTCATCTGGCTTTTCTTTCGTAATCTTTTTGATTTTTTTTTTTGGGTCACTATATTTTTCGTCTGTCAATTGGGTTAAAGAAAACTCTTGTAATTGTGCTTTGAGTACTCAGTCTGCTTCACTGTCTGCTGGAAGTGTGTATGTTTTTGCTGCAAGTGCGGTCACTCGGAGTGGTGGAAGAGATGTTATGCTGTACATGAACCGTTGATCTTTTGGTCTCTATGTTTTTCCCCTCATTTTTCTCGTAGTGTGTAGTTATGATGCTTTCTTTTTCATCATATGCATCCTGATGCATCTAAAACTGGTTTTTGCAGGCTGATGTTGATGGGGATGGAACATTGAACTATGGAGAGTTTGTTGCAGTGTCAGTTCACATCAGGAAAATGGCGAATGATGAGCACCTGCATAGGGCGTTCTCATTCTTTGACAAAAACAAGACTGGCTTCATAGAGGTTGATGAGCTGAGGGACGCTTTGAATGATGATAGTGATGCTGTTACGAATATTGATGATGTTATCAATGCCATTATGCATGATGTTGACACTGATAAGGTTAGGGATGAATTACATGCATGTTAATTTGATACATCCATGTCAGAGCTTCTTCATTCTAATCCATTTCTCCTAAAACGCCCTATATATATATATATATATATATATATATATATATATTTATATATTTGTATATGTGTATACATATGTGTGTGTGTGTCTGTGTGTGTGTGTGTATGTATGTATGTATATATATATATATATATATACGTGTGTGTATGTGTAAGTCATATGGTTCACCTTCATAACTTGTTATCCCCCTTTGGTTGTCACCCATTTTGCATGGAGTCTGTTAAAAGCCTCCAACACGGGTATGTGTCTTGGTCTTGAAATCAGCATTGTTTCTCTGAAAATTCTTGTGCTTTTGGTCACGTAAGAGTCATGGTTTGCACATTCTTTTTTGTCTTTTTTTTTTTGTTTGAATGTCATTGAATTGGTAAGCAATGGAAATCAGAGACTCTTATTTTTGAATTTGAAATTCGGACAAAGGTAAAGACTCCCCTCCCCTCCCCTGGGGGACGAGTTGGATAAAATTCAATGAGGCTAGACTTTGACAAGATAATGGACAGTGCTATCCATATGCAATTAAGCATGCCAAATTTTCACATGCCTGGCCTGTTCACTTTTTGCAATGACAAGGTTTACGAGACTCTGAGTAACATAGCTTACAATATCGCAATTCCTAGACATGTTTCTTTTGCTTTTTTTTTACACTAGATGCTGACATACTATAACACTCTACAACACTCGATAATTTCAAGTCAGAGAACACATTGGACCCACTGTTTAGAATAGGATCGAATGTCAGCTATCTCACATATTTCAAATTCCATGGTTGCGCCCATGTTGCTTATCATTGTTCGGTTGTTTCTAAAATGCTTTCTCAAGACTAATTCTTATGTTGTTTTGTCATTGAAGGACGGGCGCATAAGTTATGACGAATTTGCAGTGATGATGAAGGCAGGTACAGATTGGAGGAAGGCATCTAGACAGTACTCTCGAGAACGTTTTAACAGCCTCAGCTTGAAGCTGATGAAAGACGGTTCCTTGGATGTTGCCAATGAAGCTAAATGAACCCGGGAAGGTCAAAGATGTAGCTAATTCCTTTGTTTCTCCTCTTGGGTATTCTGATTCTCTAACTGATCAGAATACTTTCAAGATGCATTTTTCATTTGTTTTCAGGCTGCTTCGACATTGGAAGTTTGGGGCATGCAGAAGTTTGAGATCTGTGTGTGCAAGCCAAGGGCTTGGGTGGATGCTTTGGTATGTGTTTGTGGGTAGCTGTAATAGTAGAGAACAAGTAGTCTTTAGGGAGGAGAAAGTTTGATTTAAGCCTGCTACCATTCGTGGACTACCTCCATCCCAGTTTGTACATAGGTTGATTGAATATTCATAAAGTGTTCACAGTCAGAGAGAGAAAAAAAGGGGAAGAAAAAAGGTTTTCATTGAAATTGTCACATTGCCCATTGCTGGATGAAAGTGGCCGTTAATAATATCCCCCCCTCCCCTTCTTTTTGTGACTTGTCAGGCTGAGCTTATTGGCAGCTTATCGCCTTATCCTTCATCATGAATTGAATTCTCATCAGAAAAGGCAAATCAGAAGATGCATCACTCTTAATCTTCCTGTTGCACTTGGAATTGGGAATGTAATGTGTATTAATTAAGCTTGCTGTGAAGCATCCTGACATTGTACAACAGCAAAATTTTGACTATAGTTTAGTAATGGTTAATTGAATGAGAACGTCCACTGCCTAAAATTGTACTGTGGAATATAGCTAAGCCCCATGCTATGTAACTATGACAATTGACGTATGTTCACAAGACAAATATTACATAGTTGGTGCATCATTCTTCCACAAGGGAGGGATTTTTTTTTTTGGGGGGGGGGGGGGGGTGGTTCTGCAAGGCAATACCAATTAACATGTAATACACAATGCCTATAAGACATACAACATGAAATGCCTCACCTTTGACTAATTAGTCCACACTGATGTGATATTTTATTAAATGTAATGTAATACGATTAATCTTATGATGCAATCATGATCACCTAATTTGAGGTAATTGTAATTAAAAGGTCAATTGTTATTTGCAATACTTTTTCACGGGTAAATAAGATAATTTACAAACTTATTTGCATTACAAGATTATTTACATCCAATTAAACATTATCTGAGTTCTACCACTCTTAAACCCTATGCTATAGTCTTAGCATCATAATCATAATAATCCCTCGCATTCGCTGCTCTTCTCTTAGTAAAAGTAGGGTTTTTTTTTTTTTTTTTTTGGGTGGAAGAATGGGTTTAAGTTCTTATTCCATTTCTGTTTTTATATTTTGTCAATAAATTCACTAAAGTGAAAGGTCATATTAGTTTCTTATTATTAGGATAGACTCTTATGTGATGTTTGGTTGAATGTAATGCAATGTCATTAGTCTTGTAACACAATCATGATTACATAGTTTGTGATAATCATAATTACAAGGTAATTATTATTTACAATACTTTCTTACAACCAAACAATTTTGTAACGGGTAAATTTCTCCCATTACAATTCTTTCTATTCATAAAACTCGAACCTAAGACCTTACTTAAATAGAATAAATGTCAAACTACGACTTGAGACGACTTATATTGGTATTTGAAAATTTTCTCATAATATGGAGAAAGAAAGAAAAGGAAGAGAGAGAAATCCATGTGTTTTCATTGTGCACAATTGGGAAGCTCAATTACACAAGTCTCATTATTTAAACAAGTTTCACAGCTCATTTTCCCCTCCTATAGTCAATCAGCGCCCAAGGACAGCTCTGGAACAAAAATGACAAAATGAACAAAATATCTGGGGAAGCCTGAGACAGCAATTTGGCTACTATTAATTCCAACAGCCCTGCCCCCAAATTGGTGGGTGTCAGAACCCCCGATTTGTTGAGAAGATCATGATGAGAAATTCCATTCAAGGGCTTAGCCAAGATGACTAGTAATTGCTGTTTTTCAGGGCCATGGCTAAGAGTGACCAATCCTGCCAAGAGCTTTTCTCTCACAAAATGATAGTCTATTCTCGATATACTTGGTCCTTTCAAGAAGAAGTAGGTTCTTGGCAATGTAGATGGATCCTTGATCGTCACATTTAACCCGAATGGGAGTGATGGAGTAAACTGTGAGTTCATCAAGTGATCTGCTCAACCAAGCTAACTCTGCCCCTAATCTCCTCAAGCTTCCATATTCAGCCTCAGCAGATGAGAGGGAAATTATCCATGTTTATTAGATTTCCAGGAAATAAGGCTCTTGCCTAAGAAAATGACATGCATAACCACTCACTGATTTCTGGTATGAGTGCAAGAGGCCAAATGAGAATCACAACATTGTACTAAATCAAACACTGACCATTTGCCAAGCAAAATCCCAAGATCTTGTTGTCCTTGAATGTATCTGAGCACATGCTGGACTGCCTGGAAGGGACTGTTATGAAATTGAATCAAATGCTTACTGCAATTGCAAGCTGTAGTTTATATATTGCTGGTATGAAATTGAGTTTACCAACAATCTTTATATAAAGAGAGTGATTCTCAAACAGTTCCCTGTCTTCATGATTGAGTTTAAGACTGTTATTCAAAGGACGAATGACAGGGGTAGTTCCTGTATAACCAGATTCCTTTAAGAGTTCTCTTGCAATGTTCTCTGAGTAAGGATCAAGCCTTCTAAGACTGAAAGAATTTCCAACCCCAAGAAATAATGAGCTTGCCCGAAATATTTGATCTTGAAAGGCTGATCAAGATAGCACTTGAAGGCTTATTTTTCCACCACATCATCCCCTTTCACCAAAATGTCATCTAGACCCACCCCTGAGAACACAACTAAATTGTCTGTCTTTTTGAAAAGAGAGAATAATCATTAGAGGAGCGTTGATACCCTCTAGCATTTAAAACTTCAGTCAACTTAGCACACCACCTAAAGGCTTATTTGAAGCCATACAAAGACTTCTTCAACGTAACCTGCAAATAACTCCTGGTATTTCTAAACTGAATTGTGGGGGCAACTTCATGTGAATCTCCTCATGCAAATCATCACGAAGGAATACATTATTTATATCTAACTAGCGTAATCTCCACCCGTTTTTGATTGCCACTATCATGAGAGCCCTGATTGTGGTCATCTTCACCATTGGAGAGAATGATTCTGTATAATCTATGCCAACCTTTTGTGTGAAGCCCTTCATTGCAAGCCAAGCCTTTAGCCTCTCCAAGCTACCATCAGCCTTGTATCATTTGCAGTCTATTATTCTGTTTCCTTGAGGGAAATAAACTACCTCCTGAGTGTCATTTTTATTTAGAGCATGTACTTTTGTGTCCATTGCTACTTGCAACCAGGATGACTAGCTGCCTCTGCATAATTCTCTAGTTCTACGATAGCATGTTCATGGTCTCCACTTACAGTTGCTATCAAACAACTACTAAGTTGTATGCAAAGCTTAGTAAGAGTACAAAAGCAAAATTTCTGGCTTCTTCACCATGACTACAACAAACATGGTCCTACAAACAACTTGGTTGCTTGTGAACTCTTCCGGACCTTATATGGCAGGGATATTGATGTTGAGAATCAATGGTACTAGTGCGAGATTTTTGCTAGGGTAAGGTGGAAACACAATCTGTTTCCTCTATCTGTTCATGGTCTGCCACAAAATTATCCCTTGTACTAAGTGGAAGCTGAAACAAGGAGCTTGTAACAGCATCATTTTTTTGCAGCAGAAGGAACAACATTGTCATGGAAGATGACATCTCGAGAAATATAAAATTTTGATTTTCTAAATCGATGCCTCTATATCCTTTCCTCCTAAAGGGGTATCCTAGAAAGACACATAGCTTGACCATGAGCCCAAATTTGTCTACCCCTTGCTTGACAATAGACATAAAACATAAACATCCAAAGACTCTCAAATGGTCATGTGAAGTAGTCAAAGCATCTCATATGGTATTTTCCCTTGCAGAAGTTTGGTTGGCATTCTATTAATTAAATATCTTACTATCAACACACACTTACTCCAACTGTTCAATTATAAAGAGAAATGGAATAACAGAACCCTTGAAACTTCTAAAAAAAGCTTATATTTCCTCTCAACTATGCCATTTTGCTGAGGGGTTGGCATTCTATGAAGACGACATATTACCCCTGCGCTAGCAAAGAATTCCAAGGCTTCATGACTTTCCTTAACTCAAGAGCATTGTCTAACCTAAGGATCTTGACATTTGTTGCAAACTGTGTTTTGACCATAGCTACAAATGACTTGATAAGAGCTTCATCCTTAATAACCGTCAAATGTGTTCATGTAGATCTAGTGTAACATCTACAATGATTAGGAAGTTCTTTGTCCCCCATGTGTTTTTGTGCGATATGGCCCCCATGTATCAACATGAATTAATTCAAAAGCACAAACAAAAGGTATCTAACTGGTAAGGAATGGGAGCCAATGTTGCTTAGCCTTTGGGTAAATGTAACAAACAATCTTTTTCTCTTTATTAAGATGAATATCAGAACCAGAGACAACTTTCAACTTACTCAGAGACCTATCTCCAAGTCTCTTACGCTAAACATCAAAATGAACCATATAAGCAACGCTACTATTGGACCTATTTATTGTCATTAATCCAAAATTCAATTCAATTGACATTTTTCGCTACTTAAACAATTCAGTTGACACTTTTGGTCACTAAAACAATTTCAAAGGTTCAGATTGAAACTTGATTATCTGATAAAAAATATTTAAAAAGTTCAAATATAAATTTTAAGCTCTATATTTCTCCATTTGGTCAACATTTATCTTTGCTACGATCATTCAATCGACTTTTTTTACCAATTAAACAATTCAGTTGACTTTTTTTTTATAGAAAATGATTTACCTTATAAAAATAGCAGAACATGTGATATGAAAATCAATTTTCCTTAAAAATATATTTTTTGTGAAAAATAATTTTTCAAAAAAAATCATATTCATTCCAACCAAACGCTGCATTTCTTAAAAAAAGAAAAGAAAAGAAAAGAAAAGCAGTCACTCTCTTTGTAACTTCACACTTGCTTACTCCCCCCCCCCCTTGCTGGGTTTTTTATTTTTTTTGGGGGGAATTGACAAATGCTAGCTGAGCTTAGAGCTATTCTAAGAGCCATCTCTCTCCCTGCTTTACTACTGTTGTTGCGCATCCCAAATTGACTGGTGCTAACATTAACATATCCCAATTTCAACTCACTTCAATCACCTCACCAATCACCATCCTACCCACCACCCAAAAAAACCTAAAACAAATTGGGAAAATTGCCAGAGAGTGTTGCTTTGGTTTTAATATTACTCGGAGGTGTTATTTAACTAGAAGGTGTTAATTTTGTGGGACTAAGGGCCTAAGGCAGCAGGTGCTTTTAGGCTGGCAGTGTCTTAGTCCATAGTGTTTGACTGTTCTACTCTTATGGTGAGAGAGAGAGTAGAGACAGTAAAAAGGGGCTAAGCTCACTGTTCACAAATGTCCAACTTCACGAAGTAGCTCTCTGTCAAGCGCTTTCTGTGTGAACCTCTTTTTCTCTCTCAACATCTCGGTGTGCAAAACTCAGTGAAGACGTGAGCAGGTAGCCGAGTTGGTGAGAAGGTGGCAGAAGGGAAGTATTTGTCTGCTGCAATGGGAGGCAAGTTATTGTAGATCGAGAAACAGAAACAAAGCGGTAAGTACTTTCTACTTCAAGTAAGTTGTCTATTGAATTGAAGTTGGGGTTGACAGTGTCAATAAGTGAGTGTGTAGAGTGGTATGTGTTTGGCATGTTGGTACTCAATTTCAGTGAGTTAGGAAGAGTGTTCACTATTGTGGGTGAAATTAAAGGAGTTGGAAGGTTGAGTGTGTTCCTGTTGAGTTGTGGTAATTAAACTTAGTGTATATGATGTAAGTAGGTAAAGGTTGTGGGTGTCAAGATGTGGGTGAATGAATGTGTCAGAAGTGACGGAGGGGAATGTTATCCCAAGATAACAGTCATTGTCATCCTGAGATGACAATGTTATATGTGAAGGTTAGTTATAGGCAGAATGTGTGATCGTAACCAGTGAAGGTATGGATATGTTGAAGAGGGCGGTGGTGATATGTAGGGCAACAAATGCATGTGTAAATGTGGGAAACACGCTGTCATTATTGAGAAGTATAGTTGATGACACTTGATTGTTGTGTGCAGGTGGCATCATCGATTTGGTGACGCAGTTGAAGTTGGGTACAAGCAGCAATGATGATGCAAAACAGTTCAGTGGAGAACAAGCTATGCATATGAGAGAGATTGTTGTGTATGTCTGCTGGGGTGGGGTGTTAAATGATGGGGTGAATGGGTTAATAACATATGTGGGTGGGAGGAATGCATGCATGTGGATTTCACTGAGTATGGGAGTTGGTGATGTGTTGAACTTGTTGGAGAGAGAGATGGGGAAGAGTGTCAGAGGGCGACACGTGTGGTATAGTTTAAAGTTTGACCGGAGAACGTTAATGCCACTGGAGAAAGATGAGGATGTTGTGAAGTTAGTCGGAGGCAATGATGGGCATGCATACATTTACATTGCGGGGAAGGATAGCCCATGTGCTGGTCCAATTGGGGCATGTCAGGAAGTAGAAGTTGGTGGTGGGGGTGCGTCAGTGGCAGGTGTGCGTCAGTGGCAGGTGTCAGGAGCATATATGCTGCATGGTGATGTTATCCCACAAGTATGAAGGTGTTAACCCGGGGGAGGTATGACAAAGGTTGGGGTTAGCGACATATACATACACATGTATATATTTATATATACACACACACACATATACATATACATATACATATACATATACATGTGTGTATAACACACACACATATATATTTATATTTATATATATATGTGTGTGTGTGTGTGTGTGTGTGTGTGTGTGTGTGTGTGTGTGTGTGTGTGTGTATATATGTTTGGAGTAAATACATACAGTTGATGTGACAAACATACAAACACAGAGGCAGATAAGATTAGTTTTGCTAATGAGGGTATGTGATTGGAGGTGAAGGCCATATTGTCCCCTCGCGCTCTTGAGCTTCAAGAAGCAGTCGTTCGACAGTACATCGAAACAGATAAGCACCGGTTTTACGTCGACGACAGTGAGGTATGTTTGTACTGTGTTTATGGACTAAAGTTTACATGGCAGCTACATTTACACTTAATGTAACGTGTGCTATCCATTCCATTTTGAATATAATGCGCGTTCGTCACGCAGGGTGTCCTCAGCATTGACGAGCAACATGTCTACGGGAGGACATGTTCCCATTGCAGTGGGCCCCAATGTGTTGCAGCTTTGTAATGCGTACACACTGTATGCGCGTTCTCGTAGCAGTGACCATGTAATTTGGACACGGACAGTGCTAAACCAACTTAGGACCGACCTCAACCCGGGATGACAGGAGGGTCATCCGCGGATGGACACTGCAATTATCTTGGGGAAACTCTTACTGTCACCTTCCCATTATTAAATGTCGTTCTGGGGCTGCAAAAGTGATAGCCTGATTGTGTGAGGTGGTGTCTGTATTGTGTGGCATTTGGTACCATGCATTTGTGTAGTTCCTTGCATGCTATTGATTACATCTTTTATTGTACCCCACTGTGGAAGTGCACTTGCAGGTTCAAAACTTTGGGTTTTTAATAATATAGGGATGGGGGTTGGTGAGGCTCATACATTGTACTTTTAGTAGGTAAGGAGAAAGTGTTACTGCAGTGGCATTTGCTTAGTACTTAATGATGATAACCGCTGCCCATGCAATTAATTCTTCACTTCAGGACTTTGTCTATTTGAGTCTGCATCTATGTGGTCACTATCCCATTCCTCTGCTTACTACTTTAAATAACAATCTCTCCCTCCCCAAGTTGGAAACTAGGACACAATACTACAGAGTGGTTAAGGGGCCGCAGCTGTGAGGGGTCTCACAGTAGTAGTTCTTCAGAGTTTGATTGTACTTGTTCCCAGTGCAATATGATGTATCAATGTCACTGTTAGCTGGAGGCTAAAATTGTAGAGCACCATGACAATTATGGCAGAAGATATGCTTGTTGTCCTAAGTAGGTAAGGTGTTTCATTTGTGTTTAGGTTGAACTAAATGTCCTACTACATAGTGTGAACCTCTGCAGTAGTTGACATATGATCCTCTTCTTCTTATTAGTGACACCCGTGAATTTTATTTTTTGTAAGTAGGATGACTATGCATGTGGTTACTTTGAAGAAGTGGACCCCCAGTACCCCAATAGGGCCATGGAAGTCATTGATGACTTGGTTGCAGAGATGAGGGAGGCACATGATCTACTTCTTGAGGAACGACACAATCAGTACTGGATGGAAGAAAAGGACAGAGCTATCGAGGACGGAATGAGGGCAGAGCTTGCAGAACTCAAAGGTGTTGTCGGGGTTGCTGTTGCAGCTATTGTGGTGCTTGTTACAACTCTGCTTGTGATATGGTCACTGTGAGCTGTGGCATGTGTCCTGTGTAGTGTCTTTTTTGAGAATATCATAGTGTGTTGTACCATATTTTGTCAGCCCCCCATCAAATGTGGTGACTTAGTTTCTTGCGTGCAGTTGTGGATGTGGTCACCGTGGTTCGTCTAGTACTCCTGGCGTTGGGATTACCCTGTAGTACTGTCTGTTATGCATATCTATGGCATGAAGTGTTTGTTTGTTGCTCGTTTGTTTGTACTGTGCATTTTGAATGTTATATATCAGATGATGTTTATAATTGTACCTATATATGTGATGATAAGTATAAACACACATATATATGCATATATATGTCCCAAATGCGGTCGCCATCCTTCCAATGCTTCAATGTAAACCCGGGTTATCCTAAATAAGTCTCACGGTTAGTGCCACAAATGAGGCCCCGTATATGGCCATATACCTATATATTTATATGTATACATGTATATATGCCTGTGCATTTATACATAAGTATATGCATGCCGTGTGACAATGTTATCCTACAAGTCGTACTGCCCTAACCCGGGTTGGGTACGCAAGATCTTACGGCTAGCGTAGCGAAGGATGCACATGACATGGTGTGTGTGTGTGTGTGTGTGTGTGTGTGTGTGTGTGTGTGTGTATATATATGTATATATATCTATATATATATATATATATATATATATATATATATATATAGAGAGAGAGAGAGAGAGAGAGAGAGAAGAGAGAGAGAGAGAGAGGAGATGAGAGAGAGAGAGAGACCGAGAGAGATATCTATATGTGTATGTGTGTTTTTATATATCTACAAATACATATACATATACACATATACATATACATATGTGTGTGTGTGTGTGTGTGTGTGTGTGTGTGTGTGTGTGTAGATATGGATTAACTGCAACATCACCAACCCTACAGCAAAACAGAACTAACCTAGGTTAACAAACCACCAATCCTAGGCAACACGTTCTGTATAGCGTATCAGGAACGCAGGGGAGTCCGGAGTTACACATTCATCCAAACCCCATGCTCAAAGCCGGGTATAACATTATACACATGCAAGTATTACAAGTATTACAAGTATCACAACATATTAGATTGTGTTAATGAATTCAGGAACATGCAGTTAATCCCTAAAATTAATGGACGGCGATCCCCGGACCCTAGATGCTTTTCGTACGCGGGGTTCTTTCTTCAACCTCGTGAACATGTTGGAAGACCTCGGGCTTCTGTCCTTCTGGCCAGTTGCGGCTGTGGTGCACGTACCCATCTCCGCTGCGGTCCAACCCGCATCAGCTGCGGCTGACTGCTGGTCACCCATCGGTGCCTCTCCCTCACTTCGGGCAGTGGAGTCAGGGGTCCGCGCAGCGGACCTACCATCATCGTTAGTGACATGTGGCCCAGTCCCAACGGATTGCGCAACACACTCTGTCGTCTGTTGTGGTACATCAGGAGGAGCTCCCGGTTGTGCCGGTTGCCTGCATTCATCCTGCTCCGCTGTATGAAGACGACATTCAGGCTGCAGTTCCCCCTCATACCCCAACCCAGGATAGCTGCCACCGGTCATGTTGTGGACTTGGTCGATGAGTGCAGCTCCCCCCTTGCACATCGGTCCCATCAGCCCTGTGAACGGTGCCACCAACATCACCAATTCCCTGGTTCAGTAAGTCCATCTGCCCGTCATTCTCGTCCTTAGTGTGACCGACAGAACCAATTTCCTGATTCTGTGTGTCCATCTCCCCGTCATTCCCGTCATCACTACGACCACGTTCACCATTACCCTGGTGCTGTGTGTCCATATCCGACTCATTCCCCTGTTCCGCACACCCAGGACTGTGTCGTCCCCCACCTGCAGCAGATGCCCCCTCCCAGTTACTGCGGCTCCCTCGCTGAACTTCAGCAACCGTGCCTCCAACTCCTCGATCCTTGCCCTCATCAATGCAGCCTCTTCACGTGTCCTCCTGTGGGCTTCCTTCTCCTGAGTGTAAGCCTCCCTAGCACGCCTGAGGCGCTCGTCAACGCTGAGGACACCCTGCGTGACGAACGCGCATTATATTCAAAATGGAATGGATAGTACACGTTACATTAAGTGCAAACGTAGCTGCCATGTAAACTTTAGTACATAAACACAGTACAACATACCTCACCGTCATCGACGTAAAACCGGTACTCATTTGTTTCGATGTACTGTCGAACGACTGCTTCTTGAAGCTCAAGAGCGCGAGAGGACAATATGGGCTTCACCTCCAATCACATACCCTCATTAGCAAAACTAATCCTGTCTGCCTCTGTGTTTGTATGTTTGTCACATCAACTGTATGTATTTACTCCAAACATACACACACACACACACACACACACACACACACACACATATATGTATGTATGTATGTATGTATGTGTATATATATATATATGTGTGTGTGTGTGTGTGTGTGTGTGTGTGTGTGTGTGTGTGTGTTATATACACATGTATATGTATATGTATATGTATATGTGTGTGTGTGTATATATAAATATATACATGTGTATGTATATGTCGCTAACCCCAACCTTTGTCATACCTCCCCTGGGTTAACACATTCATACTTGTGGGATAACATCACCATGCGGCATATATGTTCCTGACACCTGCCACTGACGCACCCCCACCACCAACTTCTACTTCTTGACATTCCCCAATTGGACCAGCACATGGGCTATCCTTCCCCGCAATGTAAATGTATGCATGCCCATCATTGCCTCCGACTAACTTCACAACATCCTCATCTTTCTCCAGTGACATTAATATTCTCCGGTCAAACTTCAAACTATACCACACGTGTCGCCCTCTGACAATCTTCCCCATCTCTCTCTCCAACAAGTTCAATACATCACCAACTCCCATGCTCGGTGAAATCCACATACATGCATTCCTCCCACCCACATATGTCATTAACCCATTCACCCCATCATTTAACACCCCACCCCAGCAAACATACACAACAATCTCTCTTATATGCACAGCTATGTTCTCCACTGAACTGTTTTGCATCATCATTGCTGCTTGTACCCAACTTCAACTGCGTCACCAAATCGATGATGCCACCTGCACACAACAATCAAGTGTCATCAACTATACTTCTCAATAATGACAGCGTGTTTCCCACATTTATACATGCATTTATTGCCCTACATATCACCACCGCCCTCTTTAATATATCCATACCTTCACTGGTTACGATCACACATTCTGCCTATAACTAACTTTCACATATAACATTGTCATCTCAGGATGACAATGACTGTTATCCTGGGATAACATTCCCCTCCGTCACTTCTGACACATTCATTCACCCACATCTTGACACCCACAACCTTTACCTACTTACATCATATACGCGAAGTTTAATTACCACAACTCAACAGGAACACACTCAACCTTCCAACCCCTTTAATTTCACCCACAATAGTGAACACTCTTCCTAACTCACTGAAATTGAGTACCAACATGCCAAGCACATACCAGTCTACACACTCATTTATTGACACTGTCAACCCCAACTTCAATTCAACAGACAACTTACTTGAAGTAGAAAGTACTTACCTCTTTGTTTCTGTTTCTCGATCTACAATAACTTGCCTCCCATTACAGCAGACAAATACTTCCCTTCTGCCACTTTCTCACCAACTCGGCTACCTGCCCACGTCTTCACTGAGTTTTGTACACCGAAATGTTGAGAGAGAAAAAGAGATTCACACAGAAAGCGCTTGACAAAGAGCTACTTCCTGAAGTTGGACATTTGTGAACAGTGAGCTTAGCCCCTTTTTACTGCCTCTACTCTCTCTCTCACCATAAGGGTAGAACAGTCAAACACTATGGACTGAGATACTGCCAGCCTAAAAGCACCTGCTGCCTTTATCCCCCAAAACTAACACCTTCTAGTTCTAGAGCACCTCCCAGTAACATCAAAACCAAAAGAGCACTGGCAATTTTCTCAAACAAACTTGCCTTGCTCAATCTTCAGCCAACACATGTCCCACGCGGTTCACTCTCCTGTGTAACGCACTCTCCATGCCAACTAATCTCTCACGTCACTTCCAAGCCACGCGCCTCCACTGCACGTGGGATTTTAACTAGATTGCAAGCACCCTCAGATATTTGTCTCGTGTCACGCACGTGAAGGGCACATTATATATTTATATTTTCTTTTTTGGATTCTCTCCCGAAAAAAAAAAAAAAATTCCCAGCTATTCATTGCCACTCAACAACCTGAACTCCTATTCTTCTCTCTTTGTCACTTCACATGCCTGCTCAGACTGTTCAAAATTCCATCTGGGTTGTCTGGGTTTTTGTTAAAATTTCGTTTTCCGGTGTTTAATTGTTGTGTATTTGTTCTTCTCTTTCGGGGATTGTATAGAACATGATGACGTCATTTGGAGCTGCGAATACGGCCATTTTTGGTGATCCCAAGCTCCAAATTCAAGGCTTTAATGGGTTGAAATCTTCGGGTTTGATTCCTCTTCACAGAGGGTTTCATGGGGTCTCCGTTTCTTCATCGAATTCTTCCGTTGTAAGAGCTGTTTCCACGGTAAAATATTGGATTCTCACCCTTCTTTTTGGCATTTTTATGTCGTAATTGAAATGCAATTGTGTGCTGTTTCTTCTTATTTTGATTTTGCTTTTTGGGTTTGGCATTGGGGAATCAATGGTAATGGGAGAGTTTTGGCGATTCAAAGGTGCGTATGTCAAATGCATGATAGTTTTGCAGATCTTGTGGAATATGAAAACTTGGAACGCTGAAGGAATCTGCTGTGAACATTTGTGGTAATACTTTGAAGAGGATAAAAGAATATTTTCTCTGGTCTTAGCCCAAGCCATTAGCTTTTCCATGATCTTCTCATGGCATTTGGTACTTGTGTTATTCAAATTAATTAGCCTGGACGGCTCTTCAACATTTCCATTTGGCTTGCTGCATTTGAAACAATTGATTTTCTGGTACTGGTTAGTTACTTATTTCCAAATTCAAATCCAAATCCACATCAAATTGTAATTCAGACCAAAATCCCCCTAAACAAAGTGTTTGGGGGGAGGGGTCAAGTATAGCGACCTTAACTTTTGACTGCCTATTACTCGGTATGAAAGGAAGTTGACATATTTGTGCTGTATGATGATTTGGAATTTACTTGTGTGCTCTTCGCTCAATATTTCAAATCTCTATATGATTCATATGCTGATAGACAGAAGTCGGAGCTGGTTTTGTTGTCTCATTATTTCTTCCACTAAATTGGCGTGACATATGTACTGCAGCCTGTCAAGCATGAAACTACTGCTGAGCCTAAGCGTAGTAAGGTCGAAATATTCAAGGAACAAAGTAATTTCATAAGGCATCCTCTCAATGAGGAGATGTTGAATGATGCTCCCAATATAAACGAGGCTGCTACACAATTGATCAAGTTTCACGGGAGTTATCAACAGTATAATAGAGATGAGAGGGGCGCGAAATCTTATTCATTCATGCTCCGAACGAAGAACCCATGTGGGAAAGTGCCCAACAGGTTGTACTTGGTAATGGATGATCTTGCTGATGAATTTGGTATAGGAACACTTAGACTGACAACAAGACAAACCTTTCAGCTCCATGGGGTCCTGAAGAAGGACATGAAGACTGTGATGAGCACCATCATTAGGAACATGGGTTCGACTCTTGGTGCTTGTGGGGATCTAAACAGAAATGTGCTTGCTCCACCTGCTCCGCTGGCAAGAAAGGATTACTTGGTTGCCCAAGAGACTGCCGAGAATATTGCTGCTCTTCTAACTCCTCAATCGGGTTTTTACTATGATGTGTGGGTTGACGGTGAGAGATTTATGTCGGCTGAACCCCCTGAAGTAGTAAAAGCTCGCAATGATAATTCCCATGGAACAAATTTCCCCGACTCTCCAGAGCCCATTTATGGAACCCAGTTCTTGCCAAGGAAATTCAAGATCGCTGTTACAGTACCAACTGATAACTCAGTGGACATACTTACAAATGATATTGGCGTTGTTGTTGTTTCTGATGATAATGGAGAGCCTCAGGGTTTCAACATATACGTGAGATGTTCAAGTCTAGTTTTCTTGCTTTCATTTTCATTTTTTAGCTACATGTTATCCTAATTTGCTTAAATTCTCTCCCAGGTTGGAGGTGGCATGGGAAGAACACACAGATTAGAGAGCACATTTCCTCGCTTGGCAGAACCGTTGGGTTATGTGCCGAAGGAGGAAATATTATATGCAATTAAAGCTATAGTTGTTACACAGAGGGAAAATGGCAGGAGAGATGACAGGAAGTACAGTAGAATGAAGTATCTGATCAGTTCATGGGGCATTGAGAAGTTCAGAAATGTTGTTGAGCAGTATTATGGGAAGAAGTTTGAGCCCTTCCGAGAACTGCCAGAGTGGGAGTTCAAAAGTTTCCTGGGGTGGCATGAGCAGGTGAGACATTCTCATTGATACGTATTGTTGTGATGTGCATCGTGTTCATTTCCCTTGGCAATAATTTCTTCCTTCTCTGTGGCATATTTATCTTTTGCTAATCCAGGGAAATGTGTCACATTTGATACTGTTTTTCATTCTGGTGTATCAAGGATAGGTAGCTTAGAGGGGCCTTTTTTTGTTTTTTGGGGGGGGGGGGAGGAGGTGTTAACAAAATTGCTTTGTAATGCTTGTACAACCAGACCTAGTATTCTCAGATATATCTTCTTAATCCAGATGCTAATGATAACGATTCAAAATGGGAATATCAAATGCTGAAGAACATGTTGAAGATAAAAGGTGCTCTGCATAACAGAAAGAAAGATGCAAAAGAGAGTGTTTGTTTGTCCCGTTCCTCCCTAAGGTCAAAGTGTAAATGTAATGAGCATATATGAGAGGACTGTTCTTGAACGCAGCAAGTTGTCATCTGAGTTGAGCTATCAGCGTCAAATTTATTCTTTGCTTATCCTAGGACATGTTTTCTTCTGGCAGAGTTTCTTACTAGTACTACATCATTTTTCCTATCAGGGTGATGGAAGTTTATTTTGTGGTCTTCACATTGATAATGGCCGTATAAAAGGCACAATGAAGAAAACATTGCGGGAAGTGATTGAGAAATATAATCTAAATGTGCGAATTACTGCCAATCAAAACCTTATCCTTTGTGGCATTCGTCATGCATGGAGACGTCCCATCACTACAATGCTTGCTCAAGGTAGTCTGCTGGTAAGATTTAATAATGTTTAATTTGATCTGCCCTGTTTCTCTCTTTTTTTCTCTATTCGCCCCCATCTGGAGAAGGGGTTTTCTGGATTTTTAGGGTTTTAAGAATGTCTAGCTCAAATTTTTTGCTGTATTGTTATATTGCTCACCACTAATGTCATAAGCAAGAATAATGAAAACTCGTTTGGTTAAGGACAGCAACCTAGGTTTGTTGATCCTCTCAATATAACTGCTATGGCGTGCCCTGCCTTACCCATGTGCCCACTGGCAATAACTGAAGCTGAAAGAGGAATTCTTGATATATTGAAGCGAGTTAGAGCTGTGTTTGAGAAGGTATGGTTTTTAAAATAATTTGATGTAGATCTTTGATAACCCCCAATATGAAGCCGGCTGATGAGCACACAATCCTTTGATTCAGGTTGGCCTTAAGTACAAGGAATCTATTGTTATAAGGGCAACTGGTTGTCCTAATGGATGTGCAAGACCCTACATGGCTGAGCTTGGGCTTGTTGGTGATGGTCCAAACAGCTATCAGGTATTTCATTGCGCAGAAACATTGTGTTTCTTTTTTGAGTATCAATTGAACCCCCCCCCCCCCAAAAAAAAGAAAAAATTGCACAGAAACATTGTGAATTAGTTCTTCAAAAGGTTCACTTTATTTTATCTGTTTATTTTTTTAAAACAGCTTCTTTCAATTTGTTTTTAGAATGTTCTCTATTCCAAAGCATTTTCAGTTTTCTTATTTGTGGGTCTCCCATTGACCACCTTTATTTCTTGTTAGGGTAAGATTATATACATGGATCTCCTAGGAATCTACTTTGGAGGATCCTGTCTTTCTTTTAGTCGGAACATACTGGAGTTGGTGTTCTTGGTTCGTTTTATTCAGATAATCTTTGCTGTAACACAAAGAAAATATGATTTTGCACAGATATGGCTGGGGGGTACGCCCAATCAATCTGCATTGGCGAAGTGCTTCCTGAATAAGGTTAAACTTCAAGAGCTAGAGAAGGTTATAGAACCATTATTTTACCATTGGAGACGCTCTCGGAATTCCAAGGAATCATTTGGCGAGTTCACCAACCGTCTGGTGAGTTTAATCATTAGTCATTAGTCAATCATCTGATGACTTCGTAATTGCACATGTTCGTTTTTGGTGTTTTTTGTTTTTTTTGGGGGGGGGGGGTTGGTCCCTGACCTCCATTGACAGCTAGCCTCTAGTGACTTTACTAGCTAACTTAGCATATACTAACAGCTATTTGGATTTGTGAATATCTATTTTTGGTAATCAAAAGATGATCATTTGGTAATCTTCATTCTTTTTTAGGGATTTGAGAAACTTCAAGAGTGGGTTGAGAAATGGGAAGGTGTCCCCAAGTTATCAGGAAAATTCAGCCTGAAGCTTTTTGGTGACAAAGAAACATATCAGGTTGTAAATGAACTGGCAAAGCTGCAGAACAAGACAGCTCATCAGTTCGCCCTGGAAATCATCCGCAACTATGTTGCAGCACAGCAAAATGGCAAGAGCGCTGAGTGAAATTGTTCACAATGAAGATAATTTTGTCTCATTGTTTCTTGTTAGTCCCGTGTCAATGATATCGTCGCACATTCAGTTTTGGTTGAAACTCACTCTGTACGTCCAGGATCTCTGCTGGCTTTGCCAAAAAGTGCTCCTCGTCTAAGGTGCTGATGATCTTGGAGGATTGGCAAATGTGATACACTTGTAATTTTGACTAGCTTGAGAATGAAATTTAAGCCTGATCTCAATTTTGAGAGAGAGAAACTGCTGATCAGCAAGCTGATGTAACTGTCATGTGTAGAAGACGTATGCAGTACTGCCCTCGCATAGCTAAAGCAAGCAAATTTTGACTTGGAGCTCGAATTGATGGGCTATAATCAAATCCAACCAAATGTTAACCCTCTAAGATGGATTCTACTTAGCAAACAGCTACCCATCCTAACCCAACCAGAAAATAACCTGAACATGATTTAGCCTAGTGCTAAATCCCCAAATATGAACAAACGAAAGAAGCAGTTCAATTATGCAAAAATATGTACGAGATAGTCTGACAAGATTCTATTTTATGGTCATATTCATAAGCATAAGTTAGGTCATGCACCGTAGGCTCATTCTTTATGTCCAATAGTATAACAATATAAGACAGTCCCATTCAAAACTCTCTCATACAGACATTGTTATATATAACAAAAGGTTTTACAAATGATTCGATTATAATATCAACATGAGTACATAAACCTCATTTAGCCCTCTTTAATCTCCCCACAGCAATCAAAATTATTCCTCATGAGTTTCACTTATGACAAATACTTGCAGTAGGCATTGAGACACAAACAGGTGCATACTTCTTCCTAGCTTCAGGGGTCCCTCTCTTTGGCTCTTCTTCCGCCATAGCCATTTTTGCTAAGGAGCACGCTGCGGCCGCTACACTCGCGACCACCAGATCCCTTCTCTTTGTGCTGCTGCTGTTCTCAACTTCCTGCGTGTCACTTGACAGATCAGCTGGCGCCCTCATGGTTGCCTTCGCTACCACTAGGCCACCACAACGGGGGGTGGTTGGTGGGGTTCTGGTGGCGGTGGCTGTGGCTGTGGCTGTGGCTGAGCCGCCCAGGAATGAGGCTGGCATTGTGATCAACGAAGCCATTGATTGATGGCTCCTCTTCCTCTCTCCTACAAGCGAGAACTGATCAATCTTGCACGGAATTTGTGGAGGAGAGAATTTAATTTATGGGAGGCTATGATCCATTCTCTTATCCAAAGGATGTGATGTGACCAAATGAGCAGCTGCCACGTGTGTGATTTTCGTCTTTTTCCTGCATTGGCAGCTTCTCATGCATGATCAGTTAGAATGAGCTAGAAACCAGTCCTGCCCACTCCCGAGAATAAGCTAGAAACTTTGATGTACAATGCTCCTATTTGATAAATAGTTGTTAATTATTAATTATTAATTATTTATATTAGCTATTATTTATTAGGTATTTAAATTAATTATTTGTATTAACTATTTGAATTAGCTATTTATTGAAAAATTAGTTAGTAAAATTAGCTGTTTCTAATAAAGTTGTGAGATAAAAAGTTAATTCTCCAAAAAGTTTATAGAATTAGCTTTCTCAAATTAGCTTTTTGGATCCAAAAAACTCTTCTAAAAAACTTCTTTATGAAACACCCAAATTAATTTTTTAACTTGATCAAACAACTAATCTTAATCTAAAAAGCTCTTCCAATAGCTATTTACGAAACACCCCAATATCTAATCAAACATACTTTGCTATTTTAACACTTCAATATAAAAATTCAGTGTCAGAAATTTTTTTATATCAACACTACTTGATTATGCAACCTTTTATGTACATTAAGGCTACGTTTGATCCTTAGAAAATTTGGTGGAAAGAAAAATTGAAGGAAAAAAATGTGAAGGAAAAAAAAGTATGGAAAAAATGAGTTTTTTCTCATATTTGGATTGAGGAAAAAATATAAGAATTTTGATGAAAAATTTAAATGTTGATGAGTTACTTAAATCATATTGATATCATCTAAGTGATGTGAGATTAGAGGAGGTTGGGAATTTTTCTTAAACTTTCCTCACAATTTTATAAGAAAAATTTTATCACTTGTTTCTAATAAATTTTCCACTTAACTTTCCTTCATATTTTTTTTCTTTGTGAATTTCTCTAAGCCAAACGTAAGAAAAAAAGTAACTTTCTAAATTTTTTCTTTCCACTAAATTTTCCAAGGTCTAAACAAAACCTAAATAATGTGCATATTCGATATAGAAAGTTAGTCTACAATTTTTCTTTTAATAGTAATTCGACTTTCTAGCTTGTTAATGCATTAGTCATGAAAACGGTAGAATCTTTAGTAAAATAAGGATCAATTGAACAAAGGAAAAACTATATATGGAGGCATTTTATGTTTACATAGTTACTGCCACCGAATTTATTAGTACTTTTTAGTTCATTCTCTGCTCCTCATCCTTAATTTGTTCCATAAAATGTTTTCATAAAATTCTTCTTCCATTAAATATTTTCCCAAAATCCTACTTTGTGGGTCTCTTGGAGTCGGTCTTTCTACGGACAGTGATGCCAGTAGAGGTAGGGTTGCCTACATCTAGATCTCCCCCGACCCCGCGAAAGTGAGACTCACACTGGGAGGTATTCTTCTTGTTGTTGTGTTGCTGTGATCAATAGTAAGATTAGCCAACAAAGCAGAGTTCAGTACGTTGATTGAATAGGAATATTAATGCACAAAATCAGTGGGATATCGAGAGATTGTATCTAGATCATTATATAAGTTCCAAATTAGAAGCTCAAGTATCACATTCTTACGGCCAAAAACTAAACCATTAAAAGAAGGGGATCCATAAAGGATCGTCAGTCATTTCTATTATGTGCTCCAAGTCTCAAAACATAATATGGACTTTGTCAACATTAGATGTTCATATACTCACGGAATGATGGTATATAAATCATCATGGTTAACTTATGCAACCAAGGGGTTGTGGCATAGTGGTAGCTCACTTCATCCTTTAACCAATTGGTCAGGGGTTCGATCCTTGACCTTTGGGAATGGAGAGCAATTATTGGCCAGCCTTTTACCCTTAAGTAGAGCTTATGCAAATTTTGGTAAGGTTCGGCTTGAATTTTAAGACACACAATGAGTCAGGCCGCTATAACTTTGAGGCTATCCAGCCCCAGCAACTGTAAGCTAGGCCGAATGGAGGCTCTTCAGAGAACAAATTGGGCCGGGCCAGGAGGGTCATTTTGTTGGCACCAGGGTTAGCGAATTCCAGGCCATCCTTGCCGAGGGACCAACTTATTGTTTTTTTTTTTTTCCAACTAAAAAAAGCTGCTTATTGGGATATTTGAGGGGTTTTATTTTTTTCCCTCTTCATATTTATTTGTTTTATTATTTATTTTATATCGAAGGAACTGGAAAGGCTGATAATTTTAAGGATTTTATGTACCAACTGCTGAAAATGTTTTAACCTATCTTCTTTGTCACTAAGCGGTCATTTCAATTAGGGACCTTAGTTCGTCATACAGTTTGGAAATAAGAAAAGATTTCTTTTTGGAGAATACTGTCAAGAGCAAATTCAATTGAGGGGTGGTGGACCATATTCATCACTTTAGGCTTCGATTGAGCTGGAAAATAGGTTTAATTGTCCACTTTTCGATATATGAACATAAGACATCCTTTGAATAATTCAAATCAAAGTAATTGAATTTCCGACCAATGTATCAGGTGTCATCTACTATGCAATATTCATAAGGTTACTGTGTAGACCTACTTTATTGTATAATTGTATTATGAAAATTTAAAGTACTAAATGTTTCTACTGTGCAGTAATATTATAACCAATTTAGAGCAAATATTTCATTTGAAATTGCAATTGAGCTATATCCAATAGGGAATACGTCTCACTGCATTTTTACGACTTAAATAAATATAGGATTGTTAAATCAAATCTCCTTATTACAGCGAAACACAATTTATCATTATAATATTACTTTTAATTTTTCAATTCTTGACTTAATTTGCCACCTCCAAAAAGAAAAAAGAAAAAAAAAAAAAGCCTACCAAGTAATTCTAAATACACAAATTCCATAAAAAACTTCATTAACTGAGGCAACCAACATCGAAGAAAGAGTAGGGTTAGAGTCTACAGGCAACGTAGGACAACATAAGCATCAATGCATTAATTTCTATGATCACTTTACAAAGTAGTTTAAAACCATCCACGTGTGAAGTGGTGCCAAATTCATAAGTACAATCGAATCAATTGCATACATCCAAAAGTTTTCTTTTTAATTAATACTAGATATTGAGAATCCATGTAGGTCAATTCACTGCCTCCCATGATAAAATACAAGCAACTATGTAATGTACCATTTTCCATTTACTAATTTAGTTTCTTTAGTACTCCAATTTAAATTTAAATTTAAATTTGTACGTTCAAGTTCATAAATTTCCATACTTTCTCAACGCATTGATGGCTTGCTTAGAAAGTCGGTTATTTATTTATTAATTGACAATTAACTACTAAAAGTTTGATTTTTAATTCAAAATATTTAAATAATCATCAAATCTATAACTAAAATACTTGGCAATATTTGAATAAACTATCATTTTTTACCTAAATTAAAAGTAACTTTAATTTTAGACATATTGATACTGACATTAGCTTCTTATTCCTTCACAAGGAAAACTTGCAAGTATAATGCATGATAGCATACATAACATTTAGGTTGTTCGATCAGGGGGGAAAAAAAAATCATATCCTAAGCATACATAACATTTAGCTTTTTAAATTTTTTTGCTATCGTTACATTTCTACTCCAAAATAATATATCACAACATTCATATATAGCACGTCACCCCGTATGTACTGCAATTGAATACTTAGGAAGCATTGCTTCGATTCGATAGAGTGATATAGTCTAAGAAAATAAAAAGTAATGCATAATGTAATATGCAACCCACCAATTTGGTGCTTCTTTTTTAAATTTAGTATTGAATTTTTGTGATTAATATGATTTAGTTTAAAGCTAGGTATTTGTCACTGAATAATAGGTTCAGCAAACGTTTAATTTAATACATTTTCTATTAACAAAATAATGTTACTAAATTGTATGAAATCGACCTATACTGGGACACTGCTTTGTTCACCAAACCTGTCCTATTCTTCCTCCTTTTTCACTTGGTTTGTAATGTAGCTTGGCTTATGCTTTTGTTCCCATGGGGATTGTGACTTTGTGAGCATTCATGAACATTTCTTGTTTTCTATTTTAGAATCAATAATATATAAATAAATATTAATAAATGTCAATTTAAGTCAAATAAGTTCCATCTTTCCTAATGAATATTAGTGACATAATAGACCTAGATATTCATGATTGAGTCGATGCATATTACTTCCTTTGAATGTGCAATGTCCCTATATAGATTAGTTATTAGTTTAGTATATATTGGAGTTATGAATTTAAAAAATGTATAATTAAAGTAATTAAATAAATATCAAAGTTAGTAGAGAGGTCAAACTAAAAATAACTTTGATAGTTCAGAAAGCTAGTATAGTCCTATTTAGTACAACTTTATAATTCTTACAATTTGATAAACTTCAAAACAATAACTTATAATACTATATATCTGAATTTTTTAAAAAAATGGAAAGAGAAGAGAGAGACACATGTGCACACACAAAAGGATAAAATGCTCATGATTCATGAATTAGCTAGTAACATTCCATAATCATAACGCAGCATAAAAAAAATTTAATTTTGATATACATATCATTTTTTTTTGGTTGATAGAAACGGGTTGTATTTTATTACGCTTTAGAATCAGTATATAAGTCTTCACAAGCCAGACTCAAAACATTATCTAGACCATCGTCTAACCAAACCGGACACCCCAAGTCATAAGGCTACAGGTGTGCTAGGCGTGAGCGACTTATTCCCCGTTCTTTTCACATGCATAAAAGAACAAAAATGAAAAGATAATAAACGAATAAATGATACATAAAAATACCATTAATTCAAACATGGCTAAAACCATGCATACATTGTAAAGCTCCCTTGCTCTCCCTATCAATACCTTTTTTAGTATTATGCTGGCCTGTCTATATATGCACTTCCTAAATTCTCTTGCAGCTCCATCCCCATATAATTTACCGGAATTTGTCAGATTACTGTATTTTTCTATATGGGCAAAAGCATTTAAAATTTGCCCCCGAAGATTTTTCTCAATTTTCTCCTCTTGTTATCACCCATAGACCGTCATTAGTAATTAATTAATTAATAAAATTGAAAAGAAACCTAGAACAACTGGTTGTCAGAGTCAGAGTCGAATTTTAAGTGCATGTGGACTGCAAAAAAATGTAATTAATTTGGAATAATTAGTGTGATAATTAAGCTTAATAAATACAGCCAGGCAATGCTTACACGGCAAGTACTACCCTATTTTTTTTTTTCAAATTAAATAATAAATATCATAGTAAATGAAATTTTGAATCAATTGACTGTTAACTTTAATAATAATTTGTTCAAATTGGGAGAGTCAACTATTGGGGGAGGAAGAGGAGGGTGGAACTGGAACACCCACCTAATCTCTTGTGCCCTGTCAGTCTTCAGCATTCTCAAGTTGTACCTTTCTCGGCCTTCGCCCCCCCCCCCCAAAATGTGTATGCTTGTTTGTTATGTGTAAAAGAAATTAGTAATTTTTCTAAATGGTTCACAAAAAGTTTCTTAAAATCAACCTTTTTACAGGAAAAAATATATGTAGAAGTAAGATTATTTGATATTTTAAATGATCTATGAAAGTAGTCCTAATAGTGCCAACAAAAAATTATAGATATCAGATATGTTTAGTGTCTTAAACCTAATTGCTAAGTTGAGAGTTCTAATTAAGTCAATTTTATCATCATTTATCCTTAGGAGAAATTTATGGAGCATAGATTAAGAAAAATTCGATACCTTTGAAGAATAATTTCATCGATGTTGGGAATTCTTCAATGCAGAATTGGAGATAGGGAATGCTTGAAAAGAAATGATGCTCCTACCTTAAATTTGTGTCGTTTTTTTTTATGTGTATTAGAAGATATAAATATATTATTAACTTTTATGCCAAAGTATATTGTAAGATTCCTTATGTGAATAATATGACTGACTTTTTGAGGAGTAAACTTACTTACGAATCAATAGTAGCTCTACCTTTTATATGATTTCAACAGTAATTCTACTCCAATAATATGAAGATTAAAGATCAAAATAAATGATGAAAAATGCATGTAACACATAACATAGTTTAAAATAAATACTTATTATCACATTTTTTTGGGTTGGTGCAAAACACATAACTTTTTATCATTAAATATATATTTAATTAATAAATCAATCATAAAAATAAAAAATACTATTAAACTCTAACGATCCAAAATCATAGTGGCATCAAACGAGTTTGTTAGCTTCGTGAAACTTACAATGTATTTTATAAATATATTTTGATGAAAGACAAAAAAGAGTTGGCACATTGGTATGTTTATTATATTATAATTGGATCAACATTAGAATTACTATTGTTTAAATGTGTTATGTTTTTGAAGTGAACATTGGCATATTAGTATTGCTTAATTAATTTTATATAATGTGTCATAATATCTTTGAAATAGTTTAGTATTCAAATTTGAATGTGTGATCTCTATGATATTATATTTTATTACTCAAATTTAATTATGATATTATGAGATAAGATATGCCACTTTGTTAGAGATATTTACTTAACAAGAATTTGATTTACCTTGAAATTTGCTTAACAAGATTTTAGGATCAAAGATTGATTGGTGCTTGATACTTGCTTCAATTATGAAAGGCAGTTGCAATTAATCTCAGAAAATCTCTGATTAACCCAAAAATAACAAATTAGCCGTTGGATGGAAAATTGAACTTAATTGTTGAAGTTGCATATTTTTCAATGATCCTGAACTGTTTTCAAGGCCTTGAACTAAGCTGAATTTTCAGATAGCTCTAACGGCTAATTTCTAACGACTTTCTCAAGCTATGCTATAAATACTGAAGCTGCTTGAAGGTTGAGGAGTATAGAAAAGCAAGCACAAGCATACCTCTTACTCAAGCACTCATTGGCATACATTGAACTCTAATGTGCTTCTGTTTCAATTAATTTGTATTGTTCAAGTTACAATTGAGAGGGATTATATAGTTGAAAGGTTAATTTCACCAAGCCTTATTGAGGGTGTCAGTTTGGAACTTAGGGTCTATTTGGATGGGGAGTATGGAGGAGTAAAAGGGAGTAAGGGAGAATAAGTATTTTCTTTTATCCACATGTGGAAGTTTAATTAAAAAAAAAAAAAGAGAAGGATAAGAAGGAGTTAGGGAGAGTAACTATGACTCCCCCTTACTCCCCTCAACCATCCATTTTCTTACACTCAAAAATAGAGTATAAGGAGGAGTAGGAGGGTAAGGAAGGAGTAGTTCACATATTTACCCTCACAAATCTGAATATAATATATTTTAATCTATTTAGTCAGGGCACATATTAATTCTTTCACTTACTCTTATTTACTTTCATATTCTTCTAAACAAGAGTTAATTTTTACTCTCCATAAACTTCTAAATAAGGGTAAATAACTTACTCTTATTTAGTCTACGTTACTCTTACTCCTTTCTCTTATTTACTCTTACTCCTCTAATTTACTCTCTTCCCAAACGGATCCTAAAGTAGGTGTGTTCTAGAGTTGTATAATCCCTCATAGCAAAATTGGGTTCATCATAGAGTTAAAGAACTCTATGCGGGGTCTAAGCCTGATTGAGGCTAACTTCGTCAAAAATTACTTGTGTCTTGTTCACATTTACTTTTCTACATTTTTGTCTCAATTAATTTGTGACTTTAATCATAACTCTATTCACTTCTCCAGGGTTATTTTATATAGCCTTTGAATAAAAGAGTTGTTCAGGGAACATTGGGCATCGGCAAAATCTAGAAAGAACAAGGATCAAGGTTCTCCTAATTAAATTCTCTTATTAATTATTTACCAAAAAAGAAAAGAGCATAAATATTAATCGCATTGCTTTTGGTTGAGTTTGAAATGTATGTTGGTTTCAAGAAATCGAGGGTACACCTGCACGCCTCTCTCGCTCTCTCACTCGCACAGTCTTTGCATTAACTGCGTACATGAAACACAAGGCCTTCTCTTCCTGGAAATGCGTTGCCTTTTTCAGTTTGCCAGTTTGATTTTTTACCACTTAAAATTGAAATGAAAAAACCCAAAAAAAAAAAAGGGAAAAAGGTGGGGTTCAGAACTCTGATTCGCTTTAATTAATTTGTCAAACTTTAATGTACTACTATTGGATTGGGTCCTTCCTAATTAAAGAATTTTGATCTTGTGGTCAAATTATTATTTTATTAGGAAAACTTAATTTAAGGTGTATATTCTAATTTTTTTCGGACAAATATAGTTTTTTTAACCGTAGGAAGACACTATAGTTGATGTATCATATGAGTAGAATTTGAATCAATATATTTTTAATAAATAGTAACAACTTCGATCTATACACTAGAAAGTATTTCCCTGATTAAACTAATTGATATATAGGATTTAACTCATATTTTATTCACCACAATGTTGAGCGGGAGGTTAAGGCTCTGTTCTTTTCGTTGGTCTTTTTCAAGTTATCAATTTTAACTTATTTCAACTAACTTCAACCAACTTCAATAAAAAATACCAACTTCAACCTATTTCAACCCACTTCAACCTATTTTAACTTGCCTCTTTTAAAATTTTATTCTCACTATTTTAACCAATATAGAAAATATATTTACTTCAATCCATTTCAACCAATTTCAGCCAATTTTAATCCATTTCAATAAAAAATACCAACTTCAATCAATTTCAATCTACCTCAATCAATTTAACCCTTTTACCAACCCTAGTTTACCAACGAAAAGAACAGACCCTAAGAGTCTATTTTTTTCGTGGGTAAATTCTAAAATACCAACCTCAACTCACTTCAACCCACTTTAACCTACTGCAATCCACTTCAACTCACTTCTACTATTTTAACCAAATTTAATTTATCACATAAAAAAGTTTAACTCATTTCAACATATTTTAACCCACCTCAATCTACTTTCACCCACTTCACCCTTTTACCATCCCAATTTACCCATAAAAAGAACATGCCCTTAATTGTACAAATTATTTAATAGGGACTAAATTTGTCTAGCGTGAATCCTACCATGCAAAATTAAGCGATCTTTCTTTCTGGAATTTGAAAACCACTATAGATTATGTTAATCTCCTAATATTTCCCTTCTCATTGCCAGCTTCTAGGGGATTATGAACAAAGAGTAAAAAGTGGCATCTAAAGGATACTATTTGATAATGTTTAAGGGGATAAAAAACCAATATCATATACAAATTTTCGACAATAATGCTAATACTCTAGGATTAAGCTGTAATTCAAACATAATTTTTTTTTAAATATAAATCATCCGGAAATTGGAATCCTACTTGAAACCTTAGATTCAAAAAAATTTCAAATTTAAAAAATAAAAAAAAATATGAGAGTTCTAGTTCTTGCCCAAGGTAAGAAAGTCACCAAAACTAGTTGGCTGCATTACATTTGAGCTGCAGGTTTCATATGCCGAAACAAGGCGCAGTTGCTGACCCATCATCATCACCTGCCCGCCCTTCTTGTGCCCTTATCACCATTTTGGCCCTTTCTACGTAAATTATTTACTACAATACCACTGAAAAAGAAATCCCTGGGCCCCACTTCCTCAAAACACTATTTGCCCCCACATATGCCTCACCGTACCGTTACACCCCCTCTTTCAAATCTCCCCCCCCCCCCCCCTCTCTAGCACTAAGCACAACGCCAGCAAGAACACCCCGAGAAGACAAGGCGAAGCCCCAGAAAATCGAGAGAGAGAGAGAGAGAGAGTGAGAGAGATGACAGCAGTAAGAAGAGCCAAGTGGCACCCGCCGCCGCCGCCGCCGCCGAGAATCCTGCACCTCCCACGGCGGAGCATTCGCCGGAAACATCCAGCCAAGAACATCGCCGCCGTCAAGTCGAATATTTCGAATTCCAAGGGGAATAAGAAGCTGGAGAGGCTGTTCGATGAAGAGCGGGCGTTCTTGTACAGCGTTCCGCCGGTGGTTCTCTTGAATTCCGGCAGGAGAGAGAGAGTGAATGAGGCGGAAGAGGACGAGAGAGAAAGTGGTGAGGAGAAGTGGAGGTTTCAAGCGGAGATGTTGAGAGCCGAGTGTAATTTGTTGAGGATGGAGAGAGAGATTGCGATAAAGAAGTTGCATAAAGAAAGGGGTTTGCTTCACAGTAGTTTGAAATCTGCTCTTCACACTCTACTCTCTGTTAGTATTATCACTCTTTCTGCCTCATTTCATGATTTTAAAGTACATTAGGTTTAATCTCCCAAAATGCATGATAGTTTTGATGAGACTGTTTCACTCAAAATCGGCTATTTTGATTTTGGATTTCTTAACCTTTATTTGAATTGGTGATATGGATGGCAATGGGCGGCTACGGGGTGGGTTGAATCATCCCCTCACCTATACCCGTTTTCGAAAATCGTACTTATATGCGCACATTTATTAGATATTAAAAGATAAAATTCATATCCATATCTATCGAGTTTTGCAAGTTTATGGGTTTTATTTGGATAGAGAATGAAAAATAATACCCATATACAACTCATATCTAAGTGTGATATATATTTTTATCATTATAAAATTACAAAGTTGTGATATTTTGAGGGTATATTGTTTAGAAATGTAAAATCAAATACATTATTGGCTAATTTCTTATTATAAGTATTTGGATTTGACTTAAACCAGAAAAATATTGATCTAAAATATTTTTTTCCTCATTATAAAAATAGGTACAGATATGGTGCGGTATGAGGTAGGTGACGACTATACTCATATTGTACCCAAACCCGTACCCATTATACCTACCCATACTTATTTAGAACTTATTTTTATCACCCACTTGAATTCTAATTAAATATAACAAATTTCACAAATTTTAAATGGGTATAAATTTTATTACCATCTTTAATTGATGGATAGGGTAAAAGTTTCATATGAAAACAAAATGTTGGAGGTGGGATATTCTAAATTCATTTAGGCCATGTTTGGTAAACAGCTGTTAGCTGTTAGCTGTTTGTATTAGCTGTTAGTTGTTAGCTGTTTGAATTAGCTGTTTATATTAGCTGTTTGAATTAGCTGTTTTTAGAAAAAGTATTTAGTAAAAACTAACTGTTTCTAAAAAATATATTGGTAAAATTTCATTTATGCCCTTATTTATGAATTAATTTTTAATGAGATGTGTGTAATTTTTTCAAACTTATGGACAATTATGTCATTTCTACAAAAAGTCATTCTCAAAAGGCTAATGAGAATAGCTTTTTCAAAAAGAGTTTTTTGGAGCCAAACAGCTATTGCAAACAGCTCTTTACCAAATATCCTTTAGATGTTTAACTTGATCAAAACAGTCAAAATCCTCCCAAACAGCTATTTTTTTTCAAAAAACTGTTACCAAACACCCCCTTAATCATATAAAATATTTGATTTGAATTGTCTTGACTCTGTTGTACCTTGTATGTCACTATTGAAATAATTCACGTGAAAGTACATGTTTGTGTTTGATTGGTTTTTGTTGCAAGTTCTGCTTCTGGGTTTCCATTTAATTATTTAAGCCAAGTTGATGATGCGATGAATATTGAAAAGTAAGAGCAGCTTCTTACTGAGATGTTTTGTGATAGGGGAAGAAGAAGATCGGAGAAGGCAAAAGTGTGGACTTAGTAATAGAGGAGGAGATTGAGGGGTTGGCGAGAAAGCTTGTAGAGTTGCAAAGGAGCTCTAAGATGAAACATTCTAGGCATAACAGCAGTAGCAGTAGTAACTTTGATAAGCAGGCATCTCTGCTTCAGAAAGAGCTTGAAAAACTCCGTGAAAATGGTGATAAGGACATAGGGGAGATATCGGAATCTGGCTTTTCGACTGAACGATCAAGAGAGGGAAGATTTGAGGGGTTTGCTTCGGGTCGAAGGTCCAACAGGTTTGCTGATGTAAGTGGGTTCGTTTGCTGGGTTTTTTTTTTTTTTTTTTTTAATTATCTAAGTTTCTGCTTGTTTGCTCGTGTAAATGCCTCTCTAAACTGTTATGTGCTTATGGGGTATTAGGTAGGCAACGGTTTTTAATTTAAGGTTTAACCCAATAGGCACTTCTGCACTTTGGGAGACAGCTATTAGAGCTGACAAACTCGACCTAGGCATGAGTTTTGGGGTATGGATTTGGACTTGTGGGAGTAAGCTGACACTGAAAATTAATTCATATCAAACCAAGCAAGCTGATCCGACCTATGTTGTTAGCAGTTACTCGAATAAAAGGTCAATGAACTCACTCAAGACGACTGTAACCAGACATCAAGCCAACATGATATTCAATTGACAAATATGATGTTAGATCCTATGTTGACCTCAATGATGAATAATGCCACCGGAACTCAAACTGAACTGACCTGAAATATTCCAACCCGAACATCATATAAATCCAATCTGGATTGGACTGCCCCTGTCTCAGCGTCATACTGATATACTCCAAAGTGGAGGATAAAAGGCCATAAAGACACGCAGAAGGCATGGTCTCTTTTCTCCGTTATGCATAATAGCTATGGATTCTAATGCTTTGAATGGCAAGTTTGGATGATAACAAGCTTCTTCATCTTCTTGACATGGATGTGGAAATTTGCACAGGTGGAGACACTAAGAAGGAAAATGGAGAGGCTATCAAAGGGGAAGTTGCTGAAGAGAATGGAAGAAGAGTACGGATCCATGTTAGGCCCTTCAGCCAACTCCTCGATTCCCAACTCCGCCTCATCTTCCAAGAGACATGACCTCCCCGATTCATCTTCCTTTCCACTACGACTACACTCTCAGTCTCAGGCATAGTTTTGACTTCTTTTGTTCTTCAACAACTCGAGACACCTTATTTGATCTGGTAGCTTACCTATCTTGTGCTACAAATGGTTTTGCAGGAGGGGAAGTCAGGGGAGCTAAGAACATGCTCAGGTCACTGTAAAGCTGTTGTGAGGAGGATAATGGAACAGGTGAGGGCTGAGACTGAACAATGGTCTCAGATGCAAGAGATGCTCGGACAGGTGAGAGAGGAAATGGAAGAATTGCAGGCTTCTCGGGATTTCTGGGAAAAGCGAGCACTTGAATCCAGTTGTAAAATCGAAACTTTGAACTTTGAGGTAAGGCTACGCTATGTTTTTCAGGTGGACATGGGAAAACAGACCTGTAACGAGTTCCTGATACTGACTTAACTCAAATAAGAAACACAATTCAACCCCAATTGACTTGAATTGAATCCATCGTATCCAAACCTAGCTGACTTGAAATGTGCTCAAACACAATTTGTTGAAGTTTTTTGAAAGTTGTATATAAAACCGATGACATATTAAATGTTACCTGAACCTTAAATGACCGAACCTTGATCCTATTGTATCGGAAAATAGAAATAGAACATCTAGCATGACCAGAAAGAATCTGCTCTGATGCGGTCTGAATATTTTCACGCTGTTGTTCAGTTGTATTCTTCAAATACAAGATCTCTTTAGAAACCATAGCTCTCCTAGTGTTTGTCCCTTCTTAGTGGCAAAAAGAAGCTCACTTAGCTGCATTTTGCTTTGAATAGGTGGAGGAATGGAAGCAGAAAGCACTTTCTTCAGAAAGCAAGGAAAATCAACTGCATGAGCAACTAAGAGAGCTGCAGCAAGAGCTTGAGAAATTGAGGATCGAAAGAAGCAGCCATGACTCTGAACTGAAAGCGAGGAAAGATATAGGACCAATATCACTCGGAGCCCAACTCGCAAGGGAAAAACGATTGTTAAGTTCCCAAGTGAAAGGAAGTGGTCTAGCAAGTGAGAATAGAGACCTAAAGGTGGTTGAGAATACAGAAATAAAAGCGGTTGATTACAGTGATGGAAAGAAAGCAACTCCCAAAAGCGGTAGCAGGCTTTTATCTTCAAACCGGCATCCATTCAAGGACATTGGTAATCTGTCACCTTTGGTGAGGCAAAATAGTAGAAGATCTGTACACCCTTTGCATAGTCCTCAGGATTCCTAAGTCCAAGCCTCTGTTAGGACATGTTCTTTGTAAAAATTTTATGATGGAAGTTTAAGAAGAGTTGTCGTTTACATTTTACAACCTGAAAGAGAAGCTTTGTGATCAGCTCAGTCTCATTTCCGCGATGGAACTTCTTGAATTTGGTCGCAGATTCATTTTCATGGCAAACCTCAAAGATCTAACCTTTCAGGCTACTTGATTCCCAACTTCAGCTTAAAAATGTTTCAAATTAACCTAATAGTTTCTAAGAATCCCTAACAAAAACACACACTCAAGCAACTTTACAGTCCAGGGAGACACTCTTGGTTCAAACTTCTTAAAAGGGAGCTCGTATAAGGCATATGACTTTGGAGGGGTCCCTTAATTGTCTTTCCGTGTCGTATGGAGGATGGAGCAACTACCCTCACTAATTCCTTATTTCTTAACCGTTTATTTTTGTTAAATAAGATTCTACAATCCAAGCAAAGTACGAAACTCTGATACACTGAGCAAATAATTGAAATTCGATGTGATCGAAAGCTTAGTTGTGCTTCTTAGTGAAAAGGGAAAAAGGGGCAATCACACAGATTATGATAATTCTCGCGAACCTAGCTAACACATATGGTATTGTCTGATCTTAACCGTTTTATGTTTTTCTGAACTTCAACAACGTTGGATTTTAATGGTTTTTGTTCAAGAATCATCTCAACCAAAAGCTCAAGCTGATGGTTGAAGGTTCAAGAATAGGTTCATACTCTCTAATACGCCACCTCACTCGAATGCCCTTTAGGCTTGAAGCGTAGCTGCTGTAAAGGCTTCCCTACTTTGCACAATAAATCAATCTGGGGGTTGCTGAGATTCGAACTTGAGACCTCTCGCTCCAAAAAACTCTGATACCATGTTCAAGAACCATCTTAATCAAAAACTTAAACTGATGGTTGAAAGTCTAGGAATAGGTTTATACTCTACCAGTTTTGAATATTTAATATTTTGATGAATGAGCAGGAAAATAGTTCTATTCATCAGGAAAATAGTTCTCGTAAGTCTAATATAACACCCCCGAATAAAAACGTTAGAGAATCAACCCCGACAGCATCCCCCCTTCAGTTGAGGAATTGCTCAGTTCCCAACCTCCATAACTTCTGGCAAGGCCAAGGTTGCCTGAGTGGGTGTTGCCAGCAATCAAATGTCGTCAATGATGCGCCGGAGTACAACGATCGGACAGACTGTAGGTTGCGGAATGGGGGAGAAGTCAGCATGCTGCTACTGGAAAAAGAGGGGGGGGGGGGCACTAGTTTCGTTACTGTGATTTTCCATTCAGCCCCGAACTTACATACAGTTAGTGTAACTAACTTATTGTTGGGAGACCGTGAATGGGTCAACAAAAATAATGCCAAAAAAATAGAAAAAGTGACACAAGAATTTTTACGTGGTTCAGTTTCTCAATAGAGCTACGTCCACAATTCCGTTGAACAGGATAATATCCATTACAATAATATTGTGACAATACAAAATGCAAAGTTACAAACCCTTTCACTCTCTTACCTAAAGAACTTGTTACACCATATTTGTGAACTAGATCAATAGGGTATATTTTTGAAATACTCTCCCACACTATTTTTAGTTTGTATACTCACTCTTTCATCCAATTTTAATTAGATCACCCTATCAAGTTGAAGCTTACTGCCTTCTAAGTTTGTGCTTGATGTGCCAAATGCAATGTAGCTCAACTTTACTTATAGAGCATGCTAGCAAAGTAACATTGCAGTTTGTCAAAGCCTAGTACCACTTAGCAAAGACTTTAGATCAAATGTCTCCACAATGTCAAACCTTTCATTTAATGACAGGAACCACCATTTTAAGATTTTACTGAAAGTGACACTGCAATTTGTCAAAGTCTAGTGCCACCTAGCGAAGACTTTAAATCAAATGTCTCTACAATGTCAAACCTTTCTTTAATAAAAGGAACCACCCATTCAAGATTTTACTTACAAAATCTTGATTTTAGTATTAGCGTGAATTCTTGCACCGTCTCTCAAATTCTAGCCCTTTTGATTCAATTTTTATTTTCAATTAAAATTATTATTATGATTGGTGTCCGGGAAATGCCAATTTGAGGGAACACCAACACTTATATTACATCATCGAATATCTCAGTAAATATCTAGCGACAAGAATGGACAAAAAACAATAACAAGCTCAGGTGCCAGCTCAGCTTCCTTGTGACAGCTCAGCAACAGGACAGCATACCTTCTCCAACATATTATAAGATGAGACTCCATATATATAGAATTGAAGCTAACGAGTCCACTCCGGTATTAATTTCTATGTTATTCTAAACATGGCCTGAAGACCCCATTCTCTTTTGTTTTTTGGGTCTTGGAATTTAAGATCTTATGAAAATTTTGGTAACATATACTTACGTTGGTTTCAAAGTCAAAACAAATAAAACCAACCATAAGGGAATGTTTGGCAGTGGCGGATCCAACGTGGTGTCACTGGTGTCACCCGACACCCCTCTTCAAAAAAACGAAGTGTATGGCAGAAATTTTTAAAACAATGTTATTTTATATAAATACATAATAAGTAGAATGCAAACATGAAAATGCAATTGACCAAGCGGTGGAAGCCGGCCCGCGTTTGCTTTTCCCAGTTTTCAGAGGTCACTGGTTCAAATCCTCTAAAAGTAATTTTTCTTCATTTTTATAATATTTTCTGCCTTAGAACTCCTTGCCCTCCCTCCCCGTTCGGCCTTGGACACACTCTCTCGCATTATCGGTTAAATTGTTACTATAGTTCTTCAATTTATAGATTAATTTATTTTTATTGTTTGATTTGTGAGTTTATGTACCAATTTCAATTCTAAATTTACTTAGTTATAGATTTAGTTTCAATTCTAAGTTAATTCTTTAATTTGTGGGTTAATTTATTTAATTGTTTGATTTATGAGTTTCCTTGCCAATTCAATTTCAATTTGTTTAATTTATAGGTACAGTTTCAATTCTAAGTTAATTCTTTAATTTGTAAATTAATTTGTTCTTATTGTTTAGTTTGTGAGTCTGTTTGCCAATGTCACTTCCAAATTTGTTTAATTTATAGGTTTAGTTTCAATTATAGGTTAATTCTTCAATTTGTAGATTAATTTGCTTTTATTACTTTTATTTACTTATATATATATATATATATATATATATATATATATATATATATATATATATATATATATATATATATATATATATATATATATATATGTATAGGTTTGCTTATATATATGTATGTACGTATAGTTTTTGAAGATACTATTATTACTTACTTTGAAGATAATTTATTTGAAAGTGTATTGACTGATGATATTTTATATGGCTTTCAAAATATAAGGTTTCGTAGAGGACAATGATATTAGATATAACATATTAGTTATTTAATTTCAGTTTGTGACTGTTGTTGAATTTTAATTGTATACTATTAATTTCGACACCCCTCTCCAAAATTCCTAACTTCGCCACTGATGTTTGGTTGGAAGTTTAAGAATGAAACTTTGGAGTTGATACTTTTAGGTATCAAATTCCATACCTCGTGTTTGGTCGGAAGTTTAGGAACCCAACTCTCACAAAAATGGTTTGTTTGTTTTTGCTCCGATCGAAGCCCCTATTCTCATGGTGATGTGCATTGCACAGTATAAGAGCCATGGCCTGTGGATTCCCTCAACTCCCTCCCTGAGCATTCACTGGTTTGTTTGAAGGAGACCACACGTGAAATTATAGTGAAGCAAGATGACAAGGGAAAGCTATCTGCCCTAGAGCAGGTATTGTGTAAAAGGTTTCACCTTGATCTAGAGACTCTTTTGAAGTCACACCCTGCTCAGTTGGAGATTTTGGTAGCCATAAAGACAAGTCGTCCTGAATTTCTTCTTCATCATGATTACGGCTTTATGTCTATGGATTTAACAGAGAGATTTTAGAATCTCAAGTGCAGAGATATCAGCTGTGGAAGGGCATTGCCGGCGGATAAATGTGACTGTATATTTTGCTCATGTAAAGATGGTCTCTGCTGTGAGTGCATGTGCCTTGTTTGTTTGTTCAAAGTTTGACACTGCTTCTAACACATGTGATTGGGTTGGATGTGATGTTTGCATCCATTGGTGCCATGTTGATTGTGCTTTGGTCAAGCCCTATATTAGAAACACTCAAAAGGGGCTCTGAGGATATCTGAAAAGCATTTTTGCTGTCCTGCCTGTGAACATCCATCTGAAATGTTTGGCTCTGTGAAGGATGTTTTTAAAATATGTGCTTGATTCTTGACTGGGAACCTAAGGAGTTGCTCAGGCAACTCGAGTATGTGAGGAAGATATTCGATGCAAGCAATGATGCAAGAGGGAGATTACTGCATGATATTGCAAAGCACTTGGTTGGCAGATTGCAATCGAAAGCCAATCCTGTGGAAGTCTCTCATCAAATTGTGAGGTTTCTGAATGGTATGTCATACAACTTCTTATCCTGCTTAGAAAAATGTCGCTTGAGTTTCGTAGCATGCATAGTTTCTTGGTAGCATTTGTGTTTAGAGCTAATGTGTCGTAGTTTAGAAGTTTGGTTGCTTTAATATCCAGAGCACATTCAATCATCAAAGCACATTGTGTCCCAAACGTCCGATCAACCAAATTGTTGCCAAACTTCCAAGCACACTGCACAGCATGTTGGCTTTTTTTTAACTATTATTATTTTATGCTTTTAGTTCGGGGCTGTGTTTCTTTGACTATCATATGTCCCTTTTTCTTTCTTATGTTTCCTTTTTGTAAGTGAGCATATGGAATGTATCCCCCTGACATTTCATCCTCTGTAGTCATTTAGCTCATTATGTCTCAAGTTTGAGTTCTGAGCAATGGATTGTGGAAGCGAAGGCATGTCAAGTCTCTGGAAAAAAAATACAGCTCCTCCCCCCTTCTCAAGGCGGGAGTGCTCCTACAATACAGTTACAGGAATGATCAAGGTAATTATCACTGGGACAAACACTAATGAACAATTGGCAAGGTCCCCTGTTCCAGCGAGACATAGGAGAAAGGCCTTCCTCAAGTGGGGTGTTCCTTGTGCTAAATGTCGTTGTTGAGGTATGTCAAGCCGTGCTCAACCAAGAGGCGGCCAAGTATAAAACGAACCACCGAATTTACCTCAAGTTGAGCATTGTTAGATCTACTGTTTGCTTGATCATGTCGTTGCTTGATGCTTGTAACCATGGAAGGAGTAGTGAAGCGGCAGTGAGAAGGGGGTTTATTTTTGGTTGGTTTGCTACGCTGGTTTTCGAGGCCGATTGTTTGGTAGGTTTTTTGGTTTATTTTGGCATCATTTCTTCCATGGCGCAGCATGTCATCAACTTAATAGCAACGGTTACCAACAGGGATCTTATAAAGTTCGACTATGCACCATTGTTGCTTTCTATCTGTCAATTAGGAGCACCAGTGATTGCTTCTCGAGAGAACTCATCGGCTATGGTGAATTGACCAGCCTATGGCTTGAATCCAGCTGGGACTATGATTGTGAATGGCTTGGAGGCATATCAGTGTCCCAATTGTCCTAGTGGGCAGAGTCTAATTTGCTTGGCTGATCTGAGCCGAATGGCGCCGCGCTAGCCAACATTCTCCACAGCGGCCGCTGCCATGTCTTCGCCGTTCACGTCTCTGGCAACCTCCTGCCTGGCTCCAATTCTGCAACCTCAACTCCCCATTTCCTCTCTCTTCCGGTTCTTTGTAGGGGAATGTCGATCAACCTTCATTCCGAGCTGTGATTTGGGCATTTGGTGACTGATTGGAGTTTTAACTTGTTCTATTAATGAGTGCTTGCGCACACGTGGGTTCTTTTTTATCATTTCTCTGCTTATAAACAAAAAAGAAAAAGTTTTCAGAACTTTTTTGCTCCCCCCCCCCCCCCAAAAAAAAAAAAAATCCAAACTAGAGAAAAGAGGAAAAAAGGGAATCTTGCTTGTGTTGGATACAGAACTAACCTTCAAGCAACCAAGACTGTCGCAAAAACCGTTGTCAATTTCATGTACTTACAGCCACAGACAATATTCTTGTGGGAGTAAAAGCCAGACTGCAAGTACTCCAACTCACTTAGGCCTTTTCAGGATGGGCAAAAAGCCAAATAGCCAATAATGACTTTACACTTGATCCATGTCACGTTTGGGGCTAGGGTCAAAACATTGCCAGCACGGTTCCTTCACTAAAAGTACGCCTTGTTCCAAACTAGCAGAATGGTACAATTTGCTTTGAGTGTGCCTGATTAGCATGATTAGCAAATTTAAGGAAACAACACTGAAACTACATGGCAAAATTATGGAAGAAAAGACATTTGGTGTAGAATAGGGGCTTCTGCAATCAAACAGAGCTCGACATAAAAAGCAGCATCCCATTCATGTGTTTCATCAGCAACCTCCAGAGGTACAATAGCCATGAAATGTCAATGAATGCAAGTTCAACCAATGGGCATCTTTTACGTATTAAGGAAAAACAACTCTTTGTTCTGTATCTAATTCAACACCTTTACAAACAAGGGTACACCTTTATAAACAAGACACTGATAAAATCTTGTGTATCTCTGAACAGATTTGATAGTTGTGGGGCAAATCTATAGCTCGCTGCAGAAATCACGATGAGTAAAGATCCCATACCTAAGCAACTGCAGTCTTCACTGGCTGATGTGAACTGTTTGAAGCAGGCATTTGACATTATCAAGACGAGCATTCATCTCCTCATTTGTGACATCAATCATTCTCAGGACCTTTATCTCCTCCTGCCATTTCTCCATCTGCTCCTTGTGTATCCTGTAACATGCATTTTTGGAACCGGAAGAAATGAAGCAATCTTCTTAGCTAGCTCTTGATAATCATATTTCATTGTTATTTTTTGTAGCATACATGAGAACTCGCTCCTCAAATTCCTCACTTAGCTTGCTAAAAACTGACTTCCCTGATTCCAGAATCTCAGAAACCTGCAATGAGGTAAAGTTTAGATGCTAAAGATCATCCACTCAATCAAGGTCTGCATTAGGGAATATAGACATTATTGCATCAAATGGGAAAACAGATTATCTGTTCATGACTGGATGGAAAGCCTAAATAGATACAGCAACCATGCAGAGAATGTACAGAGTAAATTCTCAAGGGCAATAGTACCAGTTGGTTAAATCTCTCAACTTTCTCTAGTATGCGAGCAATACCGAGGTTCATCTCTTCTGACCCAGAGAAGTTCATTCCATCATCTGCTTCTCCAGTTACTTCATTGGCATCTCGGTCCTCATTTTCATGACGCTCCATCTAGCAGAATTTGTTACGGAAGTTACTAAAAATGGCTATTAAACTGATGCTCAAAACCATATTTTTCCTCAGTGAAAGCAAGTAAGCAACACATTTCATCAAAAGCTTCACTCACGTCTTCCATCTTGCGCTTCCTTACAGCTTCCTCTCTGCTCTCCATCACATTCATAGGTAAAACTAGGACAACTTAATGCTTTCCTACAGTACTAAGAAGCAGCAAAAGATGAGTGGTACAGATAAAAACCAGATGAACTCAGTCATCCTTCAAGAACCTAACATTCCACATAACTCATGATGATACCAAATCAGCCTCCACCATTTGTTAAATTAAGGGGCATACTCATACACAAGTGTAATGTTAAAATCAGCCTCTATGTGAATGGACTGTTAATACTATCACCAGTCAGGCACCAGACCGAATTTGTAACAAGGAAAAATATATCAGCACAACAAAATTGACAAAGAAACATGGATAGGATCCTTCATCGAAGTGTCAGCACAAAATTTCAACAAGGAAATTGTGACTTTGCAAATGGAAAACTGAAATCCAACAAGAACTAGCATATATTGAACTTAATAACGAATACATTAGACATCCCAACGGTATTAATACAGAATTTGCTAGCATTGATTCATTGCATTAGCAATAAACTTGCATTTTCATGAAATTCGTTCCCTAAGAGTAAATCAAGCTGCATATCTTTTTGGCAGGCAGTGCCGGATCCAGGAGGTTAAGGAAGGGAGGTCAGAAATCGGAATAATAGTGCAGGCAACATTAAATTTAACAATAGCCATAAAACTAAATTGCGTATCTGTTACATCTAACCTCTCGAGCAGACCTCTTATCTATGCATTCTTGGATCTAAAAACTTGAAGAGAATGATGATTACATAGCTTTCTTTTTGAAATATCTATGCACTTTGATCTACAACAACAATAATGACTAGTGTCTTGTGAAAGTTTCAATTTCAATTTCATATACGCAGTTAGCGGCTATGATTTAAATTGAATTAAACTCACAAAGTAAACCAGATTCATACCACAATCCTCAATCAGCATCTAACGAACAATTAGATTAAACCCGAACTCAAACTCAATTTCATACACACGGTCAATATTTCATCAACTAAACCCAAACTCAAATACGCAGTCATCGTCTAACCGACAATTATACTAAACAAACAAATTGAGCCACTCTAGAATCGAAATTCGCAAATTAAACTCACAAATTAAGCTACTAAAAGCAAAATAATCCACAAATTAAAGTATTAAACAACATACTGAAGTACTAAACTTACAGTCACAGATCTGGACTGAGGACGGATCGGCCGTCTGCGGCGGCGCGTTGGTGGTGGGCTTCAGAGGCGCGGTGGCGGTGCGGCGGTGAGAGTCACTGGAAAGAGGGGGCGGAGGCGTAGGGCTCTAGGTCACTTTCTGCTTAAGTTTGGAGTAAAATGCCCCTGCGGCTGGGTCGAGAAAAAGGCAGGGTGTCGAAGCCGTGAAAAAAATAAATAAATAAACATTCAATTCAAGATATTAGAATTCAATACGACCTCAAAGCACACATGTTTGGAATTCAATTATCATGACCTTCGTGTGGATTATTGCCCATTGTTTCGCACTGCTCCTCATTGTGCACTTAATTGTCTCAATTATTTATCACACACATCCTGATACCTTGAATCTCAACGCTTCACCCAGCAACAATTCATCGATCTCCACTAACAGATAATATTATTAATACAGATTTGTTTAAGTGATTTAACACTAGCTTTATTTAAATAAGATTTTGATTTTAACTCTTATGAATAGAGAAAATATGTGATAAGAGATATATTCCTTTATGCGCTACCAATAGCTCAACTCTGATAAAACATAGACCCAAATATCAAAAAATCTCCCCAAAAAAAACAAGTGTGATATTACCATGGCACAAGAAACTTTTTACATACATAAGGTGTATCAAATTTTATTGGAACATTGGACGTAGATAGTGCGAACTTTATGAGGTGACAAAAAACAATATGAACTTTGTTTTCCAACCACCAATACTACCAAACTCTTTGACCCCATTTACTTTTAATGTACCGCCACCGATTTATAGTGGTTGACTTGACAAAGCATGATGTGGACAATATATTTAAAGGATTTTATTTTTACATTTTCAAGAACAGATAAACCTTAGGATTCAATCAAGTCCCTTTAATCTGCTTTGTAAAATCAGCTATGCTATTGTTTTGTCGAGTTAACCACCATATAATTCGATAGAAGTATGATAAAAGTAAATGAGGTCAACATTGGCATGGTTGGTAGTCAGTAAAAAATTTCGTATTATTTTTGGCCACCACATCCAGATTTCATATTATTTGTGTCCAGTATTTCATTTTTATTTAGTCAACCTTTTTTCCTCCTCAAATGATTTTTTTTTAAAAAAAAGGGTCAGCTAACTTGACAACCTTGGCAAATAAAAAGCCTATAACTATCATGGCAATTTTTATGGCAGCAACAATCCAATGAACCAACAACAACAACAACAACAACATTTTATAGATGAAAGATTCTATACCAAGGATGCCCGAGATAAATAAAAGATAAATACAACATCAGTTGCTGAAACTATGAAATAAAAGGACAATAAAATGGAAGAAGACAATATACCTGGACAACCAGCGGTAAGCAGACGAGAACTCTTCTCGGAAGGTAATACAACCTGCATACAAACAACACATGCAAAAAAAGCCACAGCAACCCAAAGAAAACTACGGGGTCGCCTCTACGCGATCTACGGTCCTAATCCTATCCCGCCATAACTTCCTATCCCGAGCCATGTCCTCCGTCAAACCGACAACTTTTAAGTCCTTTCTAATCACCTCGCTCAAGCTCTTCTTTGGTCGTCCCCTCCCTCTTCTGCCTTCGGGGATGCTGATCCTCTCACATCTCTTCACTGGAGCGTCCCCTCTCCTCCTTTTCACATGACCAAACTATCGGAGTCTTGTTTCTCTCAACTTATCTCCGATGGGAGCTACTATAACTAAGTCCCTGATAACTCCATTTCTAATTCTGTCTATCCTCGTATAGCCACACATCCAATGAACCAAGAAGTAGGAAAATTTCCAAAATAATGCTAAAATGAATGATGAAGAACTTCACAAACGAACATCATTTATCAAATAATAGATGTTCCCTTGGGTAGTTTCTGTCTAATTGATATATTTTTAAGTTCTCTGCTAGGTAATGAATGAGAAAACAAGAGAGGAAAATTTTTATTGCAACTTTTAATAAAAAAATATTTATCCAAAAAAGATTTATCTTTTATGAAAATGGCATGAAAGAAATTAAAAAAAGGTTTTGGATGATAATACAATGTACTTTGAAGGTATTGGATGATAATAGAACTTGAATATCCGTGCATTGCAATATCAATCTAACTTTTTATATACGAAGGCTGAGTTTTAAGATGTTTTGACTCCATGTAATGCAGCAATTTTATATGGTATGCAATTACATTTGTGTAAAATGTAGAATTTTTAAGTCAATGCATTTGCACATGTTTAATATACATACGTGTTAGCAACGTTGCCAAGTTAAAAACACTTTTAAATTTGATATTGATATATAAATAGTAAATATGCTGATAGTATAGTAGACATAGACATTTAAATTCAAAGTCGAAAGACTTGAATGCAATTATCTTTGTTATTTATTTGGATTGAATAATCTCCTCTCGAATCCAATCAAATTTGCACCAAAATGGACTTAAGCTATTATTACTAACAAAAGGCCGCTAATTCACTATCATAATGTTAAAAAAATAATAAAATTTACATAAAATTTGGCATGAATTTTATATTAGTTTCTATATCTCTTAAAATAACAATGAAATAAAAGACTATATAATATTTTGTAACTTTGATCTTTTTTTTTCTTTGAAGTCATTTGCATCGATTAAACCCCTACACCTACTACATGACACTTCTTTCTCCAATGGCTCAAAACATAGTCAACCAAAAACCAATATGAGAAATGACCTCTAAAATGCGCGGCTCGATTTTTTGTCACAATAACAACAATATTTAGTGTAAAATTTTACTTTTACGAGGTGTTCAAATAAAGATAATCTTACTCGCATAAATATTTATTCTAAAGCTTTGTTCTTTTCGTTAGTAAAAGGGTGAAGTTGGTTGAGGTAGATTGAAGTGGGTTAAAATTGGTATATTCTGTTGAAGTAAGTTGAAGTTGGTTAAAGTTGATATATTTTTTTGAAGTTGGTTAAAATAGTGAAAATAAAATTTGGAAGAACGTAAATTGAAGTTGGTTGAAGTGGGTTAAGGTAGGTTGAAGTTAATTGAAGTGGATTAAAGTGGACTAAAATTAATATTTTTTATTAAAGTGAATTAAAATAAATTGAAGTTAGTAAATAGAAAAAAACCAATGAAAAGAACATGCACTAAGGCCGTATTCGCCAATAGCATTTTGAATGACGTTTAGCGTTTTGATCAAGTCAATACACTAATCAGTTAATTTTGAGTGTTCGGTAACCTAGTATTTTGATTAGCATTTCAAGTAACATTTAACGTTTTAGGTAGCATTTCTGAAAAGTTAACAGTATTAACGTTTGACATTTAGAACTAGCATTTTATTTTTTTGGCCAAAAAATATCCTTTGAAAATTGTCGATACCCATTTACGTCAATTTATATTAATCAGCTAACCCAACAGCTACATTACCGAATAAACTTTTCATCCACTTATACAAACAATTATCACTAACAGTTAAATTAAAAACACTAACAACCATCTAAATTAATATTTATTATTTAAACTGCTATCCACTACTAAAAAATCTAATTTTATCAAACAGAACCAGAGTCACGTACACATGATAACGTAAAAGCCCGCCACAAATTGAGGACGAACGTTGGACCACAAGACGTAATTAATTAAACAAGCCCGGTTGAAAATTCCAGAGGTGGACCACGAAAATGAACACAATAATTTCAAGGGAGATGAGACGCGTCAACAAAGTGCGCTGCAGTGCAGGCAGTCCAACACTCCAACCCCTTCATATATTTTTTTCTTTATCTGAATAGTCAACCGCTGTCTCTCCTCAGTCCTGAGTCCTGACCCCACTATCTCCGTTTTTCCGCGGATGCAAAAATAAAAAACAATTTAAAATATAATTCCCATTTTGCCCCTACCCCACGTGTACGTCACACTCACGCTAATCAGCCCCTACCCATCTTTGAACGGCGCGTGTCTTCCGTTCATCTCCCACCCGTTGACTGCTGCTTTCATTCTTTTCCGCAATCCTGATAACCTCACCGTCTGTTACTCTAGCTTCTGTCAACTCCTTATGCCTATTGGCTCAAATTGTGGGGGCCCATCAGGCTATGGTTATTCTCGTGGTTTTGATCAGGGTGATAAAAGCACGCCTTCTAGTCTATGCTCCATTTTTCCGCTTTCTCTCTCCTCCTTAACTTCAATTTTCTCTCTCTTCCGTCAATGGCACGCCGGCCGGTCGCCGGAGATTGTCGGAGCTGACCTCGCCGGTAAATGCTTCTCTAGCTTGTTCTGTTTTAGCGATGTGATTTTGTGTTCAGATGATTTCTCTGTAAAATTGCTGTTCAAATTAGGGTTTATGGCTGAAGTGTCTAGATCTGAGGAGAGAAGGGGGGTTTATGTACAAATCTAAGTTGTGGAAAACTTGTTGTTTGTAAAATACTAATTAGCTTCCAATTATGAAGAGGTTGAGATCATACGGTGATGATTTGGGATCCGCCGGCGAGAAGGACCTTGACAGGACGACTTCGTTTTCGTCGTCTCATCACCGGCGCTTCTACTCGAAGGCGCCGGAGAATGGTCGGAGCCGGCCTTCGCCGTCCTTTGATGATGATCGGGATCGGGACGGTTCGTCAAGGGGGTTGAGCTTGAGGAAGAGGGGTGAGCATGATTTTGGGGATAGTAGCTTCGATGATCGGGAGATGGGTGTAAGGGGTGGTGTGATTAGGAAGCGATTTGACCCTGATTTAGAGGGTTTTGATGATAGAGAGGGTCCTAGAGGGTTGAGGAAGAGAGGGGACCATGATTTCTCTGATAATTTTGATGATAGGGAGGGTTCGAGGGGATTAAGGAAGAGATTGGAGCATGATGCTGATGGGTTCGAAAGGCGAAAAGGGTTTGATCGGTATAGGGACCGTGATGTGGGTGTTTCTTCGTCATTGACATCCCCTCGAGGTGGGTATGTGGGAGATAGGGAGAGGGAGAGAGACAGAGAGAGGGATCGAGACAGGGATAGGGAGAGGATTCACCGGTCTGAGAGCTTTTGTGTGTCAAGGAGGGACTTTCCGAAGGGGTTTAGGTCCGAGAGGCATTGGTCGAGGAGGGAGGATAGTAGCTCTTCCTCGTGGCGGAGGTTTGATACTAGAAATAAGAAGGATGTTGAGGAGGATGCTAAGAGTTCGCCCGCTGAGAGAGGTGGGAGCAGCAGCAGCACCAGATGTGGACTGGATTTTGGAGGCGCAACTAGCAGAGAGCGCTTGAGATCTCCTCAAGGGATCAAAGACGGAAAGTCGCCCACTTGGTCAAAGGACTCAACGAAAGATTCCAAGGATTCTGAGGGTGAAGCTTCCAAAGATACCAAGAAGAATGAGAGTATGGTGGTAGAAAGTGCTGGTAGTGCTGGCGTAAGAAGAAGCAGAAGTTTGAGTGCAAGTGCAAGCGCAAGTGCAAGTGCAAGTGCAAGTGCGAGCGCGAGTGCGAGTGCAAGCGAGATGGAGGAAGGAGAGCTCCAACCAGAACTGCTTCAACGTCCTCCACCAAGACCTCTGGATGATTCTAAGCAGGATTTGGGAAGTACTGCTGAAGGTGTGGATGAAGCTAAAGAAGACATAGATGCTGCAAGTAAACCAAATGTGGTTCAGCTGACTGAAGTGGCAGAACCGGGTAAAGATATTTCCTCTCGTGATGGAAATTTAGCTCAAGAGGGTAAGAAAGAGGTGAACAAAGAAATTGCTGAGGATGAAAAGCAGCTGATGGTTGTAGATGTTGCACACAATGAGGTTGCGGAAGTAACAGAGACGTCTTCACCTTGTCAAACTGATTTTTTGAAGAGGGTTTCTGTTGATAAAGAAGTTGAAAGACCAATGCATGAGGGTAGTGAAGATGCAGCTGCCAAAGATGAAGATCTTAGTGAGAATCAAGCAGAGTGCTCTCCTCCTACAGATATCGGGCTTGAGAATCAGTGCAAAGTGGAAGAACCTGATCCAACAAGCATCCAGAAATCATCACCACAGAAAGAGAATGCGGAGAATAATTTTGATCTTGAGGTTGGTTTAGACGTGTCAAACAAAGCCATTCAGGAAGAAATTCAGAAGGAGCCTGAACCATGTGCGAATGCTGTGAAAGACAAAGGAAAGGGTGTGGCTGTGGATGAGATTAGTCCTAGGGAAAATGGTTTACTGATCGAAAGGAACTTCATTGCTTGCCGAGATGATGCTATGGAAGGACCTAGTACACGCGGGTTTGAGTTGTTTTCTAGCTCTGCTGGATTCAAAGCAGAGTCTGCCAAGCAGACTACTGTCATGAAGGCAGAAACTGAAAAACTAAAGTTGGAACCTTTAGACCTTTCCCTTGGCCTGCCAAATGTTTCTGTTCCTGCTGCCTCAAACAGCACTGCTGTAGCTCCTCCAACCTCTCCTCCCTGTGCAAGGAGCGTTCAGTCACTTGGTACCACTTTCCGCACTGGCTCAGATTGTTTCACTACCTCAATATCCTTTTCAGGGTCTCAATTCGTTCATAATCCAAGCTGTTCTCTCACACACAATTCTGTTGATTATGACTTTGAGCAATCGGTCAAAAGCCGTCCTCTGTTTCAAGGTGTTGATTGGCAGGCACTAAATGCTAATGATTCTTTGCCAAAGGAAGTTCTTATCAACCAGAAGTCAGCATCAAATGGTAACGGGTCTCTGCATTTGTCCCATGCTTCCCATGGTATGTTGAATGGCCGAGCTACACAACCACGGCAAGGAACACCTTCTGGATTGGATCGGTCTGCCAGTTTCCAGAGACAATTCTCTGGGAAGGTACGGCACCAAGACGATCCAAGGTCTCCTGCTCTGAGCGCTGGATCTCAGGATAATAGGTCAGAGTTTGGGACGGATAAAAAGCGGGCAATGGGGGAAGAAAGTGTAAGCAGACTATTCAGAAGTAGTAGTCAAAGGGAGCTGGAACAAGGACTTGTGGGCGAACGAGATCGTCTTGAGCGGATAATTTATCTAATTGTTTCTGAACAAATCCAAGCCATGGCTTGGAGAGTCCATGAACTTCCTGAGCGTTCAGTTTTCTGTTTGAAGGATGCCATTCGTGAAATTATAGTGAAAGAAGATAACAGGGGGAAGCTATTTGCACTTCAGGAAGTATTGCGTAAAAGGTCTGACCTTAATCTAGAGACTCTGTTGAAGTCTCATCGTGCCCAATTGCAGATTCTTGTAGCCATAAAAACAGGTCTTCCTGAATTTGTTCAGCGTGACGATGGGTTTACATCCAGTGATTTGGCTGAGATATTTTTGAATCTGAAGTGCAGAAATGTGAACTGCGGTAGTGCTTTGCCAGTGGATGACTGTGATTGTAGATTCTGCTCACGTAAAGATGGGTTCTGCAGTACTTGTATGTGCCTTGTTTGTTCGAAGTTCGACACTGCCTCTAACACGTGTGGTTGGGTTGGATGTGATGTTTGCAACCATTGGTGCCATACGAACTGTGGTTTGCTGAAGTCTTATATTAGAAATGGTCGGAGTGCCTCTGGAGCTATGGGGGTATATGAAATGCAATTCTACTGTCTTGCCTGTGAACATCCATCTGAAATGTTTGGATTTGTGAAGGATGTTTTTAAGTCATGTGCTGCTGAATGGAAAGCTGATACGTTGCTCAAGGAACTTGAGCAAGTGAAGAAGATATTCAGTCCAAGCAATGATACCCGAGGGAGATTGTTGCATGATGCTGCAAAGCAGTTGCTTGTCAGATTGCAGTCTGGGGCCAATGCTGTGGAGGTCTATAATCAAATTATGAAGGTTCTAAATGGTATTCATACTTCTGATCCTGTTTTCAGAACATTTGTTTGGGTTTCTTTTCCATGCATGATTTCCTGCTAGCATTTGTTGTCATATAGTTTAGGGGTTGCTGTTGCTTTATTATTCCTGAAACAAACAAGTCAACCATCAACAAAGAAGTGAAAAAAGAAACTACATGCATTCAGCTTTTGGTACTAGGTAGCTACAAGCTTTAATTCCTATCCAGTGTCATTTCTAGTTGTGTTGAGACCTTGTTAGTGATTGGATCCTTGCTTTCTGATTGCTGTGTGGTCTCTGGTTGTTGTGATGATCGTCAAGTTTCAGTTTTAGGCCGTCATCCTTTGGCACCCACTCATCTTGATTGTAGTTTTCAATCAATAAATATACTTTCTGTTTTTGGTTGTCTGGTTTCCTTCTGTCCAATAAATATTTGTAGCTATGTGGTAACTGGGTTTTCAGACAAAAAAGAGTTGCTGCTTCTCCCTTTCAACTGAAGATAATGTGCTGGAAAGCTTAGTTCCAAGGACTGTATATTCCAAAACTTCGAATTGAGCAGATTGCTGCCGTCCTTCCACCCCCCTCCCTCTAAAAAAAGGAAAAAGAACAGCAGCATGAAGGATGGGGTAGCGAAAAGAGAGGAAATTGATTTGGGATTGAGATTAGGTCTAAAGGCGGAAAGGGAATAGGCTTTGGAATTGAGGTTCTCTGTCATACTTGTTCTTGTTTCATCTGACTTGGTGCCCACAGGTCCATACGTTATAATATCAAGAGAAGATTGGCTTCTAGCCAACTGGATGCAGTTTTGTATAAAGTTTCTGGTACTTGCTTGTGTAGTGGGAGATAAACTGGCACACTCCGTAGAGTTTGGATTTTGACTGTCACTGTAAGCTGTTTGAGGTCTAGTTAATTCATGTGGGAGCCAAGTGACAGAGTTACAGATTTCTTTATGGTTTTTAGCTCACAACGTTCACTGAGAGAGTGACACTGACCCTTTCAGTTGCCTTTGATATTGTAGAAAGTGATTCCAACTTTGGCAACGCAGTCGGATCTTCCAGCAGAGAACTCCAATTCGAACCCCAGGTTAAGAAACGAGAGATTGGTAGCAGTGTTGGTGCACTCACTCAAGAAGCAATCTGGTCAAAACCCATTCCTGCAAAGGAAATCTCCAGAGTGGAAAATGTTGGGATTACCCTTCCTGCCACTGATGGGAATTCATCAGCCGGTGGGAATCTATGGAAGGCTGACTCATTGCTAGGTGTGAAGAAACCTGATGATGTGGATGAGCTGGATAGCATTATCAAGATCAAGCAGGCTGAGGCTCAAATGTTCCAGAAACGAGCCAACGATGCGCGGAGAGAGGCCGAAGGGCTGAAACGCATAGCGATTGCCAAGAGTGAGAAGATCGAGGAAGAGTATGCCAGCCGGATAGCAAAACTAGGCTTGTCCGAGGTGGAGGAAAGACGAAGGCAAAAGCTTGAAGAATTGCAAATGTTGGAAAGAAGCCACCGTGAATACTTCAACATGAAGACGAGGATGGAGGCGGACATCAAGGATTTGCTACTCAAAATGGAAGCTACTAGAAGAAATTTGAGTACTTAGTAGCAAAGCATATCCCAAAAAAGCCAAGAGCCCTGATCTGATAGCAGATGGGAGCTGGCATATAGGATTTGTATGTATTTTTCGTGGGGCTTACTGATCTCAGTTAACCATAAATTTTAGGGGAGATCTTAAAAGAGCATTGTTCTCCTGTACTATGCCGTCTTTTAGGGTTCTTATATATTCAGCAAGCATTTTCAGTGGTGAATTGTGCAATTAGGGTTAGACTACCCCTTGTCTTCGACTTTGTAGCAGTCGCTGACTGGAGTATATGTACAGAAATGGAGTAGTTATGTAGCTTCAACTTTGTTACGAACATTTGCCATGTATTGAATATCAAAGGAGGAGATTTTCTTCTTTCCTTTTAGAAAAGTAAAGAGCATGAAATGCTCAAGTGCAACTTAAGTTGGGAGTCTCTGCTTTAAGATTGTCTCTTGCTGTTCTCCCAGCGAAGGCGTAAATGTCCTCTTTTATGGTGAATGCATGCCCACAACACGTGATCCATGTGGTCTTGGATTTGAGAATGTGGTTCATGTACATAATATGTCATGGAGTGCACCTTAGCTCGCCAACTGAAGCAGTATGCAGGTTGGTGTCGAACGAATCTGCTAGGTAAGGTGCCATTCAAATGTCTTAGGTCACGGCTGCTGCTGCTATTTTTCTTCTTCTTTTTTTTTTTAGGGGGGGGGTTTGCTGATAGTAAAATTGTAATATTTGTTAGTCCGCACTACAATGAGATTTATATTGGATTGATTAATCTATTCATTGATATAACATGCGAATCTCTATTGGATTGGTTAATCTATTGATCGATGCGACATGTGAATGTTGAAATATTTAGAGAAATTATATTTAATATTTGAATGATATTGTACAAGTGTAGTTCTTAGAATAATTTCTCTAGATAGAAACAAAATCATGCTTTATAAGAGAGTTTTTAAATTGTTTAGTAACTCGCAGGGAGTTGTGCTTGTGTTTACCTTCAATAACATAGCTTACAGAGCTAAGTTACTATAAACTAATCACACCCAAGTGGGTGGTTCAAATTTCAATTACTTTACCAACATCAGATCTAGTAATTGGACATAAATTCATCATAAATAAATAAATAAAATAAACCTTTAATTAAATCCATACGTCAAATTTCAGCTTGTTAAGAGGAAAAGCAGTAAAATGATCATTAGTTGCAGTCTTGTAGAGATATTGTTTAAGTTGAATATTAGATTCAAAGTCGATTCAAAATTGATGAGCACTTAACGCTCCCTGTTTTATAGAAATGAAACATGTGACAATTCATTATGCTTTATTCCACTATGATTCAAGTTAGAAGAATTATTGAAAATAAACTTTTCTAATAGTTGGAAAGGTAGACGTGAGATAAAAATAAAATAGAATTACAAATTTAAGTGCCGAGTTTAACAATTCAAATCGAAAGTGAAAGGAGCACAAGGAGTGCGACCGCAGCTAAAGTAGAGGGACTTGGACTTGGACTACCAGTTGAGGAGTTTAACTGCTTTCCTGACCTATTCCTGCAATTTTTTTCCTGAAACACTGAGATTGCGGCCAATCTTCGGTACTAGCAGATTATTCCACTACATCATCGGTAAGCCAATCACTCGATGGTGTCTCCTTTGATTGGACTTTAGGTTGGCTGGTCTTGTTATTCACACAATTTCCCCCTCAATCGATCAATCACGCGAGTACACACGATCATCCTTAAAGGCCAGCTAGCCAACTTTGGTTTTTATAATGTACTTAGTAAGACTATGATTATTTCAAGTCAAGTTTCTACCCCTGTTTTTAGCTTTATTTGGTAAATAGTTGTTAATTATTTGTATTAACTGTTAATTGTTAGTTGTTTGAATTAACTGTTTGTAATGGCTATTTGAATTAACTTTTTGTTGAAAAACTGTTTGATAAAATTAGTTGTTTCTGATAAAGTTGTGAGATAAAAAGTTAATTCTTCAAAAAGCTCTTCCAAAAAGTTCATAGAATTAGCGTTTTCAAATTAGCTTTTTGAACTTAAAAAACTCTTCTAAAAAGTCTTTTCACTAAACACCCAAATTAGCTTTTTTATTTGATCAAACAGCTAATATTAGTTAAAAAGGCCCTCTTTGATCAAAAAACTCTTCAAAAAATTGTTTGCCAAACATCCCTTTTATGAGGAAACAAACACATAGAGGTTAATATAGATAGAATTCAAACCCGGATTTGTAGTAATAACTTTCAGAAACTTTATTCATTGAGTTAAATTAAAACATAGGATGGAATCCTATTTCAAGCATTCAGATTGACTAATTGGATACACATGCATGGACTCACTCGATTTGGGCCCAACTAACTGCCCAAGACATCGATTTATTCTACAGCCCACTGTTACACCAAACCGGTTGTTCTAGCATCCGTGGTCAATTGTGACTCGAGTCTCATAAACGACATCCCAAGTCTCCCATCTCTCTCTTCCCAGGAACTCTTTTGCCCTAACACAAAACTCCTTGGTAAGTTCTTTCTCTTCCAGATTCATTCCTCATATCTGCTTCTTAGATGATATACTATCTAGGGTTTTGGTCAAATCTAGGGTTTTAATCGATCTGCATTTCGCCCCCTTTTCAATACCCACCTTTTTTTGCAGGTCAGCAATGGCGACCAAGTACATCATCGGCGCAGTGGCTGGATCTTTCGCCGTCGCCTATGTTTGCGATAACCTAATTGCCGATCAGAAGATCTTCGGAGGTCAGAGACAAATCGATCTGCAATTTTTTCTGATCTGTTTTCATTTTCTGCCTTGTATTGATTGATTTTGAATTTTTGGTTGCGATTTTGCAGGGAAAACACCACACACTGTTGCAAACAAGGAATGGTGGGAGGAGACTGACAAGAAATTCCAGGCATGGCCTCGGACTGCTGGACCTCCTGTTGTGATGAACCCTATCAGCCGTCAGAACTTCATCATCAGATCCACTGATTCTTGAAGTTTAAGGTGCTCCCTCATGATAATCATTTTTTTTGGTTGAATTTTTGGATTGGGCACTTTGTCGATCTGATTATAGTTTTGGCAAATAGCGCGAAGTTGTCTTTTGTTGTGGATGCCTGAATAATCCTCTTTGAAACATATTAATGAGGAAATATACGTTGTTTTCTTGAATTTGACAGTGTATTTGGATAAATTTATGCAGATATTACTTGCTTTGATGCGCTTTTCCATGTCTTGATGACATTTTGAAAGATTTGTCTGATTGGAAGTCCATATCCAATTGGCAACTGCCCGCAAATTAGGAAGAGTTGTCAAGGTTGTTAGGGAGACCCAGTCGATAGACCCACGCAACCACATAAAAATTTTCCTGTCCTGATTTTTTCGGCTTTCTCCCCCTCCCTATTGCTATTTTGCTGCCAAAATATGTCCTAGGACTACAATATAAGTCCTGGATTGGTTTGAGAACACCCCCCCCAAAAAAAAGCCAACAAAAAGGTAAAAAAGAAAAGGAAGCTTGACTTAATATCCATCTATGTTTGTTAATTGCGATAATGTTATTTTCATTCAATGTCAATATTGCTTTTGGTAGTATCTATTACCAGAAGCAGTCTTCATTTGTTCATTTTCATGGTTGCGGAAATGAAGATGTTACTTTTTGTCTGGTGGTTGCCATATTGAACTTATTGGGTTACTCCCCTCTTTTGCTGGGCTAAGATGGAGCTTTTTTTCAGCTTTGATATTGTTCATGGTGCTCTGTTGGTGGTAACATGAACTGATGTTGTATGAGGTAAGTTTGGGTTAATGGATGCTATGATATGTTGTTGGGAATTGCCAACTCTGTGAATAACTTGTCACCTGAGGGCTGTTGTGGTTTAGGTGGTTATCGAGCAACCCTGTAGTTGCTATCTTTGTGTTCTGTCAAAGTGATCCTAGAGTTACCTTGCGGACTCATAGTAATGTGGAAATCTGTAGGAACTTGAGTAGTCTTGACTGGTTGGAATTCTGTGTGAGTGAATAATTTTCCAGCTCTCTCTCTCTCTTTCTCACACACATCTCTCTTTGAATCTGTCTTGAACCCCCCTTCTTCCGATAAAGCATGGATAAGATCAAGATTGATTGCAGCTGGATTGACTTGGTGGTTGTTTCTGTATCATAGGATGTGTAGGTATGCAAGCCATGTACTGAGTGCTTATGATAATTAAGCAATTGGGTTTGAATACCCTTTGGGAATGTGTGGAGCCTGTTGGACCATTAGTTTGAGTACATCAACTGTGGAAACGTATGGCACTGAACTATGAGAAGAGTCTTCACCTAGGTGATGTATGGCACTGAACTATGAGAAGAGTCTTCACCTAGGTGAAGTAAAATGAATTGGTGGTTAGGTAAGGAGCTTGATTCCTAACCTCAAGAGAGTTGTAAAAATGGTGTGATCAAGTTTTGGTTGTAGTTCAAGGGACATGATGATACGTGACTTCAAGAAGAGAGTTGCAGAAATTATTTGACCAAGTTTTGGTCGTCCTTCGGGGGATATGATGGGTTTGCAACAAGGTTTTGCAATCATAGAGTTTGTAGGAAGATGATGGGGCATGAAATTGAACAAGTGGAGAGGGAAAATGATGAAGAGACTGTGCATTAAATTTCAACCAAGAAGCTGATCTTTAACTATAAAAATTGATCAAAGTAAATTATGAAGTTTTCATGCAAATGAAGGACTTTTATTTCATTTTTGTCTTTACAAAAAGTTATGCTTCAGCACTAGTCTGTTGTGAACCTTAGTAAGGTAGCTGGTTGGACTGTGTACTTGTATCACCCATATAGGGATGTTCCTTCTCTTCTGTGGGCTCTTTACTAACTCAAATTCTCTATAGAGTTGTGTTGGAGCCTGTCGCTGTTGTATTTGACCTGTTCCTTCCCTTCTGTTGGGCTTCTTCGTTCCCACTATCTGTTAGGAAGAGGCTTGCGTGCCGGTTAACTATAGGGATTATGGCTAGGGCCTTTGAACCCTTTGAGGAGAACATAAAGAGGTCCCCTTGATACCTGTATGGTACCTTGCATTTGGGATCGACTGTGGTTCTAGGTTGCCATGGTTAGAGGCTGTATTAGACTAGGCTTATCTGAACTATAGACGTCGTTATTATTCTGTTATTTCAACTGAATTTGCCACGGTTGGGGGCTCGATCAGTCTTGGACTCTTGGGATATTTAGCTTATCAATATTGTCATCAGTCCATTCTCTGTGCTTATTGTACTGGAGTCCTGAACTTTACACAATTCCATTGGATTTCTTTGAGACTACAGTCCTGTTCTATTTTGCGTTTTTAAGGATTTAACTAAGAGTTTACATTTCCTTACAACTTCTTACATCTTCTTACAGCTCCTTACATCCTTAAAATAATTCTTACATCTTCTTACATTTTCTTACATCTCCTTACATCTTCTTATAGCTTCTTATATCTTCTTACATTCCATATAGATTTTTTATAACATTCAACAACTCTTTACAGCTCCTTGCATCTTCTTATAACTCCTTACATCTTCTTATAACTCCTTACAGTTTCTTACAGCTCCTAACATCTCCTTATATCTCTTAGTTGTATCTAAACGCGAAATAAAACATGCAGTACGAGTCTATGAGTGGCTTCGGTAGCTTTAACATGAATTCGCTCGGTCTGCAAAAGAAGTCGAATCTTTTCCGAGGAAAAAGGGTTGGAGAGTCCTCCTTGCAATGTTAAATACTAATGCGTTTTCAGTAAAAATAAAGCATTAGATTGAGGGATGGGCGGTGATATAGATGCATTCCTTGTCAAAAAGATGACTAGACTATTCTTGCTAGCCAGCTTTGTGAGTTTGACAGAAACACATATCGAAGATCATTGCACAGATTTTCAGGGTCTAGCCTTAATCATTTGAATGGCGATTACTGTCCTTATCACTAAATAAATAAATAAATAAATTGATGATTTACTGTCATGATGTTATCTTCTGTACTAGTATTTTGAAAACTCATCCTCATTGCTTTCCTAATCCGTAATACCCATCTCATCATTCTTTTTCAAGTACGGATTGGGTGTTCGTTGGAGTATGATAGTGGGTGCTGTCCCACATTGATGAAATTAAAGGGCTTGAGCATGTATATAAGCTTGTGAGTTACTCCACCTATTGCCAATTGGTTTTGGGATGGAACCTCATTTGAGCTTATGTGCATGACTCTTTGCTTAAAGCCCAATTGATATTAAAAATTTAACATGGTATCAGAGCGAGTTGCTCGATCTTGATTTGCCACCGTCCCTGTTTGATTAAAATTGTGTGCACGTGTTGGGCCTTGTTAGTAGCTCACACGTGAGGGGGCGTGTTGGAGTATGATAGTGGGTGTTGTCCCACATTGATGAAATTAAAGGGCTTGAGCATGTATATAAGCTTGTGAGTTACTCCACCTATTGTCAATTGGTTTTGGGATGGAACCTTATTTGAGCTTATATGCATGACTCGTTGTTTAAAGCCCAATTAATATAAACCCTAAAGTCAGGAAAATAGGTTACTTCAGGTTGAGTTTGTATTCATATTGAATTTAAATAAATTGAAATGGCTCAAGAGAGAGAGAGAGAGGGGGGGCAGGCTGGTCTCGTGGGTGTCTCAGGGCTGACGTGAGGTCATCGGAGGGTAACCTGGGGTGCGCTGGACCTCGGGTCTCTGGGAGCCGCCGTCATCTCTGCTCACCGGCGGCCGGTGCGTCTTCATCGGCATTCTTTCTCTTTTTTCTTCAGATCTTCTCTGTTCTTCAGTGTTCTCTCTTGGGTGAGGCCTTTGCGGTGGTCGTCGGCTTGCTCTGTGGCCGACGGCGAAGTTTCCACCGGCAGTCTTGTCGCCGGCGACCTTTGTCGGGCAGCGGAGTGGTTTCTCCAGTTTGGCTTGTCCCCCTTTGGTTTTCTTCTCTCTTGAGGCGTCCAGTGCAACGGCCGGAACTCTCTGTCGCAGCCGGTGAGGTTCTCGCCGGAGACCTGTCGCCGGCGACTTTTCCCGTCACCGTAGAGTCGCCGAAGTTTCAGTTTACTGCGTTTTTCTTTTAAGAAGTGGACGTCTGTGGGGCTCTTGGGCTAGGTTTGTTCTTTTTTCATTCTCTGGTGTTGGTGGCCGGGGTTTCTTCCTGATAAGTGATCCTTGTCTTTTAGCTTGCTTGCTGTGACTAATAGTATGAGAGGAGGCTACAAGAGGTTTGTGGCAATCGAAAGCAAATCCTTTGATTTAACTATTGTTGGGACTGCAGAGGATGTATTGAAAATTTCTGAGAATGGAAGGGGGAGGAGGACTTCAATTCTGTTGCCAGAGATTGTTGCTTTATGGTTATTGAGGGCCTGGGGCAGATTTTATAAATCCAATTCCTCCAATTGGTGTAATCAAGTGCGCCAAGGCTCTAGTATTTTTCTTTTAGAATCTAAGAGAAGTAGGGCGGGAAAATTTCTGGAGTTATCGGTTATAAATGAGGGCAAGAGAACTTTTGTTATTTTCCCAGCAGGCTGGAATGAGAGAGGTTGGGCAAAAATCTTTGATGCTCTTACCTAGATTGTTAATCTAGCTTTCTTGGCCGCATCAGGAGCACCGAGGAGGCCTCCACACCAAGTGACAATGGCACATGGTGCTGCACATCCACGTCCACCTCTGCCTCCTCTGCCACCTCCGAGTTGTTGCCCAAAGTGTGGTTTTATTGGTGAACCAAAACAGTTCCTTCCTTCGGTCTCATACGTTGCTGCAACTAGGCCTGCAAGGAATGTTAATGAAGCTGCCGAGGAGCTTTCGTTATCCAGGCATATGCAATTGGACAGAGGAAAGCAAAGGGTCATTAAAGAGCCCGGTATGAGAGCATCCGGAGCCGTCAACACTCAAGTTTACGTACGACGCAACAGTTTCGGGAACAGAAGAAACAGGTTGTGGGATAGTAATGGGTGTAGTAGTGAGGGTAGTAGCTGTACAAATTGGCCTCCAGACGCTTTGTTGGTGTGTGATACAAGCTCTCCCTTGACAGATGAGGCTAAATGTGTTGATCCTGCTCTGTATGAAGTTAGAATTTGTGGACAGGCTGCTAGCAACTGGTTTGCTCCTTTGGCAAGGGATGCTGTAGTTTCTCACCAAGTCCACAGGGGTTCTCTTGTTTTGGACATTCATCCCATACCAGATTCCTTGAACCTTTCTAACGAGGTGGCTCCATTATCTTCTAGGAGCTTGCCGTGGTTATTTAAGGAGAAGGACCAGGCCCCCTCCTTAGTGGTTAATGCCCCATCTTCTTTGTTTTCTATGGGTAATCACACATCACTTTCACCGCATAATTGGGGGTTGGATTTATGTGGTGGTGTTCCTTGTGATGTGCCTCGGGAAGTGGTTCGTGATGCAATTGCAATGAGTGTGAGCTCTCGCAATAATGCTCCTACTTCGAGGTTCCGGGACACAACTCAAGAGCTTGTTGGACACGAGTGGCCGTTGCTGCCAATGGGTAGTTGCTCAAGAGTTGATGATTCGGTAGCACCGCTTGCCGTTGATTACTCCAGTTTTCAAGGCCCTAGCAATTCCTATTCGGTGGAAGATGTGTGGAATGGCATGAATGTTAATTCTGATAAGGTTTCCAAGTGGGTAGCCTCCAAACTTAAAAGTATTGCCGCCTGTATTGGGGTGGCTTTCTCGGGTTATGAGCATGAAGTGATTCATCTTCTATCTAGAATCGAGAATAGTAATGTTACGCCCAAGCCAGCTGTGCAGAGAACACCACCTTCTTCCAGGAGGCAGAGGGAACTTAGGAGACTTGAGTTTGGAGTTAACTATGATAGGCCGTGCACTTCTACTAGTGGGTCGATGGTGCCTTATGTTTAGGTTTATCTCTTGAAATGTGAGGGGTATTAATGATCGGGATAAGAGAGCTTTGCTTAAAAATTTTCTGACTGATTGGAAGTGTGATCTCATTTGTATCTAAGAGACAAAACTTGAGGAAGTTGAGCTTGCTGATATTCGTAGCATTTGGGGAAACCAAGCTGTTGGTTTTGCGGTTCTCAAGGCTATAGGGGCAGCTGGAGGAATTTTAGTTTTGTGGAATAAAAATTCTTTCCATTTGATTTCCTCATGTTGTGGTGAATTCTCGATTACGTGCTTCTTGCAAATGGGGGATGGCAGCACCACTTGGGCCTTTAGTGGTGTTTATGGTCCGCATGTTAGAGTTGACAAATTGAGGATGTGGGACGAACTGCGACGGGTTCGGGATGGTTGGTTAGGCCCTTGGTGCATAGGGGGGATTATAATGAAATTTTGCATTCTCAAGAAAGGAGCACAGGTGTTTGTCTTCTAATGCAGTGGAGGAGTTCCAGGATTTCATCAATTACGCAGCCTTATTGGACCTTTCCTTGAAGGGGGGAGATTTTACTTGGTCCAGGAGTGGAGATGAATCGGTATGTTCAAGGTTAGACTGTTTTCTTGTGTCGGCAGATTGGGAGGAGCTTTTTCCAGACATGTTTCAAAAGAGGCTGCCAAGGCCAATTTCGGATCACTTTCCTACTTGTCTTGAGACGACAAGGCTAGAAAGGGGAAGGACCCCTTTCAAGTTTGAGAATATGTGGTTGAAATTTGACGGATTCTCGGACCTTATCAAAGAGTGGTGGGGGGAGGCTTAAGTTGATGGGTATGCTAGTTATATTGTTGCAACCAAGCTTAAGTTTGTCAAAGAGAAGCTTAAGAAATGGAACAGGGATGTGTTTGGAGACATCAAGACGCAAAAGTATAACCTTTTGGGAATTATAATTTCCCTTGATGTAAAAGAAGAGACTTCTGGCCTAACTAGTGTTGAATTTCAGCAAAGAAGGGATGCAAAAGAGGATTGGACTAAAATTATTTTGATGGAGGAAATATCTTGGAGGCAAAAGTCGAGGGCTTTATGGCTTAAGGCCGGCGATCGTAACACCAAATTCTTCCATAGGGTAGCTAATATGCGTAGGAAGGTTAACCCCATGGCTTTTGTGGTGGTGGATGGGGTTCAATATGAGGCTCTACTAACTATGAAGGCTGCAATCTACAACTTCTACAAGTCTCTTTTTTCTGAGTCAGAACCGTGGAGGCCTAAAGTTGATATTTTGCCTTTGCCCTTGTTACAAGACTCGGAAAAAGAGTTTACTGAGATGCCTTTCAATGAAGAAGAAGTCACTAAAGCTCTTCTAGATTGTTGTGGGGATAAGGCCTCCGGACCTGATGGTATGACTATGGCATTCCTTCAAGGCAATTGGGACACTGTTAGTGGAGATGTGATGAGAATGTTTGCCGAGTTCTTCTCTTCAGGAAGATTCGTGGCCAGCCTTAATGCCACTTTTATTGGGCTTATTCCTAAGAAAGCAAATGCCGAAAATATTAGAGACTTTCGGCCAATTAGCCTGGTTGGTTGCATTTATAAATTGCTTTCAAAGGTTTTAGCCCGAAGGTTAAGAAGCATCATTGGGAATCTTATTTCAGAGAACCAAAATGCCTTCGTTGGAGGCCGTCAGATCATTGATGCGGTGCTTATAGCAAATGAGCTTATTGATTCTAGGGTTAAGTCTGGAAAGCCGGGTGTGGTCTGTAAGTTGGACATTGAGAAAGCATATGATCATGTGAATTGGGATTTTTTGTTGTATGTCATGAGGAGAATGGGCTTTGGGGAAAAGTGTATTGGATGGATCCGACACTGAATATCCTCTAGATCCTTTGCAGTTCTTGTCAACGGTTCTCCTGCGGAGTTCTTTTCGGCTTCTAGAGGTCTTCGTCAGGGAGACCCTTTTCCCCCCCTTTTCCCCCCTTTTGTTTCTGCTGGTCATGGAAGTATTTACAAGGATGATTGATGCCGCTTCTAGTGCATGGCTTATTTATGGGTTTAAAGTGGGCCGCTCGAGTACGACAACTTTGAGTGTCTGTCATCTTCTTTTTGCGGACGACACTATTGTTTTTTGTGAAAATGATTGTGAGCAGATGGTGAATCTTCGGTGTGTGCTCACTTGGTTGCAGGCAGTTTCAGGTCTTAGGGTAAACTTGGCAAAGAGCTCTATCCTGCCTATTGGGCACATGGACAATATTCAAATACTTGCATGTGTTTTAGGTTGCAAAGTTGATGCCTTTCCGACTACCTACCTTGGTCTCTCTCTCGGTGCTAAATTTAAGGAGAAAGCCATTTGGGACCCAATTATCGAGAAGTTTGAGAAAAGACTCTCTGGATGGAAGTCTATGTACCTTTCAAAAGGGGGGAGATTAACTCTCATCAAGAGTGTTCTCTCAAGCATCCCTACTTACTTCCTCTCTCTTTTTCCCTTACCTTCTTCAGTGGCCTTTAAGTCAGAAGCAATCCATAGGAATTTTTTTTGGGGTTCTTTTGGGAGTGACTTCAAGTTTCATCTTGTAAGATGGAACATTGTAAAGCAACCACTGCTTTTAGGAGGGTTAGGTATAAGGGACTTGCGTCTCTTTAACGAGGCCCTTCTTGGTAAGTGGCTGTGGAGATTTATGACTGAAAAGGGCAATCTGTGGAGGAGGGTAGTTACCATCAAGTATGGGGACGATGGTTTTGGCTGGTTTCCCTCTATCGCGAGAGGCTCTTATGGGTATAGTCTTTGGAGATTTATCTCCAAAGGTTGAGGGAGATTCTTTCTACATTGTTCCTTTGAGGTAGGAGATGGCTCTTCAATCTTTTTTTGGCATGATCGCTGGTGCAGCGAGGTTCCTTTCAAAGACTTGTTCCCTAGGCTTTATGTATTGGCAGTGGACAAAAATGCCCCTGTAGCTGAGTATCGGGAGCAGGTTCATGGTAATAGTGTGTGGGCACCTGTTTTTGTTCGAGATGGATTCGTTGATGATGATTCTTTGTTCAGCTTTTTCAATAAGCTTAATGAGGCCAAAGTAGGAGAATCTTCAGTTGATAGGGTGCGGTGGGATCTAACCACTCAGGGGTGCTTCACTGTTAGATCTTTTTATTTGAAGCTTCTTGATGGGAAGTTTCCATTACAGGAGATTCATTCTGAAAAAGGCTTCCCTTGCAATCTCATTTGGAAGTCCTTAGCCCCCTTGAAGGTTTCGTTCTTTGTTTGGGAAGCTACGCATGGGAACATACTAACGTGTGACAACTTACAAAAAAAGGGGAAAGTTTTGGTGAATAGATGCTTCATGTGTAAAAGGGGCTGTGAATCTACGGATCATTTATTGCTCCATTGTCAGGTTGCGAGCATGCTTTGGGGTCTTGCTTTCAGTTGCTTGGGTGTGTCCTAGATTGCTCCTGATTCTTTAAGGAACCATCTTTTGGCTTGGGAAGGTTCCTTTGGTAGGAAAGTTAAGAAGAAGAAGAAGAAGAAGGAGGAGGAAGTCATGGTCCTACCTCATGTCATCATTTGGATTATTTGGAGAGAGAGAAATAGAAGAGTTTTTGATAACGTAGAAACCCCTCTTCAGCGTTTGAAGGAGAATTTCGTCAAAATTCTCTACTTTTGAAAGAATGGGAAGTTTAGCTCTTCCTTTATTGTTTTGGCAGATTGTGTGGATAGCCTTTTGTACAGTGCTCACTGTGCAACTCAGCTTTTGTTATTTATATATTAATATATATCCTTTTCCTTATCAAAAAAAGAAAAGAAAAGAAATGGCTCAAGAGAGAAGGTGCATAGTAAGAACAAATCTGTAGGTGCTCAAGAACAGAACCATATGAGGAAGTGAAACAAGATTCTCCTACATCAATAATGATTGTTTGAGAAGTCTTGGAGTTGAGCAAGCAACTTTGGTATTTCTGTTGTTGGAGATGAAATGTCTCCTATAAGAAGGATAACTGGGAGCATGAGGAAGAAACTTCAAAGGAAAAGGAAAGCATGATTTGTCTCTTTCGATGTTGGAAGTGGCAGATATTGAAGGCTGAATTTGTATTCCTTTGAGCGATCATTGACGCTCTTACAGTGCACTCTTAGCTTAGCATGGTTGCGTTTTCGGAGTCTTTTAGCTGTTCCAGTAGAATTAGAATTAGCATATCTTTGTATAATTCTAAGATGGAGTAGTTGTGTAATCAGGTTGAATTTCAGTCGTTGTGATGTGCTTTGTCTTTGGCATCTCTTATTTCTTCGGTTTTGCTCTTCTAATAATATCTTTTTTGTTTTTAAAAAAAAAACAGCTAACAGCCTAACCTTTGAATCACACATACACTCTCGAACCCATATCCTTTGAAACCAATCTTGTGAGGAAAGTGACGCAGGGACATGTAAATGTCCTACCACGTTTTAGATCAAATGTCATCAGATTCTGTCACTTCAAATCTAAAATGAAAGAGGAGTATGTGCTAAGTCGAACATCAAAACCCCCCGTGTCTAAACCACACCATCTGGTCAAATGGAAACGCCCCCAATTTGGATCCATAAAGCTAAAATTTGATGGATCCAAAATGGGTAACTCAAGCGCCCCAGGCTTTGTCCCAAGAGATTGGACTGGGAAGTTCATTAAAGCAGCAGCGTACAACCTAGGCAATACTTTGATTTTAATTGCTGAAGCTATGGGACTCAGATGCGACATTCGAGAAGCGCTCAAACTGGGAATTTGCAACATCCAAGTTGAAGGAGATAGTAACATCATTATCCAAGCTCTGAATGACAAGTCTGGTACGCCTAGGCAGATTGAGTTTATGATCTAGGATATCCATTTTTGGGCAGAAAGTTCACCACCATCAATTTCAACCATATCTTCATATAAGCAACTCAGGCGGTGGATCGGATGGCTAGGATGGCTCATTCAGTTTCCAATACATTCTGTGGGAGGTAATTAATGATCGAAATTTTCATTCTATATTGTATTATGACAACTTAGAACTCTTGTAAGAAGAGCTATCTAAGTTTACCTTTCCCTGTATTTACCCTTCACACATGCACGCACGCACGCACGCACACACACACACCCCAAGTGCTAATTCGAACATGAGTGGTCACAAATGCATGTATGGGCCTGCTTCATATATTTTGTTTAGGGGTTATTTTTCCTGCTTCTTTGCTGTCTGCATCCTACGGACGGTTTGGCTCTTCCGAAACAAGTGTGTTTTTTAAAGCAGCAAGCCGCTATTGGACATTTTCTTTAATATGTTCTGCTAGTATTGGGATTTACATAATTAGGCAAACAACTTCAGGTTGTCAAATGTGGTCCACTTTGCACAACGGTCCAGCATCTAGAATCCTATTCAAGTTGTCCATAGGTGGTCCTGGGGAGCTAGAACTGCTGTTGAGAAAACATTCATTATAGACGGGGCATGGAAGCGTAAAGGTTTGAAAGGGGGAGTTGGGGTAGTGGGATATCACGGTTTTAGTAGGGCTACGCATCTGTCTATTCCTGTAGTGGTGGAAGATGCCTTCTTCGCGGAAGTTCTGGCCCTGGAACAGGCTTTGCTGCTGGCACAGGATAATGGATGGAGGATTATGGATCTATGGCAGACTCTCTGGAGCTGATCAAGTGCATTCATGAGGCTTAAGCCAAACCAGCAAATGGTGTAGCCTTGATTTCAGCTTGAAATCCTCTTATTTGTACTTTCGATTATGTTAATATTATTAAAGTGGCTAGGTAACTAGTCTCGGAAGCCCATGAGTTAGTTGTGGTAGCTCGTAACGGAGTCTTCCGAGCTAGATTTGATTGTTGCTTTACCTGTTGACGAAAAAAAAAAAAGAACAAAAATCTACCGATTTCTCTACCTTTTATGTGCCAGTTCCAAAATGCACCTTGTTAGTGGAACTTGTTGATTCTACCAGGCAACTTGATATATTAATTTTTTGGGTACATAAGACAAACATTGATGCCAATAGAATTTGAATCTTAGTCCTTGATTAGTGTTTTTTAAAGTTTTCCTCTTTTAAGGCATATTTTTTGGCGTATTCCAACTCATATTTCTTTATCTATTTCCAGTTCTTAAATATTTATATATTTAAAGTTCTTTACAGCTTCTATCTTCTAGCTTAAGCCTATTCCAACTTTTTTTTTCCCCAATTCCTTTTAGCTGACTCATTACCGAAGAGTCATACGGCATCTACTATGATAATTTTCTGACAAGACTAAATCTAAAATATTAAAACGTACAGTCCCTATTTCAACAAAGTTAAATATATTTCCGATCGGCCCTATACTTGCAGCATTATTTTGGCCACAAATCGTGTTTTTTCGACTTCTCTTGTCTTCCTGAATATCATTGAGCTATTGTATGTGTAACTTCATAGAAATAGATTTTTGTGTGATGTAACATATCTAGCTTGGAAAGAAGCATCATCTTGATCCACCCATATAAACTTCCATGGTTGAATCATTCTTAATGGAATCCAATGATACAGGCTGATGAATCATAAAAATACTCTGTAACTGACTCAATAATCCTAATAAAATTTGCACAAATAGGTGGGAGAAATGTCTCGCACAAAATAGGAGAAACAAAACCCTAGAAAGAGAAACACTGTCTCTCACAAAAGGAAGAGAAACCTAACTCTCACAAAGAGAGAAACTGTATTAGAAAAAAATAATAACAGGTAGAAATTAAAATCAACTAAGAGAATCAAAGTAAAAGGAGCTTATTACTGGTTAAATTTTGGCTAGTAGTAACCCGAACAAACTAGACAAGAAGAGGAGAATGAATAGATACAAATTAGAATTTAGGAAGGAGGGGTAACAGTTTGACGAGCTTTATAAACTAATCAAATGTATATTAAAAAATTTAATCCAACTCAACTTTTTTAGTTCAGATGATAATTTGTTTTTAATGATCATTAACTAGCAATGCCCTTAATTCATTTGTATGCTCATTTTGCTTTTATATATATATATATATGTACATATATATATATATATATATATGTACATATATATATATGTACATATGTACATATATATATATATGTACATATTATATATATATATATTATATGTACATATAGTACATATATAACATATATACATATATACATATGTACATATATATATATATATATATTATACATATATATATACCATATATATATATATATATACACACATACATACACATACACACACACACACACCACACACATATATATATATATATATATATATATTGTGTACACACACACACACACACACACACACATATATATATACACACACACAGAGAGATATATATATATGTGTGTGTGTGTGTGTGTGTGTGTGTACACACACACACTAGGGGTGTGCAAAAAAATCCGAAATCGAGAACCGAACCGAACCGAAAAATCGAAAAAACCGAACCGAAAAACCGGTTAATCGAACAAATTTTTCAAAAAAGTCGGTTTGGTTAACCGAACCGAAATATTTTTCGGTTCGGTTACGGTTCGGATTATTTGAAAATTCGGTTAACCGGCGGTTAACCGAACCGAAAATAATTTTATTGTTTTGAAAAATAATACATAAAAAATAAAAAAATTTGGTAAGGAAGTGCACTTTTTTATTATTTATAAATGGTAACCAAAGTTTAATATTTATAAAAAGAATTTAAACATAAAAGAATGACAAATTTAGGTAAGAAAGCATACGTTTTTTATTATTTGTAAACGGTTAACCAGTTAACCGAAATTTTCGGTTCGGTTACGGTTCGGGTTTTAGACGAACCGAAAAACGGTTAACCGAAATTTTCAGTTCGGTTACGGTTTGGAATTTTTTTGAACTGAAAAATCAGTTAACTGATTTTCAGTTAACAGAAACTCCGATTTTGCACACCCCTAGTACACACATATGCGGTAACAATTATTGGAGGCAGCCCAAATGAAATTTCGATCGCTTTTTGGTGTTGAAGATCTTCCGCGCGCTCGAATTGCGGAACCGACCCTCTCATTAATCAAACACAATTACAAGTGTACGATTTATACTAAGGTTCTATTCTATTTTGCGATCAGATACTGTTATAAGTTGTAAAAAAAATATAAGAAATTGTAAAGAACTGTAAGGAATTGCAAGAAGATGTAAAGAGCTGTAAGAAGATGTAAGGAGTTGTTGCATTATTGAAGAGTTGTATAGTATAATTTGTGACAATTATGATAAATTAGTCATATTTCGACTAAAATTTGATACCATCAGTAAACAAAATATTTTTTAATATAATTGAAATGAAATATTTTTGTTTTACGAAGAACGATTTGGATGAAAAGCAATAGTATTAAAATATAAACTTGTTGAAAATAAACTATTAATTAAGTTAGTTAATTACATTACAATAAAATATATTAAACCCCGTAAATTTCGTCAAGAAAAGTTCATACACTTGAGGTGATTTTTTATATTTACATTAGTTTGATCCAATAAGCAAAGTATAACAAAAAAAATAATTTTTTTGATAAAATTGAATACAACTCTTAAAATAAAATCCTATTTTAAGTAAACATTTTTAAATGTAAATGTATGGTCAATATTGTTACCAAAAATTTTATAAATAAACCCTTAAAATATTATTCAGCGATACTTAAAATACCAAAATTATATTGTTATATTAAACAACCAAAAATTAAATATTACCTTCCAAAATCAAAAAAAATTAAAAACAAAAGATGAGAACTTAAACGGGCAGGTAGGAGGCCATAGAAATTTTAATGTCTAGCACTACTTTTGCCAAATTACTTTCTACTTTTTCTAAAGAAACCTACCCAACTTTATATCAGCTGTAACGCTTTTGTCGCATACAAACCATATGCTTCAGACTTAAACATGGACAAAAAACTTTGTATTATAATTTTAAAAGTATGATCACTTATTCCATCTATAACAACATGTATTATTCATGTCGAAACTCAAATATGATTTACGTTGTCATAATATATTTTTATGTTTATGTAAATGTTGTGTTCATTAGATATTTACAAATTTTGTATATTAGTAGCATAATTAAAAAAGTATACATATTTCTGTCATTAAAATAAATGAATGTTATAGAAAATCTATATGGGATGTACGCAGATGTAAGGAGATGTAAGAAGATGTAAGGAGATATAAGAAGATGTAATTAAGAAGATGCAAGGATTATGTTAAGGATGTAAGGAGCTGTAAGAAGATGTAAGAAACTGTAAGAGATATAAACTCTTAGCTAAATCCTCAAAAACACGAAATAGGACAGAGCCTAAGGCCTCAAGCCTATTTCATACTAAAGTACAAGGTAAAAACAATTTAGAATGACTTACCAGTCAGTAACAATGCAACATACATACTCATTTTCTTTCGTAACAAGAAAAAAGCACTCTTTTTCCCCTTTGAAACTCTCATTCGACCAATCAAGAAAATATAAAAGGAAGAACTTCTGAATAACAAAAAGTTAGACTCAGATTTTTAATAATAATTCTCAAAATTTTAACTGTACTAACTTATGTCTATATTTTTTAATTGCATTCGCATAGATATATGTATAGTTGATTTCAGCAAAATAGTTGGCATAAATCAATTTGTTGGCTGATATCTTTTATATTAACCCTCTGACAAGTATTAGCTAAAAACTAACTAAAGCCACTCTTTCTTGTTTTTAATAAGTCTTAACTAACATATAGATGTCTTATAGCATTTCCAATCACAATTCCATTTTTTGGAACTCAAACTTGCCACATCCGCAAAAGTTTCAATTTTTTGGAACTTGCATTTCATCATTTCTTCAACCCATAGAACTCTAATTATAATTACCCAAAAAAATTATCATAGATTCACTTTATAACACACAACTCCTTTTTTTAATCACCTATTAATCCCAAAAAAAGAAAAAATTAAAAATATATTAAAAATAAAAAGCTTGCCTCGCGTTGTGAACCGGGCACAGTTTCACCGGACGTGACGATTATCTGCTCCTCTTCAGTACGTGGACACATGGCTCAAACAAGGCCCGCGTAACTTTGCCCATATCTGATTGCGAATGTTCTTACCCAACAAATAAATTATAAAGAAGGCGTGGCGTTAGATCTACTCCATGACTCCATCCTCTATATTATACATATCAAATATAAAAAGGGGCTCACCCTCCGCCCAAGCTAGTTCATTGTCAACCCCCCTTCAATTGCCACCACACCTTACTTATCTCTTTGCTCTCTCTCTCTCTCTCTTCACACTGGAAAACCTCCTTGTTTAGAGGTTTCAGCTGCTTTAGTTTCCATGGATATGGTCACACCCCTAATTTAATATGTTGAAAGTAGAGTTCAATCTCTTCACACACTACATGGTTCATGAGGCTTATGTGGCAATCCTTCCTTGGAATGGGGGGCCTTGGGAAATGGAGATTGAGTGATCATTAAGGAATCGGCAATTTGAATAGGTTTGTAATGTCAATACATCCTACTTCAACCTGTTGCTTTTTCTTATGATCAAAGTATTTTGTATCCTTCCTCAATATAATGCGTTATAAGATCAAGTTGTTATTCTTTGTGCCTTTGGATGGCATAAGGCTACAACACCTTTCAATGTTTTATTTTAAGAAACGTATCATATGACGCATTATTTGAGTGATAGGGTACAAAATGCATGATTTGATGCAAGATCTTCTCAATAAAATGGTCAAAAATCAGATATTTAATCCAACATGTTCTTATGCATATTGTATAAAATTCATGATTTGATGCAAGATCTTGCAATCGTATGATATGGGGAGTGACATCATTTTGCCGATGGCCTCCGGATCGTAAACTGATAAATATTCCTCAAAAAGCTTCAGTAAATTCCCAATTTGAATTGAGGGTGATTCCCTCAGTGAACTGACCGTACCCAAATAAGCAAAAGCGCTCGAAAAAGAATCAACGCAAAGGAGACCTATTGTACACTTGTATGACAAGCGAAGCAATTGCAAAGGAGACCTTCGGCTGCTGAGTTGTCTGCTGCCACTCATTCAAAGGTTGATGAGAATGGTCAGCAGATTTGGTGTGGCGCTCACGCATAGAGTGTTTATGTAAACACCGTAGCAATAGTTCGGTTTAAAATTAGACGATTGAAATCTGTACACAAGCTACTTATTTGACCTTTTCTATTCATTCTACTGATGCAGGAAAGATATGAGCAACTGAAAGCAGTTACCGATGTGCAAGTCGGTTCAGCAGCAGATGATCACCACTTCTTTAAGGCTTGTGGAGGTTGGAGTGAGAAGGGCACTCTATATGGACTTGGTAGAGAGGGTCAGGCCCTGTTTGAGAGACCGACCAAGTCTAGGGGCAGTAGCTGCAGCACTTCGTTGGCATATTTCTCCCCGTTAGTTACTTAACTCCAAGATCAATTACAAACAACGCAAAATAAGATGCGGACGACCCAAGCTCGGCTACATTCGACAGAGGAGGAGTTGAGGAGTACTAGGGAGAAGTTGGAAGCTACTAGGGAGGAGTTGGATGGACAAAGAATTGGACTAATGGAACTTAATACTCGGTTTGACAGCTTCTCGGCACTCTTTCGCCACCCCATACGTGCCGACAACTCTCAGGTATCCTCATAGGTTTAGGTATGTGCGGTTTTACCCTTTAGCTTAGTTGGATGCGTAATTGTAATTGCTTGAATGCTTGAATGTGGAACATTGGTCTCGGGATTTCATGTATATTGGATAACCATTGATGGTTAACGCTTTCATGTGGAAGCGTTGAACTATAATTTTGGGTGGTGCTGTGGAAAGTGTTGGACACGGAACTCTTGTACATAGTTGTATACATTTTTGGAATGCAAAACTGCGGAAATTTTGGTGTAATTTGGGATTTGTGATGCCAAATGTGTGGCTCGTACTTCGAGTTATTGTATTTAGGGGCAAATGTGGCCCAGATATGTAAATAGCATGATGTGTAAAATGTAGGTGGTAGGTTCACATGGGTAGAATTATTGTAAAAAAATGGGCAGGTTAGAGATCGAAATTAAAATTACGGTATCTGTGTGAGACCGAAACAAAAGTCCTGGTATCCAAATTGGCATAAAAGGGGCCCCAGTCTCTAATTGAGACCAAAAGCAAGAACCGGTCTCCAATAGAGATCGAGGACAGCGGTCTCCACTGGAGACCGAAATGTTTGGTCTCAAAGGGAGATCGGCCCATTTTGGTCTCAATTAGAGACCAAAAACGTTGGTCTCTAATTGAGACCAGAATTTTTGGTCTCTAATAGAGACCAAATTGCCGCAGACTCCAACAGAGACTGAGGACGTTTAGTCTCAAAATTCAGTCTTAGATAGAGACCGATGTGTGCAATTCGGCCTCGAAATTTGAATCGTTACTAAGTTTTTGGAGACCGATATTTTTCGGTCTCTATTCGATCTCAAAAATTAAATGGAGATCGAGTTTTATATTTTTGGGACCAAATTTTTCGGTCTCAAATGGACCGGTTTGTTGTAGTGAGTTACTGAGTTTTTTTTGGGGGGGGCCTGGCTTATGTTTCATATGACAATTTTGGGTTTATAGATCCGAATGATCATACACGATAATTTCTAAAATTTTTTTAAAAATTTTTACCCTTATTTTCATAGTTCTTTTTTTGAAAAAATAAATTTTTTTAGTCTCAATTTGTCCCATATAGCTATAGATTCCAGCCTATGGCCCTGTTTGGCAAAGAGCTTTTTGGCCAAAAAGAGCTTATTTGACCAAAATTAGCTTTTTGACCAAATAAAAAAGCTAATTTGGATATTTGGTGAAAGAATTTTTTAAAAGAGCTTTCCAAAAAGCTAATTTGAAAAAGCTAATTCCATGAGCTTTTTGGAAGAGCTTTTTGAAAAATTAGTTTTTTGTCTCACAACTTTATCAGAAACAGCTAATGTTATCAAACAGTTTTTCAACAAATAGCTAATTCAAACAGCTAACTCAAACAGCTAACAGTAATAGCTAATATAAACAGCTAACAGCTAACAGCTAACAGCTGTTTACCAAATAGGACCTATGGTGTTGAGGGGGGAGTGGGTACAGGAGGTTGTGTAAATGTCAGCAGTTGGTACACTACAGGCTACAGCTCAGGAGGAGCTTCGTGGAAATTCCATGGGCCAGTACGATCGACATGGAGCATTAAAAAAAAAAAAAAAAAAAAACTTTATCAGTCCACCACAACTATTATCTCCTCAAAAAAAGTTGATTTTTTTGTGTGTCATCCATGTAGGGTAAGCTTGAAATTAAATTGAAGTTTTTATTATGATATCTTGAAGTTGAAACAAATTGCATGCATGCTAGCTTTGACCTTTGCAAAATACGCTAATGATTGTTTCGAAAATATGCTAACAATTACCTTTTACCTTTAGAAAATTATCTTGTGCAAACAAGTTGATTTTCATTTGTTTTCTCTAAAACAAAATAAACAATATAGCTTCTTTATAGAAGATGTTGGTTCTATAAATGATTACATCTTCAATAGCATAACATCTTTTAATACATATGGAATTTCGGAGTTGTTATAAAGGTAGTCCCATATCTCTCATGGTAACTTTTTCTGTCATATATATTTATGATCCCCTAAAGTCTCCACCATTTCTTCTTATATGAGACTTAAACAATATATACTAAGCTTTTGTAGTACTGTCTTGAAATATAAATCTTGGTTAGGCACTTATTTACTGGGTGTATATATATATATATATATATATATATATATATATATATATATATATACATATATATATATATATATATATATATATATATGTGTGTGTGTGTGTGTGTGTGTGTAATATTATATAACCTTTATATGATATTTGGCTAAATGTAATATAATGCAATTAACTTTATAATACAATAATAAGATAGTTGTTATTTATAACACTTTTTTACAACCAAACAAAATAATAGAAACAAAAAAAACAACTTGTTTGTATTACAAGATTATTTACATGCAACGAAATATTATCTTAACGCCTGTGCAATGAGAATATAAACAGTATCCTTGTTCTATTGCATAATCACTAATTGAAACACCTTTTCTCTTTAAGAGGGGGGGGGGTGGGAAAGATGAGGGGAAGAAAAGAAAAGAAAACAGAACCTAATTTAGGAAGCAGGTAACCAAGTTGAATTAAGACTCAAGTCATTTGTCAATGACATCTTTATCTTTTTTAGTAGACTTAATTTATGTATTATGATCCTTTGATTTTTTATCAATGTAAGTTTGAAATTAGGACTTTTACTTGAGATACAATTTTGCTAATGCCCGGTTAAAAGATGTATGTGAGGTGAAATTCAAATCATGAACCTACTGTAAGCTTAAAAAGCTAAAGAAATCTACCCTAACTAAAAAGACCACCACAATAGCTTATAGTAAAAGTAAGCGTAAAATAACCCACTAGTCAATGAAGCTAGTAAGTATTAACGTCATACTAGAAAACAAAACAAAGGTTCAACATCACTACTCCACTTTTCTAAGCACTTTTCTCAAGACTTCACCACTCTTCCGAAGTAAATTGAATGTACTTTAATCTCCATCTCTACTCAAGCAACTTTCAAAAGTTTTACTGACTGTAATAACAGGCATTCATTTCTTTCAAACTATGATGCTCATGAAATTAACCTTGACGAAGTGTAAGGATAGCGTAATACTGACGGACATTCCTTTGTTGTGAAGTATGTTTATTTGACTATGCACAGGAAAAAATTACATAGGCGAAGATTTACTTGAGAGGAAAAAGGTTAATCGATCCTATAAAATTTTAGCCTTTGTGTAAGCATTTATGATTTGGCCAAAAAGAGTAATCAAATGAACCCAAATGGACAATAAGTTCATAATTCATAATCTTTGAGTAAAATAGCCTTGTTCAGTAATGAAAGCCTGTATCTCTTTGGTTAATTAGGAGGGTTGGAACTTCCTTACTGTAATGGCTCGAACTTAAAATCATGCTAATTATCTTGCATTATATTGATCATAAATTAGTTCAGTTAGGTGCCTCATTTCGACTTAGTATTTTATATGTGTGTCTATTTATGCAATTGCGGTTTGAAATGACAGAGTGACTTTAAAATGAATTTCATTCCACTCCTAAATAATTCATTTGAATGCTAATAAAGATTTGAGTGATAATTAAATAACAATATGCCAAATTATTAAACTAGGTAAAAAAATTTTTAATATCTATATAATAAGAATATGTATATATAAATGAATAAACATAGCAATAATGCAACCATAATAATAAGAAGTTAAGTAATATAAGTATATAAAAGAAAGTAAGGAGTAATAACTCAAAATGATGAGGAATTACATTCATTAATTTTAGCCGAAAGATATAAATCCAAATATATATATGTACATGTAATGAATGGAAAACAAAAGAAAATGAAAGAAGAAGATAAGGATTAAGGTAAGAAAAATCCAGATAAAATTAGGTTAAGGAAAAAAGGGAAATGAAAATGTAAAAGTAATAATAAAATTAAAACAAAAAATCCTAACCCCCCCCCCCCAACCCCAACAATTTCCCAGCCTCGCTTCCCCACCCCCCTGCTTCAGAAACAGACCCTCATCCCCTTCTCTGTTTTCGCACAGCCGGGACAACCCCAAGTTAGCCCTGCCACGCCTGCTCCGACGCCACCCAGCCGCTGCCTAGCCGCCGCCGATCACCGTCAGCCACCGCCGTGTTGCCCATCTCCCCTCTCATCAAATGAGACTTTAGAAGGTGAAAACCCTAACTCTTTATCATTGGATTTTTGCCATTTTTATGATTGAATTTGAGTAATAGTTAGTGTATTCCGATCAAATGAGAGTTAATTTGTAAATTTTGTTGAAATTTTGATATGGATTGAGTGCGGAGGTTAATGAAGATTATTGTGAATGGGGGTTTGGAGGTTTTATATGAATTTTAGTTTGTTTGTAATGATTTAATGGTGTTTAGATTTGCTTAATGAATAATTGAATGAGAATAGTGGAGTATGTATGATGGGTGTATATGTGTTGTGGTCATGAGTGGGTGATTAGGGTTTAGATGTTTGGGTGAACTCAAGCGTAATAATGTTGATTTGAAAATCTTAAATAAGTTTTGGTGATAATTGTCACTTATACATATAAGGGTGTTGTGTGGGATACCTGTATGTAAGTGTTGATGTCATGGGCATGGTAATTTAGGGGTAAACATTTGGGTGAAGTTTAAGCTTAAGCTTAATTGGGTTACTTTAATAATCTTTAAGTAAGTCTTTAGTAATGATTGAACGAAAAGAAAGAGATATACTTAGGTGTATGATGTTAGTGTACAATTATACGGGATGAGTTAATTGTCCAGTGAAGTTTGCAAAACATAATGTTTTGAAATGCGGGCGCCCAACTAATTGAATACAAAACTTATTTTACAGTATAGGGATGTGCGTGCTGAGCTTCGACTCATTATTCGAATATTTTTATGTTTTCTGTTTTAGGTAAAGGATCAGTGAATAGTCATCCTTCCGACAAGCCAGAAGGAAGCGAGAAATGAGCGAGAGTCGCAATTTCGCTAGATGTTACCTAGCCAGGGATTTATAAGCTAGCACTTCGAGGGACTTGCTGATTGTTTATTCTCTTGGACTTTGGAATTGTTATGACTTAGTATTTGTACGCTAAGTTACAATGTGCCTTATGACTGAACAAGTTGTCAACTGTATGTTATGTTTTCAAAGTTTAGTAAATCTATGAGTATCATGATGTTACGGGTAGTTCTGGATAGCCTTGTTTCGTTATGAAATGGCGGTAATGCCTCCAGTAAGAAGACTTACGCTGCAACCGTAAAGAAAGAAATAATTAAGTTAGGGTAATCAGGTATCAGGGAATGGGGGCGTTACACTTACTCTGTCCATTCCATTTGTTTTTTTTTTTTTTTGATTGGAGAGATTTATAGTTTTCTCTTCAAAATAAAAAGGATAAATTAATTTTAAGGAGAAGTAAATTTTAATCCTTTTTGTTAAACCCGATACTGTACCCCTTATTCTAGTTGCCCCCTGATTTCATAAATGATCTGTGAGGGAATGCTGTTTTTGCCTTTATATTCATACCATCAACAATCAACGATGGAAAGTAACTGAGGTCGATTTGCAAGCAGCTACCTTGCATCTGCTCAAACCTAAAAACAGCCCTACCAACTTTCTTCGTGTTTTGAGGTGACTTCAAGTAAAAACGATCTCAACAAAAACAACAACAACCACTTCCAGTGTGGGTCCCGCATTCACGGGGTCTGGGGAGATCCAGCTGTAGGCAACCTTACCCTACGGTATTTCTACCCATAGAGAGGTTGATTCCTAAAGACCCACAAAACAATTTTTCTTTTGAAAAAGGTTAAAAGGGAAAACGAAAGCAAACCAAAACCAGGGAGGAAAAAAGGCGAAGAGCAAAATAAACAAGGATTAGAAACATACCTCAATCCGCCCGGGGCGCTAGATGCCGTCACATCCCAGGGCAAGCAAGACCTGCAAACAAGCACACCAAAACCCTACCCGCCCCACCCCACGCCACCGAAGTGCCTACCATCTACTCGGCTGGTCCCCGACAATCAGAGACCTTGATTCTATCCCGCCACAACTTCCTATCCTGAGCCATGTCCTCCGTCAGACCGGCAACTCTCAAGTCCTCTCTAATCACTTCCTCTAGGCTCTTCTTCGGTCTACCCCTCCCTCTCTTACCATTTGGGGGGGCGATCATTTCGCACCTCCGCACTGGGGCGGCCATACTCCTCCTCTGTACGTGGCCAAACCATCTAAACCTCGATTCCCTCATCTTCTCCTCTATGGGGGCCACTTCAGCTGAGCTCCTGATCACTGCATTCCTAATTCTGTCCAATCTCGTAAAACCACACATCCACCTGATCATTCTCATCTCGGCTACCATCAACCTTTGGGCCTGCGTCTTTTTTAGAGGCCAACACTCCGATCCATAGAGCACAGCTGGTCTAACTACCATCCGGTAGACTTTACCTTTTAATCCTAGGGGCACTCTCTTGTCACACAGTACCCCTGACGCTGACTTCCACTTTTGCCAACCCACTCTTATCCGCTGGCTAATATCCTCGTCAATGTCCCCATTTTGCTGAATGATCGAGCCCAGATACTTAAATTTAGCGACCTTTGGTATCACCCTCCCATCCAGTGTGATTTCTCCCCCCTCTTCTATCCTACCACTGAAACAGCAATGGAGGTACTCTGTTTTTGATCTACTTAGCCGAAAACCCTTGGCTTCCAATGTATGCCTCCACCTTTCCAACCGGTCATTCACCCCCTGCCTGGTCACATCGATAAGAACGATGTCATCTGCAAATAACATGCACCAAGGCACCTCGTCCTGGATTTCTCTAGTGAGTTCATCCAAAACTAGAGTAAAAAGAAACGGGCTTAGGGCGGAACCCTGATGTAGGCCCAAACTAACAGCGAAGTCATTAGAGACCCCTCCCGGTGTCCTAACACACGTCCGCCCTCCCTCGTACATATCCTTAATTACCCGGATGTACGCTGGTGACACCCTTTTCCCTTCCAAACACCTCCACAATACCTCCCTTGGGACTCGATCATACGCTTTCTCTAGGTCAATGAACACCATATGGAGATCCACCTTTTTATCCCTGAACAAGCCCATGAGCCCTCTGAGGAGGTGGATCGCCTCAGTGGTCGACCTGCCCGGCATGAAACCAAAATGGTTCTCTGAAATCTCTACATCCTCACGCAGCCTTCTCTCAATCACCCTCTCCCAAATCTTCATAGTGTGGCTGAGCAGTTTGATACCCCTAAAGTTATTACAATCTTGAATATCCCCTTTATTTTTGTACAGTGGAATGACTGTGCTGGCCCTCCACTCTCTGGGCATCCTGGCTGTCCTGTAAATAACATTAAACAGCTCCGTGAGCCAATCTAGCCCTACCTCCCCCATAAACTTCCAAACTTCCACTGGAATCTGGTCTGGGCCCACTGCTTTCCCATTTGCCATCTTCTTCACTGCCTCCCTAGTCTCCTCCTTTGCTATAAGGTCGCCCGCTCGCTGATCGCTACACTCTCCCCCCAAACTACAGTCGTCTCGCACTCCTTCCCCATTTAGAAGTAAAAACGATCTCATAGCTACTAATCAGTTCAAGCCCATCATGTTAGCCCAAACTAACCTGCCCAATCATAACGCGTACCACCTCAACTCATCGTTGAACGAGCCCGAATCACTTGTTTAGTAGTGTATTACAGTCTATTAAATTACGAACTCCCGACTCACTTGTTTGGTAGTGTATTTACAGTCGATTAAATTACGAACTGTCAGCCCGACCTATGGAACGCGTAGGATCGGTTTGCCATTTAAGCATGCGTAGACCTATGGAACACCGTGCCAGGACTGGGCCCCGCGGTCCACAAGGCATCCATCTGAGCGGGGGAAACGCGTGTCGAAACCGTGGGTCGTTCCTCCAGGCAAGGGGTTTTTTTTTTTTTTTTTGGGGGGGGGTCGTTTTCCAGCATGAAGCGTGTTTCACGTGGTAGGCTTGAAGGTGACCTTGCGTTTTGATCCACGGCCAAAAATTTTTTTTAGAAAAACTGGGAAAATAGTTGTTGGGTGGGCACGCAAAATTGGGCATTGGGCTTGGGAAATATAGACGTTGGATGACCCAACAGCTGTATTTTGGGAGCAATTTTTTTTTTAATTGCTAAAGTGAGCTAATCAAATTGTGAATGTGAAAAATTCATTCCAAAATAATTCTCATTCTCAATCTGAAAATTTTCTCATTTTAACTGAAATTTTGAGTGTTGTGGAAAGTGAAGTGAAGTGAAGGTGAAAAAATTTTGGGTAAGTAGTAACAGTCATTATTTAGCTATGTTTGTGTTTTGTAAATTAAATTAATATTTTGGCTTATATATTTGAACTAATAATTGTTGTTTATGATTTTATTGTTATAGATATTTGGGAGGTGTTCATAAAGTTGAAGAATCAAGATAAAGAGTGAAGGAATTTGTAAGAAATTCTAATTTCTTTGTTTTACATATTTATTCTTAATCATATGTTTAATTATTTGAATATTTCGTTAGATTGGTAGAATTTAAAATGTTTAAAAGTGAATATGTATAAGTTAATTGTTAAAATTAATATTTGAATTTGTATGCTTTGAATTATGATGCTTTGAATTATGATGTTGGAAACATTTGACACATATGTTTCAATCGTGCAAATTTAACTAGTTACAATAGATGAATATGTTACAAGTTAAAAAAGTTTTATAATGTATATATACTCTTTAATGTTATAATTTTAAAAAGTTTTATAATGTTAGGTAATTTGTTTTTATCCTTAACAAAAGATGTCACACTTGTATAGTAAATTGAAATTATAGATTAAATATGAATTTGTAAGTTCAATTTAAAAAATGATAGAACTTCTATTGTTAAATTATTTTAAGCTTAAGTTAAGTTATTAGAATATATTATGCTTGAGTTGAAATAAAAAAGTAATTAGTCATTTACATGAGAAAATAAATGGTTAATTTTTTAAAACCAAAAAATTAAACTTGTGAAATTATGTTTATATGTAAAGGTAGAAATTATGTTTACAAAATTTGATTATGTTAGAAATTTATAAATTGAAAATTTGACATATATAGATGAAGTTAGTTTTAAAATTTGTTGAATGTAGTTGGAATTTAAGTATGATTTAAATATTTGGAATTTAGTTAGAATTAAAAATATTAGAATTCCAACTGTTAAATTATTTTGAGCTTAAGTTAAGTTGTTAGAATAAACTATGCCTGAGTTAAAATGAAAAAGTAATTAGTTGCTTACTTCTGAAATTACATGGTTATAAATTTAAAGTGAAATTAGAAATTAAACTTGTAAAGTTACATGTTAAGTGAAGTTAGAAATTATGTTTAGAATTTGTTTACTTGTGAAATTACATGGTTAATTTGTGAATTTAAGTGTGATATACATGTTGTATGTTCATATGATTGGACTAATTTGTGAATTTAAGTTACTTGTGATTTAAAATTTGTGAAATATAGTTAGAATTTGTTCAATTAGTTGATATACATATTGCATGTTGATATGATTGAACTAATTTGATCATGCTCATTTGAGACTACATCTTCAAATTACAATTAATCAAATATTACTTCAACTTCCTTATTGTTCGTCTTAAATTACATGTTAAATTAGTATGTTTTTAATTAATATGAGCATGAATAGTTCACACGGGTGTAAATATAAAACGGATCCTAATGATCCACAATCATTCATGCACTTACTAGTCAGAAAAGATTCACAAGAAGTTGTGAATAGTTCGAACAATTCCCTACGGTTCCCAAATTGGCAATCATCATAATACTCGCCACAATATCTCGGCATTATTCCCAGCATTACCTACCCACCTACCCACCACCACAAAACACCCTACCATAAAGCCACAAAGCTTTATGGCCTCCAAGTAATAACCCCACCAATAATGAGGGTGGCCGAGTGGCCTCCAAGTAGACATTGGAGGAGGATTGCCACTTAGTAAAGTCATGAATAAACACCATCCCCCTCACTGGGGCGGATCAAAAGAAATCGTGGTTTTGGAGTGGCCTTCGTGTTCAATTAATATAATATGCTCCCAATGGAGTTACAAAGAAAACACGAAATATTTGCAACGCTCGTATGATCCAAGCATCTCCATTGGTATCCAAGTGGTGTGCTTCTATAGTGTAGGCGTACTGACAAATCCCAAGTGGCCCAAATGAGGATAGCGTTCTCTAGAACGCACATGACTTGTATTATAACCAAACTATTAGAAAAAAAATACATTTGGTTGGTATTACTAAAAGATCGACCTAAATTGGAGACCTTATGCGATCAATTTGCAGAAGCATCTATCAAATGGTTGAGAATAAATGAGGTGGGGGCATATTCTACCATCGCCAATGAAGATTATCCAATTGAAGAAGTTTTTTTGTGTGGAGGGGGGAGGTATCCGCCCAATTGGAAGAAAAGCCATCAAGAGAAAAGCGAATGTGGTAGTTGAGGACCCGGTATTAGATCTAATGACCAAATAACTGTCTGTCTTGGGGACATCAACTGTAAAGAATAGTACAAATGTTTGAACGATATGTCATAGCCCAAGGGAAGAATGCGGAAACAACTCAACAAGTCATTCAACTAAGAGATCGGCATCAAACATTCAAAGAAAGAGAACAGCGCCTAAAGGAGATTAAGTATGATGACAGGATTTTGAGAATGAACATTTTTGAGATGTATGCTGAGGATCAGACTCAATATAGTCCTATTCAAGAAGAAATTAGGAGTCATTATTGCCAAACAACAACCTTAACTAATTATGACACCTATTTAGATTGAAACCTATGTTAAGAAAATCTTCTTAATGCTATGCTTATTTATTTTTAGAAATGTTTATTATAAGTCATATGGAACCTCTTGAATATGTGCAATGAAAGGAGTGTCTGGAAAAAGGTATAGGTCCCTACCTTGATTCTTGAAGCGATGTCATAATAAGTTAAGAATGGTGTTTCACAGTAAGATCTCCTAATTTCTTCTTGAGAAGGATCATATCGAGTCTGGTTTTTAGCACACATCTCAGAAAATGTTCATTTTTAAAATCTTGTCCTCATACTTCGTCTCCTTTAGAAGCTGTTCTCTTTCTTTGAATGCTTGATGCCGTTCTCTTAGTTGAATGACTTGTTAAACAGCTTCCATGTTCTTCTCTGGGCTATGACATATCGTTCAAACATGGTACCGCTCTTAACACTTGATGTCCCCAAGACAGACAACTCTCTGGTCATCAGATCCAACAACGAGTCCTCAACTACTACTTCGCCTTTCTCTTGGTGGTTTTTCTTCTCATTGGGCGGATAAGCCTCCTCACTTCTTCAATTAGAATATCTTTACTGTGGGACAGAGTATGCCCCCACCTCATTTATCCTCAACCACTTGGAAGATACTTTTGTAGATTGATCGTAGAAGGTCTCACATTTGGATTGATCTTTCAGTAGTACCCACCAAATGTGTGAGGTCAAACTTTTTTTTTTTTTTTAAAGTTTTGGTATAATACAAATCATGTGCATTCTGGAGAATGGTATCCTCATTTCGCCCACTTGGGTTTTGTTGGTACCCCTTCACCACACAGCGCACCACTTGGACACCAATAGAGGTGCTTGATTCTAACCGGCGTTTACAAGCATGTTCTATTTTCTTTGTAACTCCATTGAGAGCGTGTGGATTGAACACAAAGGCAAGCTTACTCCGAAACCCTGATTTCTTTTGTTCCATCCGATGATGGGGATGGAGCTTACATTTTTCCATGACTTCACCAAGTGACGCTCCTCCTCTAATGTTCACTTAGGGCCGAATCTGCCACCTTCATTATTAGTGGGGTTACTACTAGGCTGAGGACGAGGAGCTAATGACCTAGGATGAGGCAGTTGTGGGCGATACGAAGGAGGCATTAACCGATAGCTAAAACGTGGGATTTGAGGGGCATTGTGGCTTTGTGGTTGGGCGTTTTGTGGTGATGGGTAATGTTGGGAATAATGTGGGGGTATTGTTGCGGATATTATGGAAGGAATTGCCAATTTGGGGCGTGCGGGAAAATGTTCAAAATATTTCAAGGTTCTCGTTGTGAATCTTTCTGGGTTAGTAAGTGCATGAACGATTGTGGGTCACTATGATCCATTTTATGTTTACACATGCACGTAATCAACAATTTTTTATTTTAAATTTTAATTGGTAAAATTCATATAAATTAAAGTAATATTCGTATCATATTAATTAAAACATATTAACTTAACATGTAATTTAACATGAACATAAGAAGTTAAATTAATATTTAATTGATTTTTTCAATTAAAGATGTAGTTTCCAATGAACATTATCAAATTAGTCCCAATTATATCAACATACAACATGCATATCAATTAGTTTAACACTTTCTAACTATATTTCACAAATTTAAATCACAAGCAACTTATTTGAATTCAAAATTAGTCCAACCATATCAACATACAACATGTATATCACACTTAAATTCACAAATTAACTGTGTAATTTCATAAGTAACAAATTCTAAACACAATTACTGATTTCACTTACAAACATGTAACTTCGCAAGTTTAATTTCTTAACTTCACCTTAAATTAACCATGTAATTTCAGAAGTAAATAATTATTTTAATTCAAGCATATTCTAGCAACTTAACTTCAGGTCAAAATAACTTAACGATTGAAATTCTAGCATTTTTTAATTCTAACTAAATTCTATATATTTAAATCATACTCAAATTCTTACTATAGTAAGCAAATTTTAAACTAACTTCATATATATGCCAAATTTTCAATTTATAAATTTCAAACATAATCATATTTTGTAAACATAATTTCTACCTTTACATATAAACATGTAATTTCCCAAGTTTAATTTTTCACTTTAAATTAACCATGTAATTTCACATGTAAACAACTAATTACTTTTTAATTTTAACTCAAGCATAGTATATTCTAACAACTTAACTTAAACTCAAAATCATTTTCAATTAAAATTCTACCAGTTTTTAAATTGAACTTACAAATTAAATATGTCAAATTCATATTTGAAAATTGTTGATTTTACATATTTAATTTATGACTTCAATTTGGATACAGATATGTGACATTGTAGAACTTTTAACTTCTAACATATTCATATATTGTAACTACTTAAATTCCCACTTATTCAAATTTCAAAATTATTAATTTCACATATTTATTTCTAAATTCAATTTAAATTACACATGTATGGCATATATTATTAAACATATAAACATATTACCTAAGATTATAACACATAAATTTAACATATTTTAAATTTTAACAATTCAAATTTCTTAAAATTGTAATAACTTCTAAAACGTATAAACATATTAATTGAAACATATAAACATGTGTCAAATGTATCTAACAATTAATTCCATCATCATAATTGAAAACATGCAAATTGAATATATTAACTTCAATAATCAACTATATATATTTACTTTTAAACATTTTAAATTCGACCAATTTAAGGAAATATTCAAATAATTAAACAGATGATTAAGAGTAAATATGTAACACAAAAAATTAGAATTTCTTACAAATTCCTTCACTTCATTCTTTATCTTGATTCTTCAACTTTATGAACACCTCCCAAATATCTCTAACAACAAAATCATAAACAACAATTATTAGTTCAAATACATAACCCAAAATATTAATTTAATTTACAAAACATAAACATAGCTAAATAATAATTATTACTTATCCACATTTTTTTCTCTTTACTTCCTGTAATACCTACAACAATCAAAAAGTTCAACTAAAATGAGATAATTTCAGATTGAGAATGAAAATTATTTTGGGATGAATTTTTCACATTCATGACTTGGATATTTATAGGCAACATTAACCATTAAAAAAAAGAATTTTGCTGTCAAAATATAGCCGCTGCGTCCAACGCCTATATTTCACAAGCCCAATGCCCAATTTGGCGTGCCCAGTCCAACGGCTACCGGCTACCACCGATGATATAAATCGGATCTCATAACCACAAGCAGCACTCAACTATTGATTTTTTTCCAAACTAACACTGAGTTATTAATTTTTTTCCTAGTAGCACTAATAAATACTTTTTCAAAATAACACTAGGTGACCTGTTAACCTAGAATAGTGGGTAGCTTATGCTTTTTACTTTAATAATAATAATAATAATAATAATAATAATAATAATATGGTTATTATTATTATTGTTATTCTTCTTTTTCTTCTTATAAAGTTAAAATAAAAATTATCAACTATAAAATCTACATTCTATAGTGAAGGGTGATGGTGATTGGGTAGCAGCAGCAGCGGTGGTTTATATGGGGGTTTCTCAATGTTATATTATTATTATTATTATTATTATTATTATTATTATTTTTAAAAGTAAAAAGATAAAAGCTACTTACTACTCTAGGTTAACAGGTCACCCGGTGTTACTATAGAAAAATATTGATAACTTAGTGCTACTGAAAAAAAATTAATAACTTGTTCCCCCTCCCCCCGGCCCCCGGCGTTGAAAGACTCGCTTGCTCTCCTCTCTCGTCACTTGAAGTTACAAACACCAATCCCTAATTCTTAAATTTCTCAATCGTTCGATTTATCTCAGCGCTTCTAATCACCCCCTGCGACCATCTTTCACTGGATTGACGCCTGAATTGAACGATTCGTCTCAGGTTCGTGCAATTCTTGAATTTGTTTTGTGCTATTCTACCTTTGATTTTGCATATAGTTGGTTTAGATTGTTAACCGCTTAAATTAGTTTTCTAGATCAATGGTTATGCCTTATTGATTTCTGTGTTTATTCGTATTACATGGATTTTTGTTTGTAATCGGTCAGCCATTTGATGAATTTGGGATTTGGGCATGCCGTTTGGCTAAGATAGATGGTGTATATTGCTCAAGAGTTGGCTCCATATAGCTGTTGTAACGTTAGCTCTGATGCTGCAGGTACAAGTCAATCCCAGTTCATAGCTTGACTTCTTTGGTTTACAAATGAATTGTAGCTGTAAACATAAGCTAATGTCCTAGCTCAATGTCTTGTTGTGCTTCTGGGATAGCAGCAATGTTGGCAAACAAAAATTTAATGTGTGGATGCATGAAATTTGCCATTTGTTTAGTTGATGTGCGACCCGTCATTGGTTGCATATTAGATTGTATTAGAAATTTATTGTTGATTATTTGTCATTTGTATTTGCTTTTGCATGTGTTTTCCTACAAGTGTCCTAAGTGTAATAAGAGGGTTGCTCATTGGATTGGGAGATCATGATCTTACCTCCCTCATGTTTCAAGAAGTGAATGGTGATTGGACATTGTTTAATACTACTAATGGTAATGGTATCCCCTTGCCGTGCCAAGAGGGATCACTGGCAACCTTTATTTGTCTTTTTTTGTTTTATATGTAATTTCTGTGCAATTAGTTGAATTTCTTTCCAACGTATGTATTTTTCCAGGGATATGAAGTTTCTTGATTGGTACTTGAAGATTGCTGTTGGTTCCGCCATAGTTGGGGCTTCAATGGAGCTTTTCATGATTAAAACCGGTTTCTGTGTGAGAACCCTCCATCACTGTTTCATTTTGATGTTCCGTAGTTTTATTGTCTTGAGCCATTTTTTCATTCGGATTATAAGAATCTAATTGGTGGTAAAATTGATATCTCGTGAGCGGAATGTGGCTCAAGTTCGATGCATTCATAATTAATATCGGACGCAAACTTAGGTAAGTTATTTTATTTTTTTGGGCTTTTACTGGTCAGCCATTTATACACGAAGGTTAACAAGCTAGAGTTTCGTCGAACTTGGGTTTTTATTACTCTTTATGTGCGAGTGGTGTGATGTGAATAAACCATTGGGGATGTATGTGGTTTTCTAATTGTGATCAACTTCTGACCTGCCCTTTACCTTGTGCATGGCGGCGGGGCCTTGGTAACCATGTTAGCTATGAGATAGGGCTGAAGTGATGTTGGGCCCAAAGGGATGTTGTTGCATTTGTGTTTCAAGGAATATATACAGATCAATGAAGATGGGCTTCAAACTGACGTTCTAATGTAATTAAAGTGAAACAAGATTAGCTGTGAAATTCAAGCTTAATGGAGATCTATTGTGTACAGTTAGCATAACTTTGATTTTGGTAATCTCAAAATGGCCTAAGCACAAGTAGTCCAGGGTAGCTGTTGCGTCCTGTTTGCTGGGAGAACAGTGGTGGCAACAAGTTTTGGGCACTTTTTGACATATGTTCAGATATTTTCTTGGCCTCAAAATGACCCATTTGAGGGATTTTTTTTTCCCCCTATTGTTTGACTTGGGATCATCCGTGGAGTGTGAACAGCAGATGCAGTTGATCATAAATTGGGGGGGGGGGGGGGGGAGTGTGATTGCAGAAACATTCACTAAGAGAAATGTTGCTTTCTGTAAAGAGCTGGAGTTTTATTTTTGAAGATGTAAAAGCCAGTTGATGGTTAAGTATGAAGTTTCAGATTATTTCCTTTTGAACCTGGTAGTCATGCCATTGAGTACAGGAGATCATCCCTATGGAACACATCAAACATTTCTTGTTTAGTGGTTTAACTCTATTTGAATGCAGGAGTTATCCTCGCATGGAATTCAGGTGCTTTTAGTGGTGACATTGTAGGATCAATTTGTTGTAGTCTATGAGTGATCTAAGCGGTGAGTTTGTGTCATGGAGAATTAAGTTCTTATCCTTTTTATTTTTTCATCAGCCTTGGGGGTTTAGCATTTGTGATGTTCATCATATTCACTAAGGCTAAATTCAATACGATGTCTTCTTGTTTCATGCCATTTCTTGAATTGCGGGGTGAGTTCATCATATCCTCCCATGGAATTCAGGTGCTTTTTGTGGTGACACTGTAGGATCAATTTGTTGTAGTCCATGAGTGATCTAAGCAGTGAGTTTGTGTCATGGAGAATTAAGTTCTTATCCTTTTTATTTTTTCATCAGCCTTGGGGGTTTAGCATTTGTGATGTTCATCATATTCACTAAGGCTAAATTCAATATGCTGTCTTCTTGTTTCATGCCATTTCTTGAATTGCGTGGCTAAAAATCTAGCTTCAAAATGTACTTCATACAAAATGAATTACGTGTACGAGGGTTATGGGTAGCTTGTGGGCTGATGAGCAGTCATAGAAGTGTTGGGGTTTTAACATTGCTATAGAGTTTGGCAAGTGCTAGCTGTGATAGTTTATCATAATTTGTGAAGTGAAATGCTTTCGAAGATGTTGAATTTAAGCATGGATATCTAATACATAAATAGTTATTGGTTTTATGTGAAAACTTATTATGTGCTAAAGGTACTATCCAGCAGCTAGATCATATATCTTAATCCTGCATTTTCTTAGATGCCTAACCTTATTTTAAAGTTACTGTCTTATGATTATATGTGCCTGTGTAGACCGTAGGGTGGTGGAGGCACTATATTGCAATTCCATGATTAACTCTTCTCTGCTGCAAGTTCCTGTTCTTGGTGTCTTTGTTTTTTTTTTTTTTTGGGGGTTTTTTTTTGGGGGGGGGGGGGAAGGGGGTAAGGAATAGAGTACCACCGGAGAAATTAGTCTCATATACAAACCTCAGAGGAAGAACTTCCTGTCCTTGTTTGATCTGCTACTAAACCCTTGAAAATTTCGTATGACCCATGATTTAATTGTGTTGACAGATTTGGCTTAGTCCCTATGGCAAGGTATGTTGGAAAATATAGTTTTAGGTGGTGTTATATATAATTACAACCACTGAATATATTTTACAAAATGGCACTAATTGAACCACTAGACTTGAATTAAACCGATCAACTTAATTTTTACCTGAAATTTGCAAATAATGAGATTAGTAATAACAAAAAATAATAACGGAAATTAATTAATAGATCAAATCGAGCCATGGCTTGGCCATTGTCCGAAGAATGATTTTGCTGAAGCTAAGGTGCAAGCTTTACACGGGTGGTGCCGTTGTCCAGGATAACCACTCTCCTAGGCTGGAGTACTTGAATCAATGCTCAGAGATATTTATATTAAGGGTCAAATGACTGTGGTTAATGCTAATTTTATGGCTAATTTCTTATGGTTTAGACGTGGTAGAATGAGCAAATTAGGGATGGATTTTTCGTCTCTTTAATGTGTCTAAACTAGCACCATTAGATGTTAAAAATTATAATCGTGCGGCTGGTAGAATGAAATTTTATCTTAAACAAATTGAGATTGCATATGTCTTAGAAGAGAAAAGTTACTCCTAGAGATGAAAGTGTTAAAACCGAATATAGCCTGAAATTGGATAGAGATAATAAAATTTGCAAAGGTATATTATTGCATTATGTGTCTAATGCACTACTTTACATTTATATGAAATTGGAATATGCTAGGGTATGCTCTTAACAAAAAATATGGCGGTGATGATGCTGGGTCTAAATGTTATACAATTAGTAGATGACTAAATTTTAATATCGAAGAAGATAAGTATAATATATTGAACAAATCCATGAATATGAAAATTTATGTTCTATGATTGCATTTGAAGGATTAGAAATATGTGATGTGACCTTGGCTTTTGCTTTGATACATATGCTCTCGTGTCTAAAATAGCCACCATTAGAGTATTGATTGCATTTGCTTCTATTTGTGACTTAGTTGTGCATCAAATAACTGCATTTTTGAATGGGGACATAGATGAAGAAATTTATATGGAGTAACCTGAGGGATTTATGGTATCAAGATCATAAAGTGTGCATATTCATAGAATCCTTATATGGATTAAAACATGCCTAAACAATGATATGAAAAATTTGATAGTACAATCACAACATATACCTTTAAGGCAAATGAAGGTGACCCTTGCGTGTATTCTAAGCATATTTCTAATGGTTGTGTTATTATATGCTTGTATGTTGATGGCATGCGTATATTTGGCGCAAATATGGATATTGTTAATGATACTAAAAACTTTCTAAATATCCACTTTGAAATGAAAGATATGGGTGATGTTATCTTAAGAGCCAAACTTAAGAGGACCCAAGATGGCATTAGCCTTAACCAATCTCATCATATTGAGAAAATACTTAGAAAGTTTGATTTATTTGATGTTGATCCTGGTAGGACACATTGGAATGCTAGTATGCCTTTGGTAAAGAATAAAGGTGTTCCTGTTTGCCAAATGGAATATGCAAAAATAATTGACGGTGTTATGTTTTTAAAGAATTATATACAAAGGCTAATATTGCATATGCTATGAGTCGGCTCCTCCGATTGGACAACATTGTGATAATATGACAAGTATATCAGTTGCAACGAGTATGACCTTCAACAGAAAGAGATGCCATATATGATTGAGACACAGAGTAGTGAAGGAGCTATTGGAAAATGGAGTGATCATTAGACTATGTAAAGTCCGAAAAGAATCTTGTGGATCTGATAACGATAGGCTTGTGTAGAAAAATAGTGGGATTGAGACCCATTGAGGAACTATAATGATGGATCCCTACTTCACTGGAAGGGAAGTTTATAGGGTAATAACGAAGTCATTACTTAATTCTGGGAGCAGTACATGGTATCCCTCCCTATGGGGTGTGTGTATGTTGTAGCGCTTAAGGTTGAGCATTTGGCTTTTAGTGGACCATCTGAGACGTGAAAGTAACACACGCTAGATGGATACACCTACTTAGATGTGGAAGTGGGATCGCTTCTTGTCGGAGGGTCAGTATGGGTCGACTTCTTAGAGCACCTATGAGCTACTGGGAGTGGCGTATGACTAGTGTAAGGCACCAAATCATGGAGTATGAGAATATATGAAATTAATGTGTGCCAAGGGCTGACTTACACCACCCTATCAAGTTCTGGACGATTGTCACTTGGTAGGACGTTTGTCTTTAAACCTGGTATTACTCGGTGTCAATTCAAGTCGCAAGACATTGGTATTGACACATTAATTTCTCTATACCCAAACATGTTTATATCTTCTAATTATACTTTAATTTTTGTAGGGGGTTGTTGGAAAAAATCAAAGCTTGGTGTAATGTTGGAAGTTGATTACCTGATAAGTTTTCTTGTTAAATGTTAGTGACCCACCTTTGTCCTATATGAAAGGTGGTTAAACTAATTTGTTAGGTTGGTGAACTAACATTTCCCTTGTTATTCCCTATATATACACGGTTGAAGGAAGGGGTTTTGGCCAAGCAAAAAATTCAGCTTCTTGACTCATCAAAGCAACAAAAAATCCAGCCGTAACTTGCTCATTCTACCATGCCTAAACCCCAAGAAATCGGCCATAAAATTAGCTTTAAGCACATAATCATTTGACCCTTACGATAAACATACTTGGGCATTGATTCAAGTATTCCAAGTTAACTTCATGGGAATGCATATAGAGTGGTTAACACTGTGTATATATATAGGGAACAAAGGGAAAGGTAGTTCACTAACCTAGCAATTAGTTCAATTTCCTTTCATATAAGGTAAAGGTAGGTCACTAGCATTTAACAAGAAAGCTAATTAGGTTATCAATTTCCAACAACATCACACCAAACTTTGATTTTGTCCAACAAGGTATACCTACTTTGAAAGTTAGGTGTTTCATTTTAGCTTCTAGTACCTAAAATGATCCGTATAATTTGGCTTGCCATCCGTGAGAACGAGAACAGGCCATGAGGATTTTGTTGGATGGAGCTAGATGGCCTTTACTTTGGCTGTAAACACTAATCTATTTGGAAAACTAAAACACCACCGAGGGTGGGTCTTCCAGTCTTCCCTTTATGGAGTCTCCACAAGGATTCAAAATGCGGTTTTGGCCGCGATACTACAAAATTGCTCTGATATGGCAATCGCGTTCCATATCGCGGCATGAAAATGCGGTTCGTCCAACTCCAAAACATTTCCAATGCGGCCGTTTCGTCGGAGTTTGGCCACATTTTGAATCCATGGGTCTCCACCCATTTGTGGGCAGTCTAACCATTGCAAGTAGAGAGACTGATTCTAAGCAGAGATTGATTCTAAGCAACGTGCAAGAAATTTTGTTAGAAAACAATTCTTGTTTGGGGGAACAAAATACGAAAGCAATTAATGTTCCTCTCAGAACTTACGAGCCTGAAAACAGGGGATGAACCATTGTGAAATTTCTGCAGATATGCGGCAGAGACAAATATGTTCATACAGCTCTTGGGTTACTAATGCTCTACTTCCGATGCAGATGACAAGGTAACAGTCTTGGAGTCAGAGAAGCGAGCGTGGGAGAACTCACCTGAAGCTCAGGCTATGAGAGAGGCTCTAAATCCTTGGAGGCATATTGATTCTAGATCTACTAAAGATCCATAACCTTTGATCCCTTTCTGAACGTGTCTTTACCTGGACCTTGATTTGGTCATGTCAGTCCATATGCGTTTTGCGCCACAAGTTGCCACTCTAATTGAGCAGAACTTTTTTCTGAACTCTGTAATTTCTACTCAAGATTGTATTAAGGGGTGATAGTCAAGCTGAAAGCTTTGTAGTCCGAAGCTGTGATCGGGGTTAGTTTAGACTGCGAGTACTCTTCCTGCATGAAAAGCAAGGTGATTGGTTTTGGTTTTGGGGGAAAGCAGGTCAGGCTTCCAAGGCACCTAGCTGGGAGAGCTTCAAGTTTGAAAGCTTGTCTTTCCGGAGCAATAGCAAATGTCACTGATTTTTGTAGATCATCTTTGTATGTAGTTCCAATAGCATGCGGGTGATATTTCCGAATTAATTGAATGTATTTGTTTTTGTTTTTTGGCTGGTGCAGAATTGAATGTATTTTTTAAAATTGCTGGTTTGTCACCATTGTCCGCTCTCTCCTCACTTGCACATAGGATAAAATGTGAAGATATTTGGAGCCAAATAAATCCAATATGTAGAGTATAATACACAGGGTTTGAACATCATAGTTCCCATAATGACAATCTATGAGGCATCTTTAAGCCTGAAAAGCTATGGGAAATTTCTTGTCCTTGAGGTTTTCAACTGTATCCTTGAGGGTTACTTCAAGTGGAATGTAATCAATGCTCAAGCTCTTTGCCTTGGTTTTGGAAACATGGTACGTGTGCGCCGGGACGCCATGATCAGAACACCTGGAAAACAATTTCGTACAGTATTAACTGTTGCAAACATGTCATAGAATTCAGGTATATTGTTATTCGGGTTAAATGTAAGTCCGATGATTTAATTTGGTTGGTACGGGTTGCATACTTTCAGCCTTCGGGCTGTGCATCTCCTTTTTTGTTTTGGAAAATGAGAAAGCTATTTTTCGTGTTTGATAACAAACGTACTACGCCTTTCGAGGAATGGAGGACTCACTTATTTGGAAGTTGAAGAGTGGGGTAAAGTTTGTGCAACATCTTCACAATCTCTAAGTGATGAGCCACACTTTCAACCAAACAGTACCTTCCATGGGCGGAAGGGATATCAAATGCTCGAATATGGGCTTCTGCAACGTCTTTGATGTGCACCCACGGCAAGGCCACGTTTGGATAAGTTTCCGCTCCTGGTACATATACAAATTTAATGAAGTATCAAGACTAAAGGATCCGAAAGCATTTATGAGGACAAAATTCGAATTCAGATTCAAATTCAACACATAATGAAGATAAGAGATGCACACCATTGACGAGGTTCAAAATTAGAGCTACACTTTCATTGAGGGTGGGTTGCAACATAGGACCTATCACCATGCCCGGGATCATTGAGACCAAATCGATGCCATTTTCTTTGCAAAATTTCCAAGCAGCCTCTTCAGCCAAGATCTTTGAGATGATATACCACTTCTGTACAAGCAAAAACAAAAAGCCACACTTGGTTCAAAGTTTTTAAGCCAAACGGGTATTTTTTGATTCTGCAATAACAGGAGAATGAAGTGATGAATCTGTTGTTGGGATTTCTATTTGGTTCGTGACGCGATGATGTAGTTTCATATCAGTCGAGACTTGAAACCTGAACCCAAAAGTAGCCTACCTTTGATTATGATTTACATACAATTTTCTCAAATCTTTTTTATAGTGGTCTAAAGTGAATTGTCTTACCAAGTTAGGGTACTCATTGCAATGCTCAGGCTTAGAAAACCAGGTTTCATCTACAACCACTTCAGGGGTTCGAGGTACTCCAGTGAAAAGAACTGCAGATGCTGAAGATGTGAAAACTACTCTTCTTACTGATGGACTTCTTTTACAAGCTGCTAGAACATTGAGCGTTCCCTTTACTGCAGGATCCAGTACCTCTGCCTGAAATCCCACCAAAAGAAAAGGAGAAATAACAAATCAATGACAGATAGTTCGATGTTGAATAATGCAGGACAGACTGCTTAGCAATAATATGTTCGCAGGGTTTGGCTTGCTAGCAAAATAAAATTGAAGACCCAGCAAAAATTTTATGAGGCGATATTAACACAAATATCTAGATACGGACAGACATAACTTGAGAAGTTAATAATTTTGGATAGAGGAAGCATATGTAAAGTAGTCTCCATGGATGATATAAAGGTGTAGAATAAGGTTGAAAGGCAGTCAACTGATAACAGGTGAATAATTCTATATACTAAACGCCCTGTTCTTTTCGTTGGTAAATCGCAATTTACCAACCTCAACCCACTTCACTAACTTCAATTAAAAAAAAAAAAAATACCCACTTCAATCTATTTCGACCAATTTCAATTTACTTCCGACTATTTTAACGAACTTGTACTCATCAGATAAAAAAAATTCAACCCACTTCAACCTACGTCAACCAAAAAATACCTACTTCAACCAATCTCAACCAATTTCATCCATTTAACAACCCATATTTTCAACAAAAAGAACATGCCCTAATTCGAGAAACGCAATTATCGGTAAATTGGAGTTCCATTTTGAAAGTTCCTAAAGAGGGGTTTATTGAGTAAAAAATAAAAGAAAATTGTGAAGTCAAGAATGAAGGAGAGAATGAGAGAGACCTGAGGATCAGTAACATTGAAATTAACAGGAGAAGCAGCATGGAAAACCCCTTCACATCCAGCAATGGCAGAATCAAAGGAGCCTTCCTCCATTAAATCTGCTTTGAATAGGTGAAGCCTCTCCTTTGCTCCCTCTAATCCCTTCAAATGTTCTGTTTTTGCCCTATCACCTGTGCGGCCAACAATACAATTTAGCATTTATTCTTAGTTTTCTTCATTTTGGGTCCATCCCCCTTTCCATTTGGAAGTGTAGGAATGTCTATAAACACAAAATTTCAAATCACTAATACAGCGTAATAGATCAAAAAAAACTTTACCAGTTAAACCATTGATCATGTCAATGAGACTGAATTCCGTACAGCGGAAATGACATTAAACACCTAAGAGTATATTTATGCCAACACACTTGAAAAGCATATCAACTAATCTTGATATTTGCAAAAGTTATCCAAGAAAATTGTGCTTCCTGGTTCCTAGCCCATGCCGGTAACACTATAAACACATGAGATAACCATAGGTCCTTAATTTGTAGCCGTCAAATACCATATTCTCGAAAGTGACTTCTTTACATGCATCGATAAAGCAATCTATATATATCCGAATTCCTTAAGAACTACTTATATGAATGAAATTCACACCGAACGCTGTTAAATGTTAACTACCATATAAGATATCATATAAACAAGTGGGGGCCGGGGGAGAGAGAGCAAGGGGGACAGACCCGGGTCTCGAACGGTGGCGTGGACGGTGTAACCACGGAGGAGTAAGAGCTTGACAAGGTATGAGGCGATGTAACCAGATGCCCCTGTTACGCATACAACCACCTCTTCGTTGCCTTTAGCACTCATCGATCTTTGATTTTCGTTTTTGTTTTCTTGGTGTACGTGTTACCTCGCCTTCTTAGACTCCACATCCTTGCTCTCTATAATCTGTATGTGAATCCATAGGTAGCCGTCCGTTGTTGACCATCACAGGTCATTCGCACCTGTCTTGGACAGACAACCTGAATATTTTTATGTCCACTTGCCCATTATTATCGTTAGTTTATGGATTTGTTTTATCAAATTAAGTACATCCGACAAATTAAACAACGTGTATAATGACTTTTTGCCTCCAACGCTAGGCTCCAATGAGGAAAAGGGACGGATCAAGGTGGTAAGATTGGATTGTATATATCGACCATTTTATGTGCAGTATTACACCAGGAAAAAAAAAAAATGTAACATTATCTTATACATAAATTATATTATGATCGATCCCAGGTTCGTATAACAATGTGAACTATGCATGTTAATTAGCATGTTTAAATGAGCATTTATATGATGTGTAAATAATCATTTTGAAAATGAGTGTTTATACGTTACACAAATGAGCATTTGTATGGAGTACAATTGAGCATTTGACATTTTTATGTATCTCGCAGTACTTTACCTATGGATGCTGTTAGAGAGGATAATTATTAATCAGGATAGGGCTTAATTTTGAGGAAGAATGTACATTAATATAAATATAAGTTTGAAATATTAAATGTTAGATACCATACAATGCAACATCTATAGCTTTCTATATAATAATTTATCTATTTTAGTTAACTTAAAAAGTCAATGAATTATACCTTTTTTTTGGATAATAAATGATGAGTTCATTAATTGAAAGTTATACAACATTTACCATACATCTCTAATCCAAACAATTGTATCACTAGAATGACAAAATAAATCTTTCGGACAAGACAATTAATTGTTACGCTTCTAAATGCTCCCCTTCTACGTAATCGTTGTTTTATAATACAAGTTATACAACCTTGAATAAGGAGATCCGTCAAACTTCTATAGCTTTCATGTAGAGAAACTTTACTTACTATTGTAGTCGAAACTTGAAAATTGATATTCTTTGCGGATTTGCTTCGCAATCAATCAATAATCCAACCCGGGATAACCAGAATAGTTTAAAGCTAAGCCGATAGATTTGCCCTAAGAGTGAGAAAAAGTACCACAAGACTATTGAAAATAAAGCTAGGAACTAGATTGAGGAGAATGGTCTTTAAGAGAGAAAAAGAGGAGGAAGAAGAGAGGCAGCTCGTTTGTATTATACTAAAAAAGTGATTGATCTTCCTAATCCAAAAAACCTCTAGAATTTTACATAGGATTATTAGACTATTAATTATAATCTGCATATATAATTAGTTTAATAGTAGAAAGTTATAACTTTTTTTTGGGTGAATGGCACATAATAAAAATTATTAGTTGCTCCTCAATTTTGAACAACTTGCTATGCAACTCACGTGTGATTTTCCAGGAGATCAACATGTCAGCACCATATCACTCGTTAATGTCAATATAATATCACGAATACATCTATTCCAATGTTCACTTATTCCTTACTATAAAAATCACGGCACTATTAATCAGCACTATGTTAACGTTATAATATTATTATGTAGTAACAATTAGGCACATAATTAATTCAACCATATTTGTCTTTCATTATAAATATATCATCTTTTTTTTTTTTTTGGGTGTGAATTAATAAATATATCATCTAACATATTGTAGGTTTAGGAGTAACACAACACTTAACATAAACTCTATTTCTGCTAAAAAAAGTATACTAAAAGAATAACAACACAACACATTATGATTGGTCATTTTTAAGGTAATATTTTTAGCTAAATTACAACTCCAAGGTGTGCAAAATGCAAAGATGGGCTTCTCGAATGCAAAATCCAGGTAGAGAGGCCATAGTTGTAATGTCTTTACTGGGTCAAAACCGTTCTAAGTCAAATGCTAGTACACTAACCTAGCATTTGTATAGTTTTATTTACTTTTCAAGCAGTGTTTATGAAAAATTAATTTTAGTTTTCAGCCATTTATATATTTTATATTTTTTGGGTAAGAATAGCCTTTAGAGTTTTATTTTAAGTAAATTATACTCATCTTTTTTTTTTGGTTGTTGTTGTCAGTTTATACTAATAACCTAACTCAACAACCAAAGACTCATTTGAACTACTATCCGCTAATAATTAAATTAGTATAACTATCTGCTACTTAAAAACAGTTATCTAGTATCAAAACAATTAAATTCGCTAAACAAGGCCATAGTTTACTATCATGAAGGATCTAGAAATTTGCATAAGCATGCAATCGAGTTCATAGCCCTAAGTAGCACTCAATTATCAATTTTTTCCAAATCAACATTGAGCTATTTTTTTTTCTCCAGTAGTACTAAGTTTACAATAGTTTTTCAAAGTAACACAAGGTGACCTTTTAACCTAAAGTAGCAAGTAACTTGTGTTTTTTTTTAACTTTTTTAATAATAATAACAACAACAACAATAATAATAGTAATAATTAAAGGGTTGTGGTGATCAGGTAGTAGCAACAGGAGATTCGGGTGGGTTTTTTAACATTATTATTATTATTATTATTATTATTATTATTATTATTATTATTATTATTAAAAAAACACAAGTTATCTGCTATTCTAGGTTAATAGGTTACCTAGTGTTACATTAGATAAATATTGTTAATTTATTGCTAGTGTAGAAAAAAATAATAACTCAATGCTAGTTTGGAAAAAAATCAATAGTTGAGTGCTACTTGAAATTATGAACTCATGTGTAGACCCTATGAATTTTTGGGGCTTAATGTGTGTTAGTTTTAGGAAAATTTTGATACTTTCTTTGACTACCAATTGTCAAATGGGCTTGGTTTACAATCTTTGATCCAACGATTGCTATCTATAGTTATGAAACGTATTTTTATCACCCGTGATAAAAATTATTTAAAATATTATCCAAAAAATGTAAACAATTGCCAAAACGAATATTTTTTTCTTTGGTCTTGGATCCTCCATTTCACTGGAGTCGAACTACTGTTGACCCAATAAGGAATAGAGCTCTCCTATGACAGATTTTTTCTATTTACAAGACTTGAACATGAGACTTTACTTAAAAGGAACAAGTATCAAACTACTTGAGACGTACTTAATTAAGTCCTAAAAGCTATGAAAAACTTCTTCTCTTTGAGGTTTACCCCTGTATCATGAGGCTTACTTATAGCGGAATGAAAACGACGCCCCAGCTTTTAGCCTTATGCTCATGTTCGGCAAAATTAGTTATTTAGGTAGCGGATAGCAATTCAGGTAGCGGATAGATGTTTAGATAGCAGATAGCGTTTCTAATTTAGCTGTTAGCGGATAGCTATCTAGATGAGCGGTTTAAACTAATGTATACGGTAAATTTAGCTGTTAGGCTAGCTGATTAATGTAAATTGACATAAAAAGATATACATAATTTCTAAAGATAAAATTTTTGAATGATATTTTTTGGCTAAAATTTGACTTGGTTGAAATCGGGTTGTGTAGTTTCAAGTCAAGCATTTATCTCTTCATTTGCCAAACGTTTGGAAATAGAAAAGCTCTTCGTATAAAACCTTTTTCCCCATTATGAAACATGCCCTTATAGATTGGAAGACACTACCTGCATGAGAAGGGAGGTGAGTGTTTCGGGTTTGGGGAAAGCATGTCATGTTTCCAATTAACGCACCTAAGATAAACTTGGAGTTTGAGATATCTTTTTGGAGCAATAGCAAATGTAACTGGTGTTTCTATTTATCGTCTTGGGTCTACAGCACTATGTCGTGGTGGATTTAGACATATAGAATAGGGGGGTGTCCATCGATTAAACTAGCGATTTAAGAGTGTTTATATGTATCGATCTAACCCCTTCAAAATATAGCTTTAGATCATTATAATTTTTTTGACTAGGAGTGTCCATGGACATCCCAACCCTTCACATAGATCCCCCTTGGCACTACGGCCGGTTTTACATAATCTCAATTGAGCGTTCTCTGTAATATTGGCGAATTGCCATTGTTCTCGGCATTCTCTTATCACTTGCAGATAAGAGTAAAATGTGTGAGGATATTTGGAGTCTAAAATGAATCCAATATGCAGAGAAGAGTACACAAGGTGTGAACATCATCTCCCTATATGTCATCTTTCAGGCATCTTTTTAAGTCTTAAAAGCTATGGGAAACTTCTTTTCCTTGAGGGTTTCGACCGTGTCCTTGAGGGTTACTTCAAGTGGAATGTAATCAATGCCCAAGCTCTTTGCCTTGGTTTTGGAAACTTGGTATGTCTGGTCCAGAACGCCATCATCAGAACACCTGACAAAAAATTTCGAGCAATATGAATGTTGCAAACATATCATAGAATTCAGGTCTACGCCGAATCTGGTGTTATTCAGGTTAAATGTAAGCCTGATGGTTTAATTCGGTCAATAATGGGTTGGGTTGCATACTTTTAACCTTCAGGCCAAACATCTCCTTGTTTGTGTCAATGGTTCGGAAATGAGAAAGCTGTTTTTCCTGTCCTCAAACGTGAAACATGTTATGCCCTTGAAGGATTGGAAGACTCACTTATTTGGAAGTTGCAGAGCGGGGTAAAGCTTGCGCAACAGCTTCACGATCTCCGAGTAATGCACCACACTTTCAACTAAGCAATACCGTCCATGCGCAGAAGGGATCTCAAATGCTCGGATATGGGCTTCTGCGACATCTTTTATGTGCACCCAAGGCCAGGCCGCATTTGGATAAGTTTCCGCTCCTGATACACACAAATTTAATGAACTGTCATGGATGAAGAATCGGAAACTATTTACCAGGACAAAATTCGAAGTCCGATTCAAATTCAACACATAATGAAGACAAAAGGTACAAACCATTGATGAGGTTCAAAATTAGAGCTACGGTTTCATTAAGGGCAGGCTGCAACATGGGACCTATCACCATGCCCGGGATCATTGAAACCATGTCAATGCCATTCTCTTTGCAAAATTTCCAGGCAGCCTCTTCAGCCAAGATCTTGGAGATGACATACCACTTCTGTACAAGCACAAAGGGGGCAAAAAACAAATTCTTTTTAGGCCAAATGAGCTTGTCTGACTCTGCAATAATAGGGGAATTGAGTGATGAATATCATCATGTCAGGCTTTCTGGTTGGTTGGTCACAATGACAAAAAACTTATTTGTACTTGATAAATGACTCGAAAGACATGTGATGATGTGGTTTGGAATGATCCGAGACTTGAAAACTGAATGCAAAAGCGGCCTATATTTGACATGTCTAGACTGAATTGACTTGATTGTGATTTATGTACAATATCGCCAATCTTTTAGCTCGGATTATAGTAGACTAAAACAAAATGTCTCACTAAACTGTCATATTCTTCTTTTCAATGAAGTATTGGCAGTCAGTGATTTCTAATTTAAAGCGTGACGGAATCAATTTCTTTGCAATATAGAGGGAAGATTGCTTGCTAAATTGACCCCTATATCTGGCTGAGCCAGGAATTTCAGGTTGTGGATTTGATGTTATGTTGATAACAATTATTCAAATGACAGCCAATAACAGGACTTGGCATGGGCTCAACCTGGCATTTGCGCGATGCACAGAGATTCGATCCCTCAACCAAACAACATTAATGTAATTCGAAATCAACCTTAATCGAAAATGATCCGACAGTGGTTAGGCATACCAAGTTAGGGTATTCATTGCAATGCTCAGGCTTAGAAAACCAGGTTTCATCTACAACCACTTCAGGAGTTCGAGGTACTCCTGTGAAAAGAACTGCAGATGATGAAGATGTGAAAACTACTCTTCTTACTGATGATGTTCTTTTGCAAGCTGCTAAAACATTTAGCGTTCCCTTTACAGCAGGACCAACCACCTCTGCCTGACATCCCACCAAAAGAAAAATAGTTGCCAAAAAATGAATGACAAATAGTTGCAGTGTGGAAAGTCAGGAATAAAGGAGAGAATGAGAGAGACCTGGGGATCAGTAACATTGAAATTAACAGGAGAAGCAGTGTGGAAAACCCCTTCACATCCAGCAATGGCAGAATCAAAGGAACCTTCCTCCATCAAATCTGCTCTGAATAGGTGAAGCCTCTCCTTTGCTCCCTCCAAGGCCTTCAAGTGTTCTGTTTTTCCACCATCATCTGGGCAACCACCAATACAATTTAACAAAATTTTAAACCATTAATACAAGGCATAATAGGCTAAAGATTAATTATGTTGTTATGGGGAGGCCAATTCAGCTCTTTTTTACATACAAAACGTCAAATCAACACCATATTCTCAAAATTGACCTATCTTTTTAATAGGCTGATCAAGCTAACTATCTGAATTTTTTTGCAACCACTCTGATGAAATTCACATGTACTGAATGGTGTCATCATATCAGATATCATATGGGCGGCGGAGAGGGAAAGAGAGAGAGCAAAGGGGACAAACTCAGATCTCGAACGGTGGCGTGTACGGTGTAACCACGGAGGAGTAAGAGCTTGACAACGTATGAGGCGACGTAACCAGAAGCACCCGTGACACACACAGCTACCTCTTCTTTTCCTGCGCCACTCATCTTTGATTTTTTTTTTGGATCTCACCTCACAACCTCGTTGGACTCCACGCACTCTCTATCGTCCCCCCTCTCTCGCCCTATATATGCAGTGCATATGCAAAATAATAAATATCTTGGTACAATATACCTTTTAAGTGTCTTATTTGAGCTTAAAAATTATGTTATTATAAATTGAACTTTTGAAAAAATATATGATGGAATAGTAGGATGGTGTTATAATTTATAAATTGTATAAAATAATCTTTTTATTCATATTTTTTTACAATTAGAAAATAACACGTATGATATGCCTTTGCGCATAGAGTTAGTTCGATTAAGATGTCATTTCATACCCAGCGGCTATGCTGACGAATTTTAGAGCTTTACAATTTATAGCTAAGTACAACTAAGTTGATCCTTCAAATCCAAAGTCCCTGCGCAATTTAGTCTTAATACAATGTAACTAAGCAAGATCTCAAGTGAACGATGATTGGCAAGTGCAAGCTCAATGCAATATCTCAATTTTTTGGCATTTAAAGTAGCATTTTATATTTTTTGATCAAAAATACCCTTTGAAAATTTTATCTTCTAAAATTATTTATGTACTTTTATGTCAACTTGCATCAATTAGTTAACCCAACAACTAAATCTACCCACCACATTTACTTCAATCGTTCATCTAACAGCTATTCGCTAACACTTAAATTAGAACAACTACTAGCTGCCTAAACAACTATCTACTACCTAAACTGCTATCCGCTACCTAAACTGCTATTTTATCAATATGGCCGAAAGCCTCAAGATATCAATTAATGTACTCATTCAAATATTCTTCTCAAATAATTTGATATCAATCAAGAAAATCTTTGTTAAGAATAATCCAAATCGACAAATGTCACAAGAAATATTCATGAGATTTTGTCTTGACTATTTCAATAGCCAATATTAATCCATGATATAAATTTTCCAGCCCACATACTAGTCAAGTAAGTTTCTCAAGCATGAAGTCCATATATCATTTCAATGTGACGTCTGATTCTGCATGAGATCAACATGTCAGTCCAACATTGCTCTAATTGTGTTTTTCCTCAAAACAATAATATCAAGCTACTATACCAAATATATTTATGCGAATTTTCACATATTCCATACTATAAAAATCATGACACTATTAATTAACATTACATTAACATCATAAGATAACTACATTGTAACAATTAGGTATGCCGTTAATTCGATCATTTGATATTATAGGTTTAGAAATAACCTAAAACGTAATATAAGATCCGTCTTCCAAGATGCAAGGAGCCCAAAAACATGGGCGAAGCTACATATGGTGTCTATAACGATATCCTCAGGCACCCTTAGTCGAAAAACTGTCCAAATTTTTTGGTATGAAATCGTTCAATTCAAAATGTTACCATGGGTACCCACAAAAATGAATTAATATTTATTTAATTGTACCAAATTCAAAAAAGGACATCGTTGTTCAAAATTTTGAGATCGGTCACTACATAAGAAATCAATACAAGCATGATTAGTTTGCGCTAATTTTCAAATATTTTATCTTTGTTTTTAAATAAAAGATAAATTCATTAATTAAAAGTTATGCGACACATACTGTAAACATTATAGTCAAAAAATTACACAACTAAAATAATAAAATAAATGTTTCGTTTGAGACAACTAATTAATAAACTTTTGATTTGAACACTCATATAGTCATATGTACTCAACCAATGGTTCTTGATGAAGCCTTTACCAAGGAAATACATACATCTTGCGTGATCTTCCTGTCAAAAAGAGTTAGGCACTCTCACAGCCCTTATTTGAAGAGTAGATAGCCATTGTCGACTTGATATTAGCAATTCAATCCCAAGCAAGCAAAATGATATAATACTAACGGGAAAGACGCACTACTCATCAAAAGAGTGTGCAAAAATACTCTCACAGATAGAAAGGAGACATTTAGCAGTGAATGAAAGACTATAAAAATCATTAATAAATGAAGCATTGAAGCTCATCGTTGTCAAAAAAAATACATATTTTTTTGTGTCAAAATTTTCAATCTGAACTTAATTTAATTAATTAAACGAATTAAATATGTCAATTTATTTAATTAAATAGATTAAAAATTTTTATCTAAACTCACTTAATTTTATATCCGATTCAGATTGATAATCATATTAGGTTAACTTTTAATGTCCCTGCATGAGTTATCATCAACGTTGGCTAGCTCCGACCGGAGTCGCTATTGCCACGTATCAATTGCATTTACTCTTTCCAGTGATTGTGGCAGCGTACATGTGATGTGACATTGGTAGCATGTGAATTTATATCAGAAATTCTAATTCTACTAAGTGAAGATATAAAAGTATAGTTACATATTATGATTGGTTATTAATTTTTAAGGTGATATTTGTATTCAATTATGTCACATTATATTAGTAAAAATTTAGTACCATTTTGTAGCATATTTAGAGTGATTGAATTTAAGAATTATTTTCATTTACCCTCTCAAGGTTTTGGTAAATATTATTTGTACCCGAAATTTTTCGAATTATCATTTACCTTCCTTCACCTTTACATAATACTATTACAAACTCCCGAAATTACAAAGATGCCCTTCATGTGTATAAGTTCTTTTACCCTTACCATATCTCCTCTGTCCGTTTGAAGTTTAATTGAGTTACGTACGACCTGATTCTTTTAACCTCAGATCTGATCGATGTGATCAGTAGCGGCTGCAATTGTGACATCGGGACCATGCGATGGTCGTTATGGTCCAACAAGCCTCCCAACACTATATGTGGTGCGATTTGAACGTTTCCTCACATTCTAGGATAAGTTTCTCTATTATCTCCTTCTCTTTCATTGCGTAATACCCGGCTATATTCGGGTGAGCAAACATGCGCCTCTATTGTTAAAAGCGCCAATCAGTCTCCTCAAACTATGTTTTTGCCAAGTCATTAACTAATCAAATCAATTTCAAGAGCACCAAGGGTATTTTGTAATTTGGAGGGTTTGTAGTACTGTTATGCAAATGTGAGGAGGGGGAGAATGATAATTCAAAGAGTTTAGGGGCACAAATAATATTTAGCAAAACCTCGAAGGGAGTAAGTGAAAATAATTCCTGAATTTATATTATTGATCACAACTCCAAGATATGCCATAATGTAATTATGGAAAGAGGGGCTACTCGGATGCAAAATCCATGTAAAGAGATCATCTTCGGTAATGTTTTTACTAGGTCAAAATATTTGGAGGTCAAACATTACTGCAACAAGCCAACATTTGTGCTAACATTTCAAACATTGTTTGTAAAAAGTTAACACAATTGGCTTTCCACCATCAAACGGAGCATCTTATATTTTTTGGTAAAAATATCTTTTGGAATTTTAGTTCGAGTCAATTATCCATATTTTTTTATATCAATTTGCAGTGACAAGTTAACTTAAAAACTCAATTTATCAAATATATTTTTTCAAGTACTCATTTGAACAATTACCAGCGAAGAGCTAAATTAGCACTAGTTAAATTAATTATCCACTACCAAAATAACTAAATTTTTCGAATAGGACCATAATTTACATTAGCAATGGATCTAGAAATATATATAAGAGTATTGAGTCTACGAATTTTGTGGGTCTAGTAAGTGTCTATTGATTTTTATGAACATCCACTTTTCAAATTGCAAGGACATGCAATAATATTTATACCAATTTTTGAAATTTTCTTTGACTATCAATTGGCAAATTGGCGTGGTTTACATTTTTTCATCCAATAATTGCTATCTATAGAATTAATGAAAATTTTATCACCCGTGGTAAAAATAATTTAAAATGTCATTCAAAAAATGTAAACAATAGCCAGATGTGAAGTTCATAAGACTAAAGTCCTCTCTTCAACTGCAAAGAATGATCCGTCTCTCATCTCACTTCAACATTGCTTACAATCTGTTTTTGTTTTTTTTTTTTTCAATTGATAGTGCGAAAGGGCAGGGAATACAAAAGGGATACTCCCACAACCGAGGGAGAAACAGTATTTGTTAAGGAATACAAAAGGGATACTCCCACAACCGAGGGAGAAAAAGTATCTGTTAAGGAATATTTGAAGTTTGTAACGAGTATAATATGCAGAGAACAATGCACAGCGGTCAAACCATCATTTCTTCCAACCCCTTAAACTATGAGGTATGCATGTCTAAGTCCTAAAAGCTATGGCAAACTTCTTCTCTTTGAGGCTTTCGACTGTATCCTTGAGACTTACTTCTAGTGGAATGTAATCAATGCCCAAGCTTTCAGCCTTGGTCTTTGATACTTGGCATGTTTCTGCCAACACTCCATCATCGGCACACCTGAAAAACATATGCGAACAAGTTGAAATCGGGTTGTACGTATAGTTTCATATCAAACATCTCCTCGTCGTTTTGCCCAATGTTTGGAAATAGAAAACCTTTTTTCCCATTATGAAATATGCCCTCATAGATTGGAAGACTCACTTATTTGGAAGTTGAAGAGTGGGGTAAAGCTTGTGCAACAGCTTTATAATCTCCGAGTGATGCACCACACTTTCAACTAGACAATACCTTCCATGGGCAGAAGCGATCTCAAATGCTCGTATATGAGCTTCTGCAACATCTTCGATGTGGACCCAAGAAAAGGCGACATTTGGATAAGTTTCCGCCCCTAGTATTCATAAGACAGAATTTGCATTCAAATTTAGATTCAAACACGTAACCAAGAAACAGGAACATAGGCTCCCCCCCTCCCCCCCAAAAAAAAGGCACAAACCATTGATGAGGTTCAAAATTAGAGCTACAGTTGCATTAAGGGTTGGCTGCAACATAGGACCTATCACTGTGCCAGGGTTCATTGAGACCATGTTAACGTCGTTCTCTTTGGAAAATTTCCAGGCAGCTTCTTCAGCCAAAATCTTTGAAATGGCATACCATTTCTGTACAGCAACAAAGGAAGAACCAAAACATAGTTCAGATTTGTTAAAGCCACAACGCTTATAAGTGACTGGCCAAAGATGTGCACTTGACAGCACTTAACTAGCTACACTTGTAAAAGACAGATTTGTCCTTTGGATGCCTAATGTGAAAGACCTGGTACTACTGGATAATGTAGCTAGCTAGTTTGGCATTGAGTTGAAACCCGGACCCAATATCAACCCACATTAGATGATTTGACCTAAACTGAATCAACTCGATCCTATTGATCCATGTTGATAGGCAAATTTTTAGCTTTACTTGTACTGCACTAAGGTGAAATTCCTCTCTAAATTACATTATACAATTTTTTTGTGGAGTATTATACAGTTGATGATTTTTATCCAACCTATAGAGGATTCAATCTCTCAAACGAACAACACTAATATAATTCAAAATCAACCTTAACAAAAAATGACACAAATATGTTAGGCAAGTTACGCATACCGCGCCAGGGAAGGCATCGCAATGCTCAGGCTTAGAAAACCAAGATTCATCAACAACCACATTAGGAGTTCGAGGTAGTCCAGTGTAAAAAACGGTCGCCATTGAAGATGTCAAAACCACTCTTCGCACTGATGGACTTCTTTTACAAGCTGCTAGAACATTAAGCGTTCCCTTCACTGCTGGATCCAGCACATCTGCCTTGAATTCCCCCAAAAAAAACGACAACCCAAAAAAAAAAAAAAAAAAAAAAAACAAGGTGGGAAAGTCATCGATATGGGTTGCCAATGAAAATCAATGACAAACATTGTTGTTAGAAATATAAAACCTGGACTCAACGATTAACCTAAATTTTTAGTTGAGTTGATTCTTAAATATGATATTAAATACTTTTTAAACGGGAGGTGCCAAGCTCGAATGTCACCTGTCCCCGCATTAAATTATTACGCAAGGTAGCCTTTGAAGCATCCACATGGCGTGTTAAAGTATAAAGCGTATTCTTGAACCTTAGCTTTAGCCATTAGTGCAAACTGCTAATTTGGTTGATTGAGGTCTTAAATAATTCTTTTATGTTGAACTAAGCAGCTAAATGCTAACCAGAAGAGCTCGGAATGGCTCCAGCTAGAAGGGCCTGCTCCTTTCATTGTGAAGGAATGGATACAGAATGAGAAAAAATGAGAAGGATAGAAAATGGATGTGAAAGAATGGAAATGAATGATATTTTTCTTCAAGGAATGGGAGAGAATGGGAAGGAACAAGAAGAGTGAGGATTTTCTTTTTTGGACAAAAAATGATAGTAAGGAATGGAATTGAGTGTGAAAGAATGAGAATGAATGAGAATGAGAAGAAATGGAAGAGAATGAGGAGGGATGAAAAACCATCATTTACCGACAAAAAGAACCCCGCCTAAGCGGCATTTGAGAAGATTATAAGCAGATCAACTTATGTCCCCCCCCCCAAAAAAAAAAACCACTTAAGCAACACTTTTGCAAGGGTCGATTAAGGTTTGCATCAAAATAGAATTGAGAAATCATGATAGGATCTCATGAAAATGAAGCTTTAGGCCCTGTTCGGCAAAATTGATGGTTCAAGTAGCAGATAGTTGTTTACGTAGCAAATGGTGTTTCTAATTTAGCTGTTAGCGGATAGCTGTTTGGATGAATAGTTGAAATAAATGTGTTCGGTAAACTTAGCTGTTGGGTTAGCTGATTAATATAAATTGATATAAAAGGATATAGATAATTTCCAAGGATAAAATTTCCAAAGAATTTTTTGGCAAAAAAATATGAAACGCTACTTTTAAATGCAAAACGTTAATACTATTAGCTTTTCAGAAATGCTGCTTAAAACGCTAAACGCTACTTGAAATGCTAGTCAAAATACTATGTTACCGAATACTAAAAATTACCTAATGAGTGTATTCACTTAGTCAAAACGCCAAATGCTACCCAAAATGTTGTTGCCGAACACGCCCTTAGATTATAGGATTGTGAAAACTTATGCAACATTACGTCTAGTAATACGTTTTCCATAGGTTTTCAAATGGAAACAGTCTCTCTATAATTAGGAATAAAATCGTTAAATTTAAATCTCAAGATTTATTATTTGAACGGGATTGTAGGATAGGGATTCAAAAGTTCACCAAGGAGGATAAATTTAGGATGGAGGAAGCATATGTAAAACAATCTTCTAGATGGGGTGAACGGAGCACTAGATGAACAAAACGATGTGAAAAGTCAAACAGAAATAGAAACCTGGGGATCAGTGACGTTGAAATTAACAGGAGAAGCAGTGTGGAAAACCCCTTCACATCCAGCAATGGCAGCATCAAAGGAACCTTCTTCCATCAAATCTGCTCTGAACAGGTGAAGCCTCTCCTTTGCTCCCGCTAAGGCCTTCAAGTGTTCTGTTTTTGCACCATCATCTGCGCAGCCACCAATACAATTTAACATTTATGCAAGTGTTCTTCTCTTTTTCTCCGTTTCGAGAAGTAGAAATGCTGATGTAGACAATTTTCAAAACAAGCACTGACACTAGCTAGGTAGCACACCAACGAGCAAAAACCATTGCTGGTTAAACCAAGCTAATTAATGATATCATTGCATCAGATTGACTCCCATGTAAGCTACGGGTGGAACGAACTAGGTCCAATTAGAGTGGTCAGTTCAGCTGAAAATGGCATTAACCCCCTAAGGACATGTATGTGTCACTGATCAATGGTAGAGTCGCCGGTATAAAGCATACCATGCCACACTTAAAAAGCATAAAAATCATCCTTGGTCCTTGCAAAAGTTGTGCTTAATCCCTACTCCCTAACGCATGATGACAATGCTAAAAGGCAACACTACAAGCGAATGTCAACTAGCTTATCTAGTAACATATCTTCTTTAAGCACACGTCTTGGAATCAGTCTGCATTGGTATGGCTACCAATTAGGCGGGATTCACGCTAAGTATAGCCCTCAACGTAGCAGAGGTCATATCAAGGGGATGGGGGAGAGATCGTGAGGGGGACAAACTTGGGTCTCGGACAGTTGCATGGACGGTATAACCACGAAGGAGTAAGAGCTTGACAAGGTACGAGGCGATGTAACCAGACGCCCCCGTTACACACACGGCCGCCTCGTTTTTTACTGTGGCATTCATTTTTGATGTTTTTGTCTGCCTTCAATTCACCTCCTTAGTCCATTTCCTTCCTTGGCCTAGCCTTCACAAACAATAATGTACATATATAATTAATGGCGATGCCTGCATCAAGAATACAAGATTGTGGGCAACATCGTTTCACAGCAAACTTAATGTAACCAGAAGACCAAAATTATGAGATTAGATTGCAGACTGCCCACATTATATGCAGGATTGGATTATTATTACTTTTAAGCAGGTGATGTTTGATTTTTATTACCTCGCTTCCTATATACTGTAGTGGAGAAAGCCGATTTCGCATTGTTATTGTTGCTCCCTATTAATTGGGAGGAGTCTGTAAAGCCCCACCTCAAGCAAAAGCAGCATCACTTATCTAAACTCACATATACATGAGCCCCACCTTAAGCAAAAGCAGCATCACTTATCTAAACTCACATATACATGAGTGCTTTTACAAATTAAGAAAATATATGCATTAGTTCAAATAAACATAATCATGTCTTATTTTAAAATCGGGACTTATAATTTATCTTAACGGCAAATTATATTCCCTTCCCAATAATTCAAATATAGAAGCAAAGTTTATTTTAAAGACATAATAGAGCCTATAATACACCATGGGAGGATGTTACCACTCAAATACAAAAATTCCCAAACGAGCTCAAAGGTTCGCTATGCCTGCAAATCGAGTAAGCTCAAGACTTCACTGGTTGTACAAACCCCTAGCAAGATCAATGCTTTGCTAGGCTTGCAAATGTTAGCCAGCACGAAATTTCAATAACCTTACAACATAAAAGTACAGATGACAATGTGTCATATTTGGATTGGATCCTCTCAGATCCAACCCAACCCAATTCAGTCTCTATATAAATAAGATCCAAATCTAGATGGGTCTTAAATGGATCCATAACCTTTCGATCTACCTAATATTTAGATTGAAAATAATTCCATCAAATGAGTCTAATGGGTCGGATATGGGTCTACAAAGAGTTCTAAGATCTAGATCATTTCTAAGATCCACTAAATACAAGGAAAATGGATCTAAATCCATTTGAATAGAATAGATATAATGGATCTGAATCGGATCAAGGATTATTTCAAAACTTCACTCTTATTCTACTGCCATCACTTTCGCTCATTTTCTATAATCATAAAATTGTAGTATATATTTGTCTCAATCTTCATATTGTTTATATTGTTATTGGTGTTATTTTGAAGTATATATATCCATTTTTATAACTTTTATGTGAAATTGTTAAGATGCATGATACTCAATCATACTATTTACATTATTGAAATAACATTCGAGATACAATCAAATATTACCACACATTATAATTGGATAATGTTCATATTAGCCTTTATCATCTCTATCATTACTTGGTAATCTTGATCTCATCTTTTTATATTTTTGGTGTTTTTACCCTTTTGGATTTCAATCCAAAAAGGTAAAAACACTAAAAATGAAAAAATATCTCTGTAAACTTGCTCTGCTATATTTCTATAGAGTAATAGGTAATTCACGATTTTTAAATCTAAGTTCAATCGTAATCAGTCTCTCTGTTAGGTGTGATTGCTATATCAAACCCTCCCCCACACTCTGACTGGTGGCAGAATTTTTGGATTATTGGATTGTATTGGATTTGAATTTCAATGCTAAGAGTTTTTAATTTAAAAAAAAAAAATCAATTATCCATAAAGCCTATTTGTTGTTCTAAGTATAGGTTCAAACGGATGAATGATAACTTAATAATCTAGCACAAATGCAAATACTACACAAGCACATCAACAACCCCTACATCAATTGCAAGGGCCTGAGACTAGTAATAATACTATTAACGAGTTATATGCCTTTATGCTTTTACAAATTACAACCATGTTATTCAAAATAAGATGAAGAAACTATTGGCACCCAAAGAAATATACCGAAAATATAGTGACACAATTGTTATAAAATTTCACCATTAAATTAGTGATAGTCAATTTTTAATATAATCAATTAAAATTTACATTGCTAATTATTATGATTAACTCTTAGAAACAGTCAAAACTAAAAATTGGAGTCCTTGAAATACAATGCAATGCCACTGCACTTTTAAATTTTGTCAAATTTGCCACTGTACTATTTTCTTTATCATTTATGTCATTGTAGTTTATGGTCCGGTCAAAAATGCCACTCTAAGCCTTTGATGACCGGCTAGTGTAAATTTTCGTTCCTTTGTTATTTATTTATTTTTCCTCCTTTTGCTTTAATGGTAAAATTTATTCCCCTTCATAGCTGATGAAAAGCTCAAGCCTTCGAACTCCACCTTCACACTCCCCTTTCTCCTTCTTCATGATCCTAAACATCACCATTTTCAAGCTCATCTCTCATAACTGCTTTTAAATTCTTGCTTCAAATTTGTTTTGAGAACCATATTGTCGCTCTGGTCATCCAAAAAGAATTCGATTGGAAGCTCCTTTCAGCAATAGCAGGAAAATAAAATTCAATTCACTGGAATTATGTATTTTGCTAAAAACTTGATAAAATTGCATAATTTTTCCTTAATCACACTATATTCATGTCTAATATATTTTTGATTCAACTTTTCAGTTGATAAAAAATGAAGAATTTTTCAGCTCACCAGGCTTTGAGAGTATAAGGCGCTTTCAAGTTTGAGTCATAAATATATTTTCGTACTGAAGGAAAGAACTAGAGTATGGAGATTGTGTGTTTGAGCTTCCATGAATTCTTTTTTCTTTTTTTGTCCATTTATAGCCAATAAGCATTGAAAGAAAATAGGAAAGTCAATTAAAATCATATCACAAATTGATTAAAATTATGCATCACCTACTGTCAACAGGAGCCTTCGATGGCCCTTTTGATCAAAATCTATTTTATAGCGGCATAAATGGCAAAAATCAAAGTGCAGTGGGCAAAATTGAACAAAAGTAGAAGTACAGTGGCATATTATTAATTCCAGAACTCCTAAAAATTGCTACAAAGCAAAATTTCATACATCGTACAGGAACCAGAAAACTAGTTGTAATTAATATACAGACCAAATCACAGTTGAGGAGGGAGATGAAAGAATTAACTCACCTCAATAAATTTAAAACCTGACCTTAATTTCTCGTCCCCTTGGTTCTTTCCACTTTGGTTTGTGTTGTGAACAGATTGCCAGGCTGGGCTTCAGGGGGGCACCCATAAAAGAGGATTTAATGTACCGGACACTATTTCCGAATTACATACTACATGGCTTCTGGTTAGTTTAACATGTATTCATGGTTTCATGCGCCGAAAAGCCTTGACAGCAAATCAAATGAGTTTGGCACGTTGCACAGTGCTGGTCCTACTTCACTGAAACAAAGACCTCGCTTTGAGTCACTCTCATCCACTGCCACGCATTTCAGCGGATGAGGTTTAGGTTTCACTTCAGGGAACTTTACAGCTCAACGCCCAGGTGTTTCCCCCTCATTCCTCCTTTTTTATCCTTTTTTAATTTCTGATTTTTTTCCAGTAAAATATATTGTTTAGATAGTTGAAAAAAATTATGTCGTAAAGTGGATCCTTATAAAATATTTTATTATATAATTTAAGTTAGAGTTTCATTGGTTGAGGAAGTCATAGAATGTAAATTTTAGAAATATGAAACTTTTAATGACGTGGTAGGCTTGAGTTTTAAAAATTGAAACTCAGGCTGAAAATGCTCTAAATATCTAGACTGTCGTCCCACTTACATGCTGCCATGCCTTCTTTTTATTTTTTCCCCTTTTTTCCATACTAATTGTATTTCCGATATGTAGTATTAATATTAATCTATGTAAAGGCCACTCAACCGTAAATTATATCCAAAATAAAATCCCCAAATACGGAGATAAATCGCATTTATATCTAGGACACATGGGAGTAGCGAAAACTAAATGTTGAAGTATTACAGAGACCACCTAACCAGTTTGGGATAGTCGGTTCGATTGTCAGGCCCAAAGAGAGAGATGGAGAGACTTCAGGGCACACTGCTGAAGTCTTGCACAACGGCATAGAGAAAACGGCGGAAGAGAGAAAGAGGTAGACCACATATATCAAACACAGTACTTTGATAATATTAATACTGATCAAATACTCATCAGTACTGATCAACATCGATTAACACTCATTAATACTAATCACTCATCAATACTAATCAATAATCAGTAACAAGCTGTCTATGATAAGTTAAAATAACACGCCCACACATTATGAACACCCTCTCCACCTCACAAAAACAATGACAAGTTCTAAGCAGTGGTTTCTCAAGTTGTGTGGTCCATTGTCTTGCAGAGTAGCCGTGTCCTAAGCATGTGGTTGATCTCACACTTGTGGCGTATAGAAGGGAGGGATATGACATATGAGTAGAGCTCCATACACAGCCGCTATTACCGCCAATCAATTGCATTGTGCGTCGGATGTGGCTGAGGACATGTGACACGACAATGGTAGGACTCCAAGGTACCCTAACCACAAGGAGAGGCTTGTCCGTGGATTAATTTTTGTATCATTGATTTTACGCCGTTGCGTGCCTAAGTGCTGAATAAATTTTAGGAATATCTATATTTATAATTGCATGGCCATTTATACAAATTTTCAAAATTTTCTTTGACAAACAGTTGCAAAATTGGCCTTGTCTACGTTCTTCCACGCAATGATCGCTCTCTGTATAGATATAAAAGGGTATTCGCCCATAACAAAATTATTTAAAAAGTTATTTTGTAACCAAATGTAAACAATCGCTAGATGTGAGGACTATAAGACCAAGGTCCTCCCTTCGACTAAAAGAATCCATCAATGTAGTTCTCCGAAAGTCTGTATATTGTTTCCCTTAGCAAAAACAACATACAAAATGATATATGTTGGTCTCGTGAAATTACTTCAAAACTATGAATAAGTCTCTTGCCCTGAAACTTGATGAGGTGCAAAACATGTTTAGTCGGAGCCGATTAGCAACCACGCAAAAAGTGCATGACTTGGCTGAATATTAGAGCATTTTCGTCGTGTGCTAGAATTCTCAGGCTCGATTTTGGCTTATTTTGATTTCTAGGAGAAGAACCAAGCCAGATGACACGGTTTCCTCGAGCAAACAATTTACTAATAATACAACTTGATGTATTTATTTAGAAGCTCTTACAATTAAATTGAGAATTCTCATTAACATTGCAGATTTGCAATTGTTTTCCACTCCATCCTCTCACTTGCATATTGAGTAAAGTCAGCTGTTAAGGGATATTTGGAGTTTTGGCGTTTATAATGAATAAAACATGCAGAGAATAATACACAGGGTCTTCCAGCTCTTGTCCATGAGGCATGTTTATGTCCTAAAAGCTATGAAAACCTTCCTGTCTTTGAGGTTTTCAACTGTATCCTTGAGGCTTATTTCACTTGGTATGTAATCAATGCCCAAGCTTTTAGCCTTAGTTTTCGAAACTTGGTATGTTTCTATCAAGACTCCATCATCAGCACACCTGAAAAACAATTTCAAGCCAACATTATTCGACTTGACAAATTAAACAAGTTAGTTTAAACCTACATCACACTTGGTGTTATTCGGGTTAGTATAATTGTAATTCGGATTCAACTTGGCCAAAATTGGGCTGCATGGTTTCAGGCCAAGTGGCAGATTTTTCTAGTGCTTATCCGGAAAGGTAGATAAGCATGGTGCCTCTTTAAGGCTACCCGCCTTATCCAATCCATTTCGTGAAAAGGTGGATAAGTAAGGTGCCTCTTCAAATTTTACCCACCTTATCCTATCCTTTTTGGTGCCTCTTCAGGCAAGATCATTCCTCTATATAAGGAGGAGTGAAACTACAATCACGACAATTTTTTTTATAATCAATGTGAGTGACTGCAGCACCCTCATTGATTAACATTCGAGAGAACTTTGAAATACACATTTGTTCTTTCAAGTAGACTATCCCCAAGATTATTTGTGGTGCAACAAATAAGTCTTAAAAAAAGTGTTCTATTTCACGATTTACTTGACCAGTACCACATTCAACCCCAAATTCTTTAACACCAAGCACATTCTCGGTTTTGCCAGAGGTTTGGAAAATAGAAAAGTTACTCCAATAAAATCTATGAAGATTGGAAGACTCACTTATTTGGAAGTTGAAGAGTAGGGTAAAGCTTGTGCAGCAACTTCACAATCTCCGAGCAATGCATGATACTCTCAACTAAACAATACCTTCTGTAACGCCCCCAACCCTAAGGCTAGGAGTGTTAGCGTTTGTCTTTAAATTCTGGAACGAAACGGACAAAGTTTCCCCTAAAAACTGACCGTTTTCCCAGGCTTAAGCCTTACATTGAATTCCCTGCAATTAATGCAAAAATAAAATCAACTCAACGGCTACCCGCCGGAGTTCACGGCTCTACCGGCCACCCGCCCGGAGTATATTAACCAGCGCAATTCAATACTAATATGATGATACAACTCCATTGACCACACTACCGGGGTATTGGGGTTATATTCTAAATATAAATAACCATACTGAGCGACTCGACATGACATGCAGCATACGCATACGAGGACTTAAATTACATAGAAATGAATGGTTACATTATACTACATTTCGCAGCTCACATGCAGGCATATCGTTTTATTCCTAGGGCAGCAATAACTCCATTTCGGCTTACTTGGGCCGACCTTTACTGGCTAATTCAGAAACGTGGGGACACAATAACAGATGAAAGTGAGCAATAAACGCGTAATGGATAACTCTTCCCCTCTCTAGCAAATATTATCAAGACAACCATAACTTACGACCACCATTCGTAGGTTCGTAGGTTCTCCCCAGAATAGCTGTGCCCAATGAACTTACCAAAAGAATCCCATGTGAACTCGTAAACTCAATGAAAAGAAAGAGGTTTAACCCGTAAGTACCACTTGCTGGAATTTCCGTTGTGCAAACCTTGTATGTTACGCAATTCCAACAGCTAAAACGTAATACGTAATGCTCAGCACGTTACAGTTTATTCCAGTTCATATAAGTTACGCTGTATAAACTCATTAAACTTCATTGAAGATGCTGCCAGGCAATAGACGTTATGAGTTTAGCAATTACCTTAGAGCAATCAACATGTTCAATGCGAGACAATCTCTACACTGAAGACTTTACTATACTATTCAGTAGTTGGTCAAGCGCACGAATAGGTGTATGTGAGAAAACATGGAAACTATTCACTAATCAGGTAGCACATTAACCTTTGAACTTCACACTCGTGGTTCTTAAAAGTGATACACTTATAAACCCTCATAGGATCTGAGAGTTTCCTTTGCCCTTGGGTTGCTACTAATTGACGAGATTTTGCCACGTATGGTTTTGATTCTCTTGCCTATTGGCAGAGCTATTAAAACATTGACCAGCTACTGATAAGACAAGGAAACTCAAGTGGGAGGCTCACAAAGCACGTTGATTCAATAGATAAAGCATTGGAATGGTGAGCCGAAGCCCAATACGTATAATCCCATGCAGTAAAATAAGTTTCATGTGAAATCCGTTGGGCCGACCGCATTTGAAACATTTTGTTTTGCAAACAGGAGAGAGAAAATATGTAAGTACAATTGAATTGCCGATTATTATCTGAAAGTGAACCCCTTGGTCGATGTACATCTTGAAACGATCATACTTTGGGTGCTCACCCCCCAGGCCGATCGAGAAGCCTGAGTTGACGCCGCGCGCGGGTATATTGATGGGCATAAGCCCCAATGCTTGGTCACTGGTCTTGAAACGATCATACTTTGGGTGCTCACCCCCCAGGCCGATCGAGAAGCCTGAGTTGACGCCGCGCGCGGGTATATTGATGGGCATAAGCCCCAATGCTTGGTCACTGGTCGGGGTCACTTGTTTATATGACAAAACACTGAGAAACTTGGTTCATTGAATGAATCTTGTGTTACTTTGCTTTGCTGAGAAATACATGAATTTTCGAAGAGCACAGGCAGTGTACGTACTGGGTCATTGACATCCATACCCTCATCGTTTCTAACTAGTCAATATAACCCATATATGGATAGATTCAATAAGCTTCTGATCAATATCCTTCACAATTTCCGCTATTTGACTGAGAAACATCCCTATGCATTTAAATGATAGCAATCATAATCGATCAGCTGTGTACATACTTACTAAACTTCCTATGATCGATAAAGTATAGTTGGTCACTGAATTGCCCTTACCTGAGCAAACAGCACCATTCAGCGGTGCGTTACAACAAGCGTACATATAGCCACATGTGTCCACAAACGACAACACTTTATTCAATAAATTAAACATAATTTGATCTTAAACATATACAATGCATCTCGAAGGAACAGCTAGTCTACTTGTTTCGAAGCTAAACACATTTCAATAACCTCGAATTTAGCTCATTTGCATGCATTGGTGAATTAACTCGAATGGGAGCGATACATGTTAAAAATGACTTCGCTCTTGATCCTTTAAGTAACTTGAATCGGTGCTAAACACGTTAAACTAACTGCGTTTTTAATTCTCTTTCATGCATGAACTAATTAACTTGAATCGATGCTAAACGCGTTAAACTAACTTCGTTTTTAATTCTTTTTCATGCATGAACTAATTAACTTGAATCGATGCTAAACACGTTAAACTAACTTCTTTTTTACTTTTTTTTCATGCATAAACTAATTAACTTGAATCGATGCTAAACACGTTAAACTAACTTCAAATCAACACATCAAGCATGATTTACATTCATTGATTCGAAGCAACGCTAAACACAGTTAAATTACTAAATCAATGGGTCGTTGTAAAATCAAATAATTCTCATATAACCGATTATAATTCGATAACTATATATATACAATCGAATGCATTTCACATAATCGATATACGATATATATTGTGGATAACTTGTTCAATGCGCTCAATATGTATACTAGGCATAAATTATCAGTCCCAATTCAACCCGAATAAACTATAATCGATAAATTTGCATCGAATTTAAGGATAACTAGGAGGAAGAGGAACCTCACCTCGAATCCAAGCTAAATGACCCGTTTTAGGGCGTGATTCGGGTTGGCTCGGTGTGGGTTCGGTCCATCCTCTGCTCAGCCGCTGCCTCGGTCGTCCTCAGCCGTCTCTGCTCGCCGCCGTGTCGCCGGCCGTTCTGCGGCGGTCGCGCGAGGGCTTGGGTCCCTGAACCCCACCCGCAACCTCCGTCTCCCCACCATCTGCCTCTCCCTGGCTGACTCTGCCTCGGGGGTCGCCCGGGGTGGTCATGCCCGGGGTCGGCCGCCCCTCGCCGGCAGCCCACCGGCACTCCTCCCTCCTCCCTCTCCCTCTTTCTCTAGCGTGTGTGTGCGCGGCAGGGTCGGGGGAACCCCCCCCCCTTCGCGACCCTTCTCCCCGAGAGAAGGGGCTTCGGCCCCCTTTAGTTCTTTTTTTTTTCCTTTTTCTTTTGTTCTTGTTGCTAGCTGATAACAACACCAACCCCCGACCTCCAAATCTTAAACTGTAACCATTAATATAATCGTCAGGCACCAATAAAACTAATGATAATGATAATAAGAATATTCCTTTCAATGAATTCAGCATTTTTCAATTTATAACGATATAAAATAACGAAATCGACTTAACGAAGGGAATAAAAAACCCCGGGTGTTACACCTTCCATGGGCAGAAGGGATCTCAAATGCTCGAATATGAGCTTCAGCGACATCTTTAACATGGACCAAACGTAAAGGTGTGCTTGGATAAGCTTCCGCCCCTTACACATTAATTTAACGAACGGTCAAAATGAAGCATCAAAAATTGTGTGTATAACAATTTGGATTCAAATTCAGATTCGGACATTATAGCGAAAGCAGGAAAGGGCACACACCATTGACAAAGTTCCAAATTAGAGCTACAGTTGCGTTAAGGGTAGGCTGTAACATAGGACCGATCACCGTCCCCGGGTTCATTGAGACCATGTCAATGCCATTCTCTTTGGAAAATTTCCAGGCAGCCTCTTCAGCCAAGATCTTTGAGATGACATACCACTTGTGTACAAGCACAAAGGAAGAGTCACCGGTAGTTCAAATCTCTTAAGCCACAACGAATATATCAGACTGATCAATAAGGAGAGGACGGAGACATAGATTTCTTGCTGGGTTATGCTGTTTGGTTGGTCATAGTGGTAGAAGATCTCTAGAAGGTTGAACTAGACATGGCAAAATCGATTCATACTTGACTACACGACTCAAAAGACCTAACACTAAGTGCATAATGTAAGTTGAAATCAGTCTGAACTCGAAAATGGGGAAGACATAATGATGTTGTTTAACCATACTATGTTATGGTATTCATTGCAATGCTCTGGCTTAGAAAACCAAGATTCATCGACAACCACATGAGAAGCTACATGCACTCCTGGGCAAAGGACTGCACACATTGAGGACGTGAAAACGACTCTTCTGACAGATGGAGTTCTTGTACAAGCTGATAAAACATTGAGCGTTCCCTTCACGGCAGGATCGACTACGTCTCTCTTTAATCACAATAATGGTGAGAAAAAAGCCAATATTAGTTGACAATGAAACCAAGGACATAACAACAAGAAGAGCCCTACATGATCTCTAGGCCAAGAAGGAACAGAGTAAGGGCTGGTTTGCTAATAGAGGAGATACAAGTGAAACAGTCTTCATCTATGATATAAAGCACCTTGATTACTCCATCTATCCTATAAAATCAGTCCAATCGAGAAAATGAAAATTTTTTTGAAAAGTATATCATCAAATGCAAAGGTACCCAGTTTACGGTGCAAAGGGAGTACAAAATAAAAAGAGTGGAGAATCATGGAGGGGAGAGAGAGGAAACCTGTGGATCAGTAACATTTAAGTTGACAGGAAAAGCAGTGTGGAAAACGCCTTCGCGTCCAGCAATGGCGCATCAAAGGAACCTTCCTCCATCAAATCCGCCTTGAATAGGCGAAGCCTCTCCTTTGCTCCCTCTAGTCTCTTCAGGTGTTCTGTTTTTGTGCCATCATCTGCAGCCACCAATTCAATTCAACATTTATCTCAGTGTTTTTTCTCTTTCTCTGGTTCAAGACATAGAAATGCTGACACGGACAATTTTCAAACCAGAGCTGATACTGGCACAACAATAAGCACAAAACCTTACTAGTTAAACTAACGATATCATCCATGAGATTGGATCCTGTGTCCGCTAAGGGTCGAATGGTTTAGGTCCGAGATTGGTAAGTTCCGCTGAAATGGCATTAACCCCTAAGGGTATATATGTCCCACTGATCATGGGAAAGTCACCTAAAAAGCAAACATGCACGCTCGAAAAGCAAATATGCCCAGGATTAACCCCTAGTTATTTGCAAGCATGATGATAATGCTATGACAGGTAAAAGAAACAGTACAAGCCAATGTCAAGCGCCAACTAGCTTATCTAGTAACATATCTTTTTTAAGCCATCGTTATTGGAGATTTTATCCTGGAATTGCCCTTTCGGTGCGCAATGGTAAGGCTGCCTGCATCTAATTTGTCCAAAATCCTACTAACTAGGCAGGATTCACACTAATTACTCCCTTTGTTGTACCAGAGATCATATTGAGGGGGTGGGAGGAGAGAGAGGGGGGAGAGGGGGCCAAACTCAGGTCTCGAACTGTGGCATGGACGGCGTAACCACGGAGGAGTAAGAGCTTGACAATGTATGAGGCGATGTAACCAGATGCACCCGTTACACACACAGCTACCTCTTCTTTTCCGGTGGCACTCATCTTTGATGTTTTTGTTCCCCACAACTCCTTACTCCATTTCCTTCCTCCCTATTTATTTATGTGGGGTATAGGTCGCAATCCCTCTTTTTCTAATAGCTTAGCTTTACCCAACAATGTGCAGCAGACAAACAACAGACATAATGACAAACAACACACATAATGACGTTCGCCTACAGCAACAATGGTAGAAGTCTAGAAGATTAACAAAAGAAGCACAAATATCTTCATCATTATGGATTGCAGCGGTGGTAGGTCTTGGTTCTTTTGTGATAATGTTTGTCTTCTGGGATGGCACAAAGCACCACACACTAGTTGGCAGTAAACAACTTTAGCAAAGCTGACAGTATATGATAAGTAATTAATTGGTGTAACAAATAGGAGTAAGTTTAAGGTTTAAATTATCATATCTTTACTTCCCAGTATGATTCTGAAAGAGGCATCCTCATTGCAGTTAGTAAGCGCAAGTCATCCTTAGCATTCAAATGCTGTCATCTTGATTGTATTATTGACAGATGAAAAAACAACAAATGCAAATCCCCAATAACTTCTGTAACTGATACTGGATTGAAGGCAAGTATTCAGGACAATAACCAAACTGGCATTCAGCAGATTGTTACACCAAGAAAAGTTGGCAACAGTTACAGTAGCATTATGCCATTACCTAAATTACTATGACTATCACACTGTTTATACAACCACAATCAACTTTGTATTAATGAAGTCAAGGCTTAAAATTTGACAAAACCCTTCTCCTTGAGGCTTTCAACTGTGTCCTTGAGGCTTACTTTAAGGGGGATGTAGTCAATGCCCAAGCTTTCGGTCTTCTTTTTTGAGAGTTGGTATGTTGGCATGAGAGGGTTGTCATCAGCACACCTGAAGAAATGGTTTAGGATAGTCAAAGAAAACATAAGCCAAGGTGAATTTACATAATTGCATCCACGAAATTCAAAAAGAAAGTACAATATCCAAAAAGCCTGCTTTCTGGACAGCCAAGAAAGTCTCATTAGAAAACCTTTTCCGATTGTAGATCATCAAAAAGGGGTGAATTTTTTCCCCTTTTAAAAAAAAAAAAAAAAACACCAAGATGTCTCACTGAATTTTACTGCATTTCTTTTGCTCGAAGAAGTAGTTAGCCAACGCTTATTACATGTCAAGGTCTGATGGAAATGCAATTCAAGGAGAAAGCTGCATACATATAAAACCCCTTCACCTTGGATTTTAGGACATGGGTTTTGGTTCGGTAAATTTGACTACTAAAACAAAGGATGTTGAAGGAGACAACTTACTTGTCTGGAAGTGGAACGCCAGGGTAAAGCTCTCTTAATATCTTCACAATCTCAGAATAATGAGCAACCGTTTCAACTAAACAGTATCTTCCATTAGCTGAGGGGAGCTCAAATGCCAAGATGTGTGCAGTGGCAACATCCTTCACATTGACCCAACCAATGCTAAAATTAGGGTAGGTTTTTGCCCCTGCATGTACACAAAAGAGAGAACAAAGCATATCAGATCATGAAACATTTCACTATAGTTTGAAAGGGAGGCTGATATGAGGACAACATAAGTCCCCCATGATGTTAAAGATGTAGACCTTCCATCATATAATTCTTTAAGCTACAGTTCCCGGGATATCTGATATGGCAAATATTAGGTTTGAGTTGAACAGTACATGATATTCAGATTCGGACAACGGAAAAGAAGGGGAGCTTGTGTTAAAATTTGGAATTGCCCAGTTTCTCCAAGGATCAGAAAAACTGCTCGTGATAGGATAGGCAAAATTTTTGCCATTGCTTGCTGGCGTACAATGTCAAAAAAGAAATCTTCAGCAAGCTGCATACCGTTGAACAAGTTTGCTATCACAGCTGCACTTGTATTCAGTGTTGGCTGTAACAGCGGTCCAATAACCATTGCTGGGTTTATCGTCACCATGTCAATTCCCTTCTCCTTGACGAACTTCCAGGCAGAGTCCTCAGCCAAAGTTTTAGAGAGAACATACCACATCTGCATAGACCCAAAAGATGATGCAAATTCTGCATTACACGATTAGAAAGGAACGAACAACTAGGGGACATGCTCTAGTTCTCAGAAGAAACAGTCAGTCAATAACCAGATGAACATCGAATAAATGGACAAACAATAATCACTGAACAAATGGATAACCAGATTGAGGAGTACTGAATAAGGTAAATAAAGATAGGGAGAAGCTCTAAGCTTGTATGGAGCACGTATGGGCTGAATCTAGATCTACTACACCCACCGATTTGAATAACCTATTGGCTATTGACTAGTACGTACAAACTTGTATGGAGTACGTATAGGCCTATTCATGTTCATCTATTCCTTTTATCAAATCATAATATGGCTATGGGTCCCAAAAAACTTACAGACCTTTAAGTCCTTACAGACATCTGGGTCTGAAAACCAACTTTCATCAACCACCACCTCAGGGGTTAGAGGTCTTCCATTGCACGTAACTGCAGCAGTTGAAGAAGTCAAAACCACTCGTTTGATTGATGAAACTTTTGCACAGGAATTGAGGACATTCAGAGTTCCCTTCACTGCAGGATCAAGTAATTCTGTCTGCAATAAGAAAGTGAAAAAATGCAAATGAATGAAGCTTTCTCGGACTACAGTAGACAAAGCGCAGACTTCATGGCTTTAAATGATAAGCTTTCTGCAAAGAGGATGGTGCAATTCTCTTATGATGAATTGCGAAGTACCACACTTGGCATCTCCATCGATCATTCAAGCAAAGCAAAAGCTAGAATGCTTGTCTTGTCTAGAGTCTTAACTCACTAGTGAAGTCATACATCAAAACTAACATATTCCCATCATTCACCAAAATTGCTCTCCCTTGTACCATGATTTTCCCCCATTATGATTATAGTCTAATTTATTCTCAACAGAAATTTGTTTAAAACACAACAGAATTGGCCTCAAAATTAATTGATACTAGGGAAAATGATTGAATTGAGGGGCAATTGATCTCATTGATATGGGTATTAGGTGTCAGGAAACTCTTCCAGATTAATAGAAGTCAACTAGGTGAATCAATAAGATATGCCAGGATTTTTTTTGGGGGGGGGAGGGGTGTCTACCTGTGGGTCATTAGCGTCAATAAAGAAGGGGGATGCGGTATGAAATACACCTACACACCCCTCCACCGCAGCATCAAAGGAACCATCCTCCAACAGAAGTGCTTTCAACAGATGAAGCCTCTCTTTAGCTCCATCAAGAGCAAGCAAATGCTTCACTTTCCTTGGATCATCTGCAGTATAATGCAACCTCTTCAGAAAGACATCTAACAAAATGCAGTCCTTAAAAGACAACATACTCTGTCCAAGTATGTCACACATATGGCAAAAGAGTTCTCCACCTATCACAATAGGAGCTAATTGTTTTCTAGATAGATTCGTTCTATCATGCAGACCATCAGTGTCATCCAAAATTTAAGTCCCAACCAATTTGTACTTCTCGCAACCACAATGTATATCCTTTGTCCTAAATTTGTTAAGGACGTAACTAGCAGTTGGAAGATCCACAAAGCATTCAACAAGACCACCCAATGCCGATCTCAGAGCATCCATAACCTAGGTTTTTTGGACATTAACAATGTCTTCACCCTCTAGCACCTAAAACCTCCATCTTGTATAGTCTCCCACAACGATCGAGTATTATAAATGGACAGCATTGACATTCGCAATTTCACACACAGAGGAAGCTTGATATTGAATAGAAGTAAGGAAGTCAGAACAGAATTATTTCATCTGAACAAACAAACAGCATATTAGCCTATACAGAAGCTACCTAAGACCGGACTAAAGAGCACTACGGTGCTGGTATTCACATAGTGGCTATCATCCCAGCCCAACTGACAGTCTAATATGTAATTTCTTATGCATTTCAGTACTTAAATTGAGGAATGGCATCTAGTTTCCATGCACTTTTTACTCTTGCAGTTCCTGAACGTATAATGACTACCCTAAGCCATACAGAGACACCAATACTAAATTCAATTTACTTGATCAAATTAATGGTCATTCCCAAAATCATCTAAATAAAGTAACCAACAAGGACAAGAAGATGGCTAATAAGTTGGGTTTACCCTGCAACTATGATGAGCACTCCCTCCTCTTCCTCCCCTGGCGTCATCACCCAGTTAAATTGAAAAGAAAGAGAGGGAGGAAGAGCAATATGTGGGACTTCAAGGGTAATGCTAAGCCCTTCTCTTTGTTTTTAACAACCATGAGCCATGGATGTTGCAGTCTGTGGGCCAGAAAAACCACCCAAAAGACTGGTTGCCATGAATGGTGTTACTAGAGTATCTTATACCAAAATACCATTAGCTATAAAGCCGAAAGAATCCCACTCTAACATCATGGGCAACATTAATACACTAGTTGCAAACTTCTGCAACTTAGCATTTGTTGAACTCGTGGGAATTTCCCTCAAACAACACCCGAGCGGAATACTTACTGTATTTTCCTTTTCATAACAGTTCTTATTTTTTTCTCCCGGGGGGGGGGGGGTATAAGAGAGCTCACTAGAAGCCTGTCCTCACCTGAAAACAGAGTGGGGGAAGGCCTAGGAGAGGGGGAGGGTGTTAAGGAAAACGGAAACTCTCGTTCCTCTAGTGGGATTTGAATCCTCAGCTCCTTGTCACTAACAAAGACATGTGTTTGTTTCTAGACGATAACATAATATAAGCCCCTCGAGTTTTGCCATCAAAAAACATGATACGAGCTTTCAATGCAAGGGTGAAACACAAGTGAGTAGCATTTACAACAGCAAAAAGACAATAGCCTGGTGTGGGTCATGGGCAGAATTGGCATACTAGTTGGGACAAGATGTACCATGTACGTTTAACAAACTACCAAGTAAACAAAGGACGGGGAAATATTAGATTACTGGTACAACACACACAGAGCAACTAGTCATAATCTTCAGATCCCAAAAAAGGGAAGCCACAACATAAGCCTAATGAAGGATTAAAGCGACTAAAACAAATAAATTTAGCATAATCCAATGCCAATGGCATATAAACCTTCGATGATCAACACATGTTTATACCAAATAAGGGGAAACAATAACCAATTAAGCGCAAAAGAGCCCAGAATCAGAAAAATAAAATGATGAGAGACTGCAAATTGAACAGGATCAAGATGACATGAGATGAGGATCAAAGAATGAAATTGAAACAGCAAAAGGCAAAATGAGAGAGAGAGAGACCTGGGTCGCGAACAGTGGCTCGGACGGTGTAGCCGCGGTCGAGGAGGAGCTTGACGAGCCATGAAGCGATGTAGCCAGATGCCCCGGTCACGCACACAACCTTCCCTGAGCCTTCCCCACTCATCTCTCTCTCTCTCTCTCTCTCTCTCTCTCTCTCACCTGCTTTCAGTTTCATTCACCTCACTCTGATAGTGTTGTGTTGCTTCGATTGGCCCCCAATTTGTGCAACAGGCTGCCCGCATTACCATCAACGTGTCGTAACCGTCACAACGCTACCCTCACTAATTACGTAAGAGTTGCGTTTCCCACCACTACGACAGTATGAATTGCGATCTGGAATCTGAATCTCACCATCTACGATACTGATAAATGGCTAATACAGCGGTAATTTTATGGTACATATTTATATATTTAGTTAGATATATATATTAAAATATTGATAAAATTAAAAAATTTAAGTATATATATAAATTTATAAATTAATTCATCCATTATTAATTAATTATAGATTAAAATCTTATTTAAACTTCTTTGTATGATTCTTTATTTAAGGTCCACTAGTATATAAAAATTTAACAAATAATGGGAGGGAGGAGGGGGTAAAAACACAGAACATTTTTCTTAAGGGCCTGTTCTTTTCATTGATAAATTGAAGTTGATAAAAGGATGAAATTGATTGAGGTGAGTTGAAGTTGATATTTTTTATTGAAGTGGGTTGAAGTAAGTTGAAGTTGGTTAAAGTTGATTGAAATAAATTAAAGTTAACTAAAATAGTGAGAATAAAATTTTGAAAGAAGTTGATTGAGATCCGTTGAAATGAGCTGAAATAGGTTGAAGTGAATTAAAGTTGAGATTTTTTTATTAAAGTGGGTTAAAATTAGTTAAATTTGGTTAAAATTAGTTAAAATTGATAAATTGAAAAAGATCAATAAAAAAAATAGACTCTAAATATAATGAAGACTTTTTGATAATAAGAGGCACACCTCTAAGATCATCCAAGTAATCATTGGACTAAGGGCTTGTTCTCTTCGCAATATTTTCAGACAGAATAAGTTCAGATAAGTTCAGTTTAGAATAAGTTTAGTTTAGAAAGTTCAGAATAAGTTTAGATACGTTTAGTTCAAAAAATTCAGAATAATAAGTTTAGTAAATAATTTCATAATAACTTCAGAATAGGGTCAGATAAGTTCAGTTCAGAATACTTCAGAATAAGTTCCGTAAATAAAGTTCAGAATTAGTTCAGATAAGTTCAGTTCAGAATAAGTTCAGACAAAATAAGGCGAAGATAATAGGCCCTAAAATACCCTTCAATTTCTAAGCTATTTTTGATTCCTTGATTTAGCTTTAGGTTAGACCACGTCTTCGGTTGTTAATTCATGATGGTCGTTTTTTTGGCTACTAACTCATGGTGACCGTTTAAGCTTTATGATTTAGTCTTAACAGTAATTAGGAGAGTATACGGTTAATCATTTTTACCTTTTTAAAAGAAGGAAGCTAATACTAGATATTATTACCGTTGGCACGACAACCAATAGATGGTTTAGTGGAAAATCACCCACTCGATGTTGGAGGTTGGATTGTTATACAAGGCAATTATTATAATTAAGGTTTTGTCAAAATCCCTATCTTCAGCTCAGCTCCTAAATTAGCCCACTAACATAAAGTCGTGCTTAATCCGACAAAGAAAATCTCATCACCACCATCAGATCAAGCAATTCCACAAGCAAATGATTGTGTCTAGTGCTGACAAAATTTTGTCTAATCCGAATAACTGAATTTGTCCAATTCAAAAAAAAATTAGATATGGTCATGAATTTTTCGTTCGAATTTTAAATTCGGACATAACCATTTTTTCTATTTTTATTGTCCAAACCCAACTTTGATCCAAATTTATTCTTGTTTAATTGTCCGTCCTGAAAAAAATCAGGTATTAGCCATCAATTTTTGGTCAAGATTTTGACATTGTTCTATTTATCCAATCTTAATTTAACCGAAACCCGAAAATTTGCCAGTGCTAATCACATCTTGCCTTCATTGATGTTCGACCGCACCTTTGGCAAAGCCCATTGTTCACCACTATAAATTGCTAATCAGACGACTTTGAAATCAATTGTTTGTTAAATTGTTAATACATTGCCCAATCTTTTTCCCACCTCTAAATATCATCATAAGACAATTTTATTTGAAATAGACTCACTTTTAGATGTCGTTGGTGTGTACCTTATTTTAACACAATAGCTCGTTAGTCGCATTTTGTAAATGAGGTCTTGACTTAAAAGTTGAAATTAGATTATGAGGATTTCAGATTTTAGGTTTGATTCTTTTTTCCCTTTAATATTGTACTTTCTCTGTTCCATAATCTTTATAAAAAAAAATTATTTTCTCTAGTTTCATAATATTGTCAAATTAAAGTTTGCTTTCTAACAAAAATTATCAATATTTGTATTGGTTGAAAACTTTTTTCGACAATATAAATACATTTATTGCTTACATGCCTTAAATTTAACTATAAATACGTGACCGAGAAGAAAAATGCATAACGGCTTCTCCTTGTTCTTCAAATTTGGCCCTCTAGCTAATTTCAGGCTTTGTGGAGGGAGAGAGAATAACCAATTTACAATCGTGAATATATCTTTATCAACTTTTTGAATGGTCCAACAAATAAATTTTTAGAAAAATTTTCGCCTTAGCTCACAGTTAACTAAAAGAGGTCTCATAAAAAGGGTACTTTTTTTTTTTTTTTTTTTAAAGAATATTTGGTTAGCATGTTTTTCCTCCCTTGCGGTTTTTGCTGAGAAACAAGGAGCTACATACCTTGTGTCCCCAAAGCCCCCCCCCCCCAAAAAAAAAAAAAAAGAGAGGGTGTACACTGAACAAAAAATAATTATAAACATAGGATATAGTGAAATCAGTCTCTTCACAATTTGAAGCTAAAATTATCCGATTCTCTAGTAGTTTTTATGTAGAATTGAGTTTCAAAATGAGAATTCAAATTTGGTAATGGACAGACCATTTGAAACTACCTAAAAACCCATCTAACTCATAGTATGTTTTAGCAATTTGTCATTTAATATCCATTTGAAACAAGTATCAACGTATCGGGTTTTAAAGGGTAAACCTATTTTAAAAGGTAACAACCGTTTAAAATACGCAAATTATTAGCATGATTGAATTAAACGTGATATACGAGAACAAACGTATTAAAAGCCGAAAACGGCAAACTCCTAGTAAAGAATTAGGGTTATATTCAAGGTCTTTCGTTTAGCATTTAGATTTCGGACAACCCATAGCAAATGAGGAAGGTTAAGATCATGGTTCTCATTATATTCAAGACTTTTCGTTCAGAATTTAAATTTTTAACATGATATTATATTTCTTATTATATTAGACTATATAGATCGATGTTGGAAAATAAATTTATTTTCTGGTATGTTTCGTCATGTTAATTTCATAACATTGCGATTTACCATTTTCAATGGATACTTGTGTTTGATTTGGACATCAAATGAGCTAAAACAATTATAATTGTAAAGTGAAAATCATATTTCTAATTATCTAATTGTAAATGTAATTGATGCGTAAAAATAAGAAAAAGTCTACAAATAAGGATTGTATTTTTGGCCCAAATTTTTGCAAAAGCAACCATATTACACATGTACGTTTTGTCGAAGTAAATGTTCAACCATATTTTTAAACAAATGTTCAACCATATTTTTTAGTAAAATTGCTGTATAATACACGTCCTATATTTTTTTCGTTTAAAACCTGTGTTGTATTTTACAAACATTGCCCATAGTCTAGTAGCAATAGCGAAGAATAGGATTTCTTTGGGCCTCAGACTGAGCCAGCCCAAGGCAGAAGCAAAGATCATGTTGATACCGAGAAGATTAATACGGGTTAACTTCTTATTTTTTTTTCCGGTAAGTAATGCCGGAAAGACAAAGTTTGCGACAAAAGTATTCTACAACCATGACAAGACAACCACAGAGACCCGTCACAAACAAAATAAGACAACAGCATCCGTCATTTTTCTTAACTTCTTCATTAGGAGGGAGGGGAAGGAAAGACAAAGGAAGTAACAATTTAAACCTGGCAGTGCAACCATCCCTCATTTTTCAAGGCTCGGGTCATGTTCGGCAACCATATTTTAGGTAACGTTTAGTGTTTTGATCAAGTTAATACATTAATTAGTTAATTTTTAGTATTCGATAAATTAGTGTTTTGACTAGCATTTCAAGTAGCATTTAGTATTTTACGCAGCGTTTTTTAAAAGCTAATAGTATTAACGTTTGGCATTTAAAAGTAGTGTTTCATATTTTTTTAGCCAAAAAATATCCTTCAAAAATTTTATCTTTGGAAATTATCTATATCTTTTTATGTCAATTTATATTAATCAACAGCCTAACAGCTAAATTTATCGAACACATTAATTTAAACCGCTCACCTAAACAGCTATCCCCTAACAGCCAAATTAGAAACGCTATTCGCTACCTGAACTGCTATCCGCTATCTGAACCGTTATTCATTACCTAAATAGTTAATTTTGACGAATAAGATGGTGGTGTTATAATTGAGAAGCCCGTTTCAAGGAAGTAACGCAATCACACGAGCTCAAAATAAGGAAACAAATAGTAAAGAAATCAGAAATCACATTGGATACTTATGTCCTTTCCCCCTTTCACATGTATTACGCGGCGAATACCAGCAATGCCAAAGAGCATTTCTTTCATTTTCATCAATTCTCACCTAGTGCTTTTAATTTTGTGACCCATTAGACCACATAAAGGGTTACTCAACTCCAAGACGGGAGAGAGAGAGGTTTAAGAATGAAAGTTGGAGGGCAAGTGACGGTGATTGTGTGGACGGCGGTGGCGGCGGCAGCGATGCTCACGTGCATGGCGGATGGGCGGCGCGTTGATGTTGGAGGGAAGGATGGGTGGACGCAAGGCATCAATTATACCCTTTGGGCATCTCAACAAAATTTTTACGTTGGTGATTGGCTCTGTATGTCTTTATTATATATCATCTGAACTTTTAAAATTCAGTTAGATTCATTCGATTTATTGATTGATTAGTTTACATGACAAGAAGTGGATTCGTGGCTATGCTTGAGTTTATTTTGAAAGAAATGAGCTTTTCAGGGACAAGTATTATTGGCATGAGATTGATTATAGGATTTCTTGAGATATTATCATTTTGGTGCATAATTTTTTTTTTTAAAAAAAAAATCTGGCTAGCTACCCTCTTGTATCTGTATCTTTGATCATAGTGCATAGACCGCCAATTTGTTCTATATCAAATTTGAGGCTAATAAGAGCAAAATTAGTAGTGGTAGTAGTAAATTTCTCCAATTTTTTCTCCTTACTTATCTTTCTTCTAGCTACAATAGTTTATTAATACTGGCATTAGGATTGGGTCATTTTCTCCATGTTTATGTGTAACATTTTATCTTCCATAATGTCACGTGAGTTATTATGTTCTCGAATTCTCTTTACATGTACGAGTTCTTCATTACTTTATATCTGAATCTAATTTATCTAAGATAGCACCTTTTTTGACCTGTGATTGTCCATAATAAACCTCATTTTCAATTGGATCACCTTATTTCGTGTCCAAGCTAAGTAGTCAACCATATTTGAGAAAAAGGATAATGTGTATCTCCTTACTCTTGTCTCATAATTTATTTTTTTTCCAGTTTTCAGATTCAACAAGTACACTTATGATGTACTAGAAGTGAACCAAAAGAATTATGAAAATTGTAACGCGGATCATTTCATAAAGAACATAACCCAAGGGTCCGGTCGAGATGTGGTCGAGCTGAAGGAGGCCAAGCCATATTACTTCATTTGCAGCAAAGGCTACTGCTATGGTGGCATGAAACTTGCCGTCAATGTCACACAACCATCCCCTCCTTCAGCCGCCCCTCAAGGAAATCATGCTGCTTCACTCTTTCAGCCTGGGGACAAGAGTTACAATTTTCCTGTTCTGGTTGTAGCAATGTTGGTTCTGGCCTTTGTATTCACTGTTTGAACAATTCTGTTTAGCATTATTGCTTAGAACAATTGATATGCTCTCGTTATGGTTATATACATCGTGATCTGCATTTTGTTTAATAAAAAAATCCATCTATGAGGCAATCCTTAATTAATGCCTTTTGGTATGGTCATTTACATTGTGATCAGTGCCATAAGAAGCACACGTATTTAAATGATGTGGGTTTAACGTCTGTTAGCTTAATTGGTAGAGCATTTGTAATCTGCCACAAATAATGTGGGTTCAAATTACTACATGAAGCACAAAGGCCTAATGCATTATTTCTCGCTACCAATTTCAGGAGCCTCTCAGCTTGATAGGAAGGCCAAGAAGCACAAACGTTTTGGGCTCAACACTCCTGTAGAGGCTAACACTGATGGCATGGTATTAGAGCAGCTCCAAATTTTTGTTAAAGATGATTAAGCAGACTTCATCATGAATCAACAAATTGTCCCCTGTCAGCTAGGAATTGACAACTCAGTGAGCACTATGAACGTGTACGATTACATCCCTATTCTTTTTTTTTGCGATTGTGAGTATTTAGATTATAACTTTTATCTTCTTCTAACTTCTTATAACTTCTTATATTTTTAACAAAATTCTTACATCTTCTTATATTTCTTTACATTTTCTCACATGTCCTTCTATATTTTTTAATAATATTCAACTTGTCATTTTTTTTTTCTCATAGTTATAGAGATATGTATATATTTTTTATATAATACCAATAAGAAAAATGTATATATTTTTATGAATATAATATTTCTAAACATAAAAATAAGATTTAACGACTTGAATTATACTTGAGTTTCAATGTGAATCATATATGCCACTATAGAGAAAATAAGTTAACATGTTTTTAAAATTACAATACAAAAATTGCATTCTTATTAGAGTTTCGATGTGAATCATATATGAAAATGATCAAACTATAAGTGATGAAAACATTTCAGCTATTCGATCCCTGAGTTTATCCATGGTAATTTAGTTGTTATCATCGTACAAATGAACATTGGTTGACACAGCTACATGTGGGTCCCTTGCTGAGATTGTTGTATTATCAACAAAACAACAACTCCCAGTGTAGGTTCCGCTTTCACGGGGTCTGAGATTGTTGTATTATATTGATGTAAAATAATAAAATTGTGCACAACAAACAATGAATATCTTAAATTGTTGCTCCAGTCTTATTTAAGGCATTCTGTCCTTCAGTATTTACCATCTCCCTTTTAATATTCCAAATATTCTCTCAATTGTCATTCGTAAAGATAAGTGCTATGGTTGAATTATTGTTTTGGTCCTTCAGGTGGACCCTAGTTTTCACATCAAGTGTCGAACATATTTGGTTCTATAAACTTGTGGGCTTGAATATAATTTATTGTTATTTAATTGACTTATTTACAGGTTTATTTTCATTACTATGTCATTTCAATATTATTTCTTCTCATCCAAAATGATAATTGTACGAAAACACAATTTGTTTGTATAATGTTAAAAAATAACTTGTTCAGTGATGGTATAAAATTAATTTTATAAATGTCACTGACATATTATAGGTAATATACTTTCACGAGATAATTTATTTTCGCAAATCATACATTAAAACTCAACAATTATGCATATATATCTAAAATTATATTTATACATTGTTTTTTAATAGTTCAACACTTGTTTATATCTACCCTTACAACTTATCACAGTTTTGTATAAATTGTGATAACGTATTACTGCTTCTAACATCTCCTTACAACTTCTTTACAATTTTTACGGCTCCTTCACAGTTTCTTATAACTTTTTATATTTCCTTACAGTTTATAATTGCATCTTATTACGAAAAAAAAGACCCTATATTTATCCCATTTTACAGACCCTACTTTTATCCCATTACCTTATTCGTCAATGTGCAGCGCATATCTCTGCAATTCTTTTAACTTTTTACAATTCTTTGATAAAGAGAAAAGCACAACCTTAGTCTTGAACACCGCCCCCTGGGCTTCTGATTACAGAGCATCACATGGGATCTACATCTAAAGTGAGTAACTCAATTCTAACTTCTCCTGCAAAAGAAACCCATAAAACAGGTGCTTTTATTGTCTCACAGCCTCCATCACGTAAAGCTCAGTCTCATAGTTCAACTTAAAACGCTGCCTTTATAACATATTTCAGCTTGGAATATACATTGAGTTGACCCACTGTAGATTCCCTCCCAATTTGCTATGTAAACCCGTATTTGAAGGCATACATACATTAAGTAATACAAAAGACATTACTAATAGAACCTGTCAATTACATATCAATTTGGCACACTTTATTTCTTTTGCCTTTGTATACTATTTAAGGATTAGAAAAGTTGCATGACGAGTCCTCAAAGCATCACTAGTAGAGCTATCCCCAGTCAAAGTTTACACAATTGCCAACGCCAATCCAAATGTAAGGTAGCTCATTTAATAAAAAAAACAAAGGAACAAACACATTCCATATTATTGAAGGTTGTGCTCTAGGTGCCCTCCAAAAAAAACAAAAAGAAAAAAAAGAAAAGAAAGAAATCATCTACGTTTTAGTCGATAGTAAGGCAATAGAAGAGAAATTGCTACGGTTCGAATTTTGCTGGTTGGAGAGTTGCAGGATAGAATTTATCGCTGACTGTTCAATAATATTCGCTATTCATACTTTAGTTCTAATTTGGATCATCTGAGATAGATCTAAACGTCAGCTTGGTGTTTTGTGCCATATTTTCGAGTTATAAATTAAGAACCCTCTCTTACTCCAATAGATGGATGTGATCTTTGCGTGCTTTTGCATATTCAATTCCATTAAGCAAAGTTCCTCCCTATGTATGTCAACAATGTTAGATTGAATTTGCGGCTTGTGTCCTTTGTTTACTAATTTATCGAATTGTGGTGCATATGTTTTGATAAGGTTTACAACGATTGAAGGCTATTCAGCCTACTACTGCCCCTATCCCTCTTTTTTAAGCAAGGGTAAGTCTAAGGCTGTGATGGTATCTATGTTAATTTCCTTTAATATGGATTGTTGGTACTTGGTAAAGCTATTGTTCTTTGTGTCTGGCACTCAATTTTGCTATTGGTTGCTTAGTTGGAATTTTTTTTCCAGGTTGGGGGGGGGGGGGGGAGGGCGCCCGGATTTGTGAGTTTTGTAGAGCAACACTTGGGCTAGTGTTGGGTACTCAAATCTAAATTTATTTACGCTTATATAGAAAGACTTAAACATTGTATTTAAATGCAAGAAAGTTCGACAAATGTTGTTTGTTGATGCGACTTTTTTGATGTTAAACTCCAGTCGTTCGAGTCCTATTAAACAATTTGTACTACAATTCACAAAATTGAAAGACCTCATATAGTTGCTACAAACTATTGCATGCAGGCTCAAGCATTTGTGTAAAAGTTCAGTTCGATTGTTATCACAGCTTTACTGCCGTGTAAGGTAAATGGCAACCCCATGACCCCTCTCACCCCAACACAATTGATCCTTTCCCTTAAGTCGTCTCGTATGTCGACCAGGGAGAAGCTGGGTGTGTTAACATATGGGAAAGCTATGTCAAGGCCACTGTCATGAAGAATTCAAGAAATTTGAACTAAATTAATTTTCAATTGTAATTATGTTTAGCTTCAACGCTGAAGATCTGCACTTTCGACTTTGTTGAAATGGATTCTAATTTTTTTGGTGCAATTAAATGGATTATAGCTAGTCACTCATTAATTTGCATAGTGGGAACCTTTTGAGGTGTCATGTGTGAAAAAATTTGAATTAAAGATGACTTAAATATAATGATTAACTAATGTAATACATTTCTTTACTACTTGCTTATTAAGATTTAATTTACGTATGTTATTTAGTTTGTTTGTATAGTTCTGCTTTACTATATAGTGAAGAATTACATGCAAGTAAACTTCAATGTCATCGACAAACTTCCAAATAAACACTGCTTCAAATTTTTACGTTTATTTTTGGTAATTGTAAGGGTGGTATTCTTTTATGCGGACATCGTCATAAGTTTCCAATATAGCATGTAGCTATCTTATAGCAATGTAATGCAATCTCTTATTCACCGCGGTGAAATGATTGCATTACGTGAAAACATGTTGGTTAACGGTATTTTAAATATTGAAATTTCTGAAGGAGAAAATACATTTCAAAATTATTATTAATAATTAAAAGTATCGCTAATTGTCCGATAGTAATTTTTACAATGTTCTATGTAACACATAGGATTTTTCTTAAAAAAATAAAAAGATATTGTATTTTTATGAGGGATAGATAAATTTTAATTCTATTAAGGTTTGTAATCAAATCAATACTGAAAAATTAATGTTTCACATCGACATCCAAAGGAGTTTTCATCATTTAGCACCATTAACTAACTCACTGCGTCATTTTTAGCATGATCATAAAATTCCATATTTACTATTTATTATATGTATCATAGTTGGATAATATTTTTAGTGTTGTAGTCCTACCCTATCACTTAACTTCTCATGTCATGACTTTGATATTAATGAATCAAGTCGAGTATTGTCAGTGAGTGAGCCTTATTGTAAATAGGATTGACATAATCCAGGAAGTTAGATTATAAATTAAAATTGAAAGTACTATAGCTTTGATCAGGATCTTTTGAAACCATATGTTGTTTCTATCACCCATGTATGTAATATTACACGATAAATATGGTTGATATCTTTAAGAAATTGTTTGATTTTGATATGCAATTTTACGCATGCTCTTGAACGTTGCAATCCATTGTATATGAATGTCAATATATTTTTTTCCCTTCCATTGTGTGGGAGTATAAATTGGAATTATCGTCAAAAGACTACTGCATTAATATAAGCTCGTCAATTTCAGTATAACAACAAAATCTAAAATACATTTTCAAGGAGTTATTTTTATATATTACATTATTTGAAATCCAACCAAAAAAATTACAATTTTTTAAAAATAATTTTTTTATAATTAAAATGCTCTAGGTAAAAGTCAGGTTCGTACTAGTTGATAACACAATGAAGAAACCTATTAGTGGTAAATGGAAAAAGAACTTAAAATGTTGTGGCAAAGAAGGCTAGAGTTCTTAGACTACAATACCATCAAACTTTCAATTTTTATCAAATATATCATTGAACTTTTTCTTTTGTCAATTATGCCATGAATGGCATATAATGAGCTGCTCTAAAACAAGGGACTAAGCCAAAACCAATGC
>JAKOGI010001300.1:170000-263546 GCA_029747015.1 Carnegiea gigantea
AACCACAAAATTATTGGTTATGAGTCTCTTTGATCGGAGCAGTCCTTCACTTACAGTTTTCAGCTTCCCTTTTTTATTTTATGGCATTTCGAATCATTTTCTTTGCTCCTAATTAGCCCTTTTGTCTGCCCAATTTTGCAAGTCTACTTATTTGAAAGTTTCAAACTTTCAGCGTTCCTTGGACTGTGGTATAATTGTCTCTCCAGTGATAAAATTTGTTGATCTTGTTTACTGTATTACTTTTACAATTGTCTAGGAGTTCTAAGTTGGTTATGCTTTAATTTGTTTTATGCTTTGATCTTGTTATTTGTGGTATGATATGAAGTGTCTCAAGAATTGATCATGATTTTACTGATTGTCAATTGATTATGTTGCAGGTGTGGTCTCTTATGTGACAAGGACATATCGTCTACAGAAACCCATCCTAGATCTTCAGATTTGCGCCCTAAAGAAGACTATAATAGATTTGTGAATTTCTTACACACAATTATTCTCGAGAAATAACAATTTAGATAGGAAGATAAATATGTATTGCATTTCAGGTTAGCTTTCTCAGAGTCAAGCAGTCATTATGAATGACAAGTAGAATCATATATGTTTTTGTTCGATTTACTTGCAGACGTCAAATAACAACATGACAATCAATGAATTTGCCATTTCTTTTTGTGCCCAAAAAATAAAAAAGAACAATAGCATTAAATTTTGCTAAAGGACTGCAGCATTTTGGGTCCATATTTCCTTTTCCAAGACAAAGTCGATCTTCTGTAGGCTTGTAGGCGACCACCGCAGTGAATGAGTTGCATGATGGGCTTTGGGTTCGGAGTGTTCCACGTATGACAATCATGGGCCAGAGGCCCAATCTAGTGGAATATTGAAGTAGAAAATTATCAACAATCTTTCTATACATGTCCTTTTGTTTCACGAAGAGAAACTTAAGTCCTAAACTATAATAATTGAGGTGGCAAATGTTAATTGCACAGCAATATTTCTTAAAATTAAAAAAAAAAAGACTCCAAAAGATCATCAAAGAAATTGTGCCTCATTCTACATTCTATTTCTATTACAAGCTCTACAGAGGCATCAGATTTGTTTCTCTACAACTATTTTAAATCTCCACCATCCTGCTCATAAAGTAAATTATAGATCATATTGCTCAAGCTAGAGCCTGGCCTTCTCAAAAGTAAACCCAAGACAAACCAAAAAAAAAATCTCCAGACATTTTATTGTTAAAAATTCGTACTCAAAGTAAAAGTAGAGCAAGCAAGAAAATTATTAAAATAAAACACATTATTAAAATATGAAGATAACAATCACAAGGGAGAGATTGAATACGTGGTCCATATCCATGCAGATGCATGAAAAATGAGAATTTTTAATTGTAGTAATCATCATGAGTTTTTAATTGTATGGAAAAAGTTTATATTTTTTACTATTATAAAAATTATATATTTGAATTACATCAATCATCTAATAACCTTATCTAAAATTCTGGAGGTTTGTGAACTAAAAATTTCAATGACTTTTCAAGTATAATTCAATGACTTTTTAAATTACTAAAACACACAAACTATTATGTGTTTATTTTTTAAAAATAAATATCATGTGCACATATAATTATAGAGAATAATATTACCTGTGAAATATGACTGTTGATAAATGTTGCTAAAAGAATATAATGATGACCACTTGGAGTCTTCTTCTCTCGAAATCAAAAGTAATTTTGTACATTCTGAGTGTAATTTGCACGGATAGTATTATCTTGCACATATAGGATTCATAACTATCATCATGTCCTATCTAACACTTGATATTCTATATTTATTATTATTTGGTATTTATTATTATTTGGCATTTTTACTATCAACATAATATTGGTCTGAGATGAATGGGTAAATATTTTATCACAATCCTTTATTATGGATATTGTTTAAAAAAGGCAACAAAAAATAATATTGGGGTTAGAATCTTTTAACATGTATATTTAAAAAAATTGGAAAGATAAAAATAATAATAATGAAAATTAGAAATCTTTTATTATTTTCTAATATGTTTGGATTTAGCCTAGGAATTAATACCGAAACTATGAGAGCTAGTCATGTGCCAAACGTTAGGTTTGGAATGTTTTGTTTATGTGTCTGTGTGTGTGTGTGTGAACATTAGGTTTGGAATGTTTTGTTTATGTGTGTGTGCGCGTGCGCGTGTGGGTGTGGGTGCACGTATGTGTTGTGCGCTAATATTTTGAAATTGTTGTAATTTTCAATGTTCAGCTAACGTATAACTCTTTGATGTATAGTCATATCTCTATTCTCTTTGGAAAATCCTAACCTTCTTCTCTCATCTATCTGCAAAACCCCAATTTCTTCTTTGTCTCTTAGGGTTGCCATTGGCTTTTGCTAATGATAAGTTTTCTCCTTTATTCAAGTTATTGTTAGCATTTCTATTAATAAATATTCTCTCTCTATTAATAAAAGTCTTTCAGTACCATTTTCTTATGGATGGTGTTGTCTTTCGCTATTGAAGTGATTCTATGGATTTTCTTTCATATTATTCTACTTGCTCAGGACCAAATTATCAATTGATTGTCAGATCAGTCTATAGTACGTATCAACTCGTCGAATTTGAACTCTTATACGTACAGACCAATCTTTTCGATAAGAAAAATATGCAAAATTTACGATTTCCTTGTTTGAGGTTTTATTATGAAGCATCTGTTGAGAAGAAAAAGAGTGTTCAGAAGAATTTCAATTTTTGCCATCATCGAAAGGTTTATTTAGCTTTTTTATTTTTTGAATTTGTTTGAATATAATACTTATTGCAGCTATCGTATGACCTTTGATTAACAGATTTATCCTTTACTCTTTTTTTTTTTTAAAAAAAAACCCCTTCTTCAACATATCCTACAATTTTTTAAATTAAATTTAATAATTTTAATTGGTTTACATGTCATAGATTTATATTCTACGTAGAATATAGGAAAGGGAGGTCGCATTCGAGTTGGAATAGATAAATGGTTATCACACAAGCCCCTTAGTTTCCAATGCCTAAGACGACTCTTCCCACAAGACACGACAACTCACATCTTAGCCATTTCTATGTGACCGGAGGTAGCAGAAGATACTGTTATATGGAACCAAATAAAAACAGCAGGCTATACAATCAAATATGCTTACGCTTGTTGGTCAAAACCGGAACTGAGTATGAAAGTCAAGACGCATACAACCGCATATGGAAGACTTGTGGTGCCTTTGGGTCCCAAATATAGGGAAACTTTTATTTTGGAAATTTTTTTCACAATGGAATACCTAAATGCTGCAATCGCAGATGTAAGCACTTGCACCAAGTGATACAATGTCTGTTATGTTACAATGAAGAAGAAGCACGAGAACATCTACTTCGCAATTACCTTCTAACCTAAAGATTTTAGGCCACTTGTAACCTAGACATCAGGGTCGAAACTAACCAAACGATACGATTTGAGCATTGGTTGTGAGACTGGCTCCTTTTACCTCTATAAATTAGATAAACAGGAGATGCACTTAGTTTGCCAGTTTCTCTATTCACTCTGGAGCATTTGGATCATCATGAGTCGGATTCAATTCGAGAATCAACAAATCACTCCAGAAAGCATCTTTCAAACATACACTAATGAGTGGACTCAACACATAAAAGTAATTGGTCTTAGAAAGTTGAGCCTTGAGACGCAGCAGCACTTTATCATCATCCAGCAGAAATCCACATTGTTGTACATCCATTCTTCTGATTTGAACCCTCGGACTCCAGCAATAACCCTTGTGGTGGACTATGCATGGAAGCAGAAAAATCAGCGAGGAGGGCTAGGGGTGGTTGTCCACAACGGATTAAATCGCTTGGATTCCATTGCTCAACCGATTCTAGCCGAGAGTGCTTTTATTATATAACTCATGACTCTTGACTAGGTTATGAAATTAGCACGAAAAGGATGGATAGATGCGGAAATAAGGACTGATTCGCTGGAAATTGGTTGGGCGCTGCAAGGGCGGTCACTTATCTAAGTTCAAGTAAAAGCACTATTTGCCACTTGTAAACGTCCTTCTCAACAATTTAGAATCATCAGAGTTAATAAACAACCATCACAGAAAACTCATGAGTTAGTCGTATTAGTTCGTAGGGATATATTAGCTCCTTCTAAGATAAAGTTGTACTCTGATGACCAAAACACCCCAAAAAAAAATAAAATTACAAATACACTAGACGCACATGAAGATTGAGCTCATCTCAAGGGAAAAACGGTCATTATGTCGTTGACGTCAAAATAACAAGGGAAGTACCAAAATTGAGACTCCAACAGCACACTCAAGGCGACTCAGGTCATCTCTGTGGGACTCCCTTTTTGTGCGTGAACTCCACACCACGTTGTAGCCATCGCACAAGTTCACTGACTTCATCTTGCATATTGTTTATGTGAGATAAAGTCTTTTTTTCATCCAAAAAAAAAGGGAAGAAGACTACGTCTCACATATTTTCCTTTTTTTTAATTTCTTTTTGTTGAAACCCCAACGACACTTTTGAGTTTAGATCCCTCAGATAAACAGTACCGCACATGCCATTGTTAGCCACCTGTACACTCCCTGGCTTCCTCCTAGGCTCTTACCAACCATCAACTCACAAATTCCTAGGTGAGATGATCTTATATACAAGTTGTAATGAAATAAACTTGTTTATGGGTGAATTTTTTAAGGTTTTTATATGCCTAATCTTATATTAGAATGACTTTTTACAGTTTGAATCACTTTAAAAGTGTCTATCTCACAAAAAATCAAGTAAAAGTATCTCACATAAGTCACTACTAGCTATCTTGATCGCCTAAATAATGGGTTTTTTTCTTCATCTGGCAATGACAGCCTATTTATTAAATTAAGTTCATCTTTACCTTTTAGTAGCTAAAACGGGTTCCTTGAAAGTCATTGATTTCAACAGGGCTAACCGGCTGATGTTATTCAACACTAGGGTGTATTTTTTTTTGGGGAAGGGCGAGGGGAACCAAGCGTTCTAACCTAAGAGATACACATTTGTTTGCAAGTTCGACATTTTTTAAGGTTTTTATGTGCCTAATCTATCACATCCATCCCTTACATTTGTTTGCAAGTTAGATAAGCATTCGTTTGATTATTTGCAACCAATATATATATATATAAATATATATATATATTATATAATATATATTATATATATAGTATATATATTATATATATATATATATTAATATATATATAATTATTATATATCTTCTATATATATATATATATATATATGAAGTGTAAAGATCGATGTAGAGAGGATTTGAATTTATAGTCATTATACAAACCATGAAACCACCTAGGTGTACAATAGCATTGTACACCTATGCGGTCCAGGATCCAAATTCGTGCAGTAAATAAGGTGAAACTCAGTGAAATACACATAAAATGAGGCCCTTTAAACATTTTTGTCTGCAAAACTTAACCAAAAGGCAATGTGGATAGTTGGCTAGGAGTTGAGCTGGGTTTTTAAGGTCTCAAGTTTGAAACTTATTGACAATAAATTGTTGAATTTCTAAAAAAGCTTTTGACCTCCTCATCATTTTCCAAAGTTTGCTTAGTTTTTTTTTGGGGGGTTTAAAAAAAGAACTCTACTAATCAAAGTTTTTTAAAAAATCATCAAACTTGTTCCCAAAAAAAAAAAAAAAATGCACACAATTCAAAAGTTATTCTATTGTTCAGAAAAAGCTAATTTATTGTTCATAAGCTAAGATAGTAACTTCTTGTTCATAAATCAGGACTTTTATGCTATCACTTATTTACTAAGAAGTGTTATATTGTTTACCAAAGATCAAACTATTGTTCATTAAAATGCAAAAATTTTATCACCAACCAGGGTTCTATTGTTCACCTATAATATATTGTTATTCACAAAACCTTAACATATTGTTCATTTGTTTATAAAAACTTAGCCCTATTGTTCATAAAATGTTAACCTATTGTTCACAAATTAGATATCTATTGTTCAGAAAACAGAATATATGTTAGATAATATTGCTTGTAAAACTAAATCAAATACTAAGATATAAAAATCAAGGGTTAAAATTGTTTTAAAAAACTGCTAAAGAGTAGTATTATTAATGAAAAAAAAGAAAAGTTCCATTGTTCACAACATATTTACATGATAACAGAAACTTAACCTACTGTGTACAAAAAGTTGGTCTAATGCTCACAAAACTCTTACTTATTGTTCACATAAGTATTTTTAGATCAAGATATTTTTATAAAAACTTGCCCATTGTTCATAAAAGATTGACATGTTATTCACAAACACTTAACTTATTGTTCACAAAAAATGTTTCCAACTAAGAGTATCAAAGAAAAACATTAGCAATTTGTAATAACTATTTCTATTTCAAGTTATCTAAACCATTTTTAAAACCTCTCATCATTTTCCACCTGTAATTCCACCATTAATACAGCTTCCCTCTCCTTCTCTCTCCTTCAATCTCTCTAATTTCAACACATCTAGGTTTTGATTCGAACCTCCAAATGATTTCAAAATTGAATCAGGTTAATTATGAACTTGATGATCAACACCACTACCTAAGTCCTCCATATCAATTACTCTAATTCACAATTCGAAACAAATCGAATGTAATACTATAGAAAATCCAGATGAAATCACATGGATGAAAATCAGTAGAAAAGAACGAAAAAAAAGAAGCGTCTAAAATAAAACACATGGTGCAAATTAATAGAATGGTGTACTGCAAGCATGCGTGAGGAAGAGGTACGTGTACTGAAAAACAGAAAGCTCATATTGATGATATAATTTACATTGAACTTAAATCTCTGATAATAACTCTCAAAAATTTTACTAATTAACCTAATCAGCACCCACTGAGACTCATTATATTTAAGACCTTTAACTTTAATTATTAGATTGGGAACTTATCGATGGAATTTTCTCTTTTACTACTATGCGCCTTAAATAAAATCTTTCTCCACTAAACATGTCCTCAAAAAAAAAAAAGAAAGAAAGAAAAGGAAAAAAGCAAAGAGAGACAAGCGTACAAAATGCAGGTGGGAGCGCCAAACCCACGCCCACAGCGACACTGTAACAGTCCACAGTAGACGTGGGGCCGACTGAACTTTCCCTATTTATCAAAAGCTGAACACGGCAAAGTAAGGCTGTTAAATAGATCAGGTCGGGTCAGGTTCATGTTCGGGTTGAACTTAAATAGATTGAAGATTCTTCGATCTGAATCTGATCTGTTTAATAAATAGATTGAACAATTCAACCTAAAACCTGACTAATTATTAAACGGGTCAACATGATTCTGATCCAATTACCCGTTTAATCTAAGCAGGTCAGAATCAAGTACCCATTCACCTGTTTATCCATTTAACCCAATTAATTTCTAAACAATCTGCACAACTTCATGGATATGTTCGACACCCATTTAACTTAGGGTTTTTTGGTTCCTCAAAAATCAAAATAAAAAAATCCAGTTTCACTTCCCTCCCAAATAAACAGGTTAAACGGGTTAAGCGGGTTAAACGAGTTGGAATTAAACGGGTTAAACAGATTAACCTATTAACCCATTTAATTAAACGGGTTAAATAGGTATTTTTTCGTGTCGAAAATTTCAACCTGGACCTAACCCGTTTAAATAAACGGGTTAGTCATGTCGACCCATTTAATTAAACGAGTTGAAAATCTTTACCTAAACCCGCCTAATTTCGTGTTCGATTCAAGTCGGTAATTATGTCGGGTCAGTCTTTGACAGCCCTACCTCAAAGTTAAAAATAAATAAAACAAAATAAAAATCTTCCCCCTTGGACTGTTGGGGCGGAGCTTCCGGCGGAAACCAGAGCTTCTCTTTCTTCTTCACTCTCATTACTCATCAATGGCGATCGCCTCCATTTCTCTTTCTCTCTCCTCCCCTTCTCCCTCCTCCTCCTCCTCCTCCTCCTCCTCCAACCTCACCTTCCGGCGCTCGTCTCTTCTCCCTGCTTTGGACTCCATCTCTCTATCTCTCTCCTCCAAATCCTTCTCTTCCCTCTCTCTCCCCTCCTCCAACACCCTCCACTTTCCCTCCCACATTAGCCGACACCTCTCTTTGCTTGCCCTATCTGGCGGCGGCGATGGAATCACCGGTGGCAACTCCGGGGGCGGCGGCGGAGGAGATGGCCGTGAGAGCGGCGGCGGAGGAGAGAGTAAGAATAAGAAAGAAGTGTTGATGTTGTTGGCGGAGGCCGGACGATCGTTGGAGAGCTTGCCGGCGGATTTGGCAGCGGCGATCCAGCAAGGGAGGATTCCGGTGGATATAGTGAAGAGGTACTTGGAGCTTGAGGAGTCGCCGTTTTTCCGGTGGTTACTTCAATTCCGAGGGTTCAAGGAAAGGTTGCTTGCTGATGATCTCTTCCTCGCTAAGGTCGCCATGGAATGTGGCGTTGGTGTCTTCACCAAGGTCTCTGTCAAATTCTCTATCTCAAAAAGTAGGCCTCATTTTGGTGGTCAAAACGTCGGCCGTGTTTGGCAGACAAGTATCTGCTGTTAGCTGTCAGTTATTTGTATTAGCAATTTACGTTAATTGTTTGTATTAGTTATTTATATTAGTTATTTGAATTAGTTATTTGTTAAAAAATTATTTGATAAAATTTATGAGATAAAAAATTAATTTTTTAAAAAGTTCATCCACAGAGCTCAAGAGCTCCTGGAATTAGCTTTGACAAATTAGCTTTTTAACTTTTTGGACTCAAAAAGCTATTTTGAAAAATTCTTTCACCAAATATGCCGATTAGTTTTTTTATTTGATCAAACAGCTAATTTTAATCAAAAAACTCTTTTTGACCAAAATGCTCCTCAACAAACTATTTGCCAAACACTCCGTCGTCTTTTTGAAGAAAACTGTCTATTTGTGATATGTAGTTTTAGTGCATTTAGCATTCGGAATTGGTTGCTATAGACTGCCATTGAAATTTGCAATGAATTTGTTACTATTTGCCAAACACTCCGTCATCTTGTTGAGAAAACTGTCTATTTGTGATATGTAGTTTTAGTGCATTTAGCATTCGGAATTGGTTGCTATAGACTGCCATTGAAATTTGCAATGAATTTGTTACGGATTTGACCAATTGCAAGGTATGGGACTTGTCCCACATCGGTTGTATGGGCAACTGATGAGGGATTTATAGATCAAATGGGCTCTCGCACTTAATAGGCTAGTCTTCTGGGATGAGTTCTCCTGTTTGGTCTGTAACAATTGGTATCAGAGCTAACTCAGAGTGGTGGCCTGGGGGAGCCAGTCGTAACCAACGAGGACTCGGAGTGGTGGCCTGGGGGAGTTAGCCGTGACCAACGTGGCCGTGACCAATGAGGACTCGGAGTAGTGGCCTGGGGGAGCCAGCCGTGACCAACGTGGCCGTGACCAATGAGGACTCGGAGTGATGGCCCACGAAGTGGTGGCCTGGAAAAGAGCCAGCCGTGAGCAACGTGGCTGTGACCAACGAGAACTCGGAGTGGTGGCGTGGGGAAGCCAGCCGTGACCAACGAGGACGTTGGCCCTTAAAGTGGTGGCCTGGAAAAGAGCCAGCCGTGACCAACGTGGCCGTGACCAACGAGAATTCGGAGTGGTGGCCTGGGAAAGTCAGCCGTGACCAACGGGGACATTGGCCCTTAAGGGGGGTCGAATGTTACGGATTGGACCAATTGTAAGGTATGGAATTTGTCCCACATCGGTTGTATGGGCAACTGATGAGGGGTTTATAGATCAAATGGGCTCTCTCACCTAATAGGCTAGTCTTTTGGGATGAGTTCTTATGTTTGGTCTGTAACAATTTGTATCAGAGTCAATTCGGAGTAGTGGCTTGGGGGAGCCAGCCGTGACCAACGTGACCGTGACCGACGAGGATTCGGAGTGGTAGCATGGGGGAACCAGCCGTGACCAACGAGGACTCGGAGTGGTAGCCTGGGGAGCCGGCCGTGACCAACGTGGCCGTGACCAACGAGGACTCGGAGTGGTGGCCCACGGAGTGAGCCAGCCGTGACCAACGTGACCGTGACCAACGAGAATTCGGAGTGGTGGCCCACGGAGTGGTGGCCTGGGAAAGCCAGCCGTGACCAACGAGGATGTTGGCCCTTAAAGGGGGTTGAATGTAACGGATTGGACCAATTGCAATGTATGGGACTTGTCCCACATCGGTTGTATGGGCAACTGATGAGGGGTTTATAGATCAAATGGGCTCTCTCACCTAATAGGCTAGTCTTTTGGGATGAGTTCTCCTGTTTGATCTGTAACAGAATTGAGTTAGGATAGCAACATTAAGATGAGGATTATCATGATTTGGGTCACTTTGAGATCATCGATTTTTAGCTATTTTACAACCCTATTGCTCTTTAGTACTTAAAGGCTAAAGCCGCTATCATCTTTTTTCTTGTGTCAGTCATCGTCCTTGGAGCAGCATACAGTTCCAAGTTGCCAATATATTTGCTGCTTGTAATGGGGAACTGGTTTGTGAATGTATTTTACATTATTTATGGATCATATTTGAACATTTATTGTTTTGTTGTTTGGTGGGGGTATTTATTTATCTTCTCTTTTTTAGACAGCTGCAGAATACGAGCGCCGAAGGGAGAACTTCTTCAATGAACTGGAAATTGTTTTTGCTGATGTGGTATGCCTTTTTGCTGTCCTGCAATATGGTTTTAGTTTTCCAAACAGTCAGATTTATCTACTTGTTGTTTCTTAGTTGCTACTATAGCTGTGCTGTCTTTGTCAGGCAAGGATCTCTTTTTCTCTATTGTAGGAACCGTAGGATATTTGGCATGTAAGTTCCCCAATTATGTTAATCAATAATATGGAATAACGCGTATGTTTAGTACTCGTATTGCCACTATGAAGTGTCACAGGGAATAGGTCCATGTCTTGTCTAACATGCTTTTTGGTGAATGCCCGCTGGAAAACTCACCATTATTTGTGCCATCCTATCATAGTACTGTGACTCTATTCACTATCATGTAGTGATGGATGGGATCATGTTTTGTAACAAAAGAATCTCACAAGTTTTCCGGGTGAATGCTACCTGGAGTTGCTCTATTCTTTGTTCCTTAATAACAGTGAAATGTAGGTCATGATTTCATAATGGACTTCTCCATATGTTTGGGGCCATGCGAAGGGAATGGTTGAGCATAAATGTTCCTTAGTGATTATGCACGGGCTTTTTCTTCTGCTTTGGATTTCACATATAAACTTCATAGTTGCTTGTTGATGAGATCACAAGTACAATTGGCATGTGTATGTTTCCCTTTGTTCCAGTTATACGTACGATGTTTGATTTGCTGAGGAGAACTCCTTAAGACTAGAGACTAAGTAGTTTGTTTTCTAGACCTTGGGAAACAGGCAAGATGCATTCCGGTGTGCCTTGCTGGGGTACCTTTACAAACAACATTTGTTGATCCTGGCAAGCCTGTAAAACACCTTCTTGGATATCTATTAATCATAGTCCATCGGTGTAACTAATTGCATTCTCAAAGTGATAATTTTGTGTTGCATTGTTGTATTCTCCCGCATGATTTTGATCCTGTTTTCTGATCTTTTAACCGGTGTTGCGAAAAGGTTATGGCCGTCATTGCAGATTTCATGCTTGTTTATCTTCCTGCTCCAACCGTGGCCCTACGGCCACCTCTTGCAGTAAATGCAGGACCTGTGGCTAAGTTCTTCCATGGTTGCCCTGACAATGCTTTTCAGGTTTCAAACTCAGTCAAATATTGGTTAGGGTCCACCTATTTTGCATAGAATACTGGATTTGATTCACACATTAATTTTTGATTTCAGATTCCGCTTGGTGGTGCTTCATATTCATTGATACAGCGGATTGGTGCCATTGTGGTGAGCGCATAATTGTCATAAGTATTTTTCTTTGCTTTCTGTGACTTTTCTGGCACTGTCAGTAAGTACCTTTTTTTTCAAGAAGAAAGCGTTTTATATTGGAGCAGCATTTGGAGTACGTGGCCATGACACTAATCAATTTCTTAATGCAGCGCAATGGGACAAAGCTTTTTGTTGTTGGTACTACAGCCTCTTTGGTACGTTGTTCCGTTCTTTGCATAATTTTTTTCAGAGACTTTGCAACTATGGCTTTGAAGATCAGTTTCATTTTCAAGTTCGTATTTTGAATTTTGATATGTAGTTAATGTATGTTTGGTACTATTTGCTGTGAATTTGTGACTAGTTGACACTGTGCAATGGTGAGACATGCCTAAGAAAGTGTAGTCAGATCTCAACACTGCTCGAGAGAGTGTTACAAAGTGCAATTTCTGCAGCCTTTCTCCTTTATATACCACTCTAAGGCTGATATCATCAGGCGATATTTTGGATTTTTGTTCAGCCAGCATCTGCATGGATGAACGAGGCGTGGTAGAAGAAGGTTTAATTCTTCTTAGAATGGAAATGGTTGAGTGGATTATGCTGGGGATTCTTTATAAAAAATACCATTGGAGCTGTTTATTTCCGAAATTGAACGATACATATTAGGACCTTTAGTATGCGTATGTCTTTTTCTCATCCTGTGGGGCTTTAAACTGTTTTCATTGTGAAGAGTATTGGGATTAGATGATTTTGTAATCATCGATATCGAAGCTTTTGTGGCAACAATGCTAACTCATGTCTCCTTGGCAGTGGCATGGATCAGAATGCTATCTGCCTTTGACCCTTCATGTCTTGTTATCTCTATAATGGATCCTGCATTAGTTTGTCTATGTTGCCTACGGTGGATCTTTGTCCTTTTTTTTTGGTGTGTGTGTGTGTGTTTATATGTGTGTTGCCTACATGTGGGTCTTGTACTAGTGTGTGTCTCCGAGGGGAGGAGGAGTGCTGATGAATAAGTACCGATTCATAGATGGTGTTGACGAAGTCATGCTTAATTTTTCCTGCAGGTTGGCACTGCCATAACTAATATCGCAATTAATGCAAAGAAGGTTGTTGATAAGTCAGCAGCTGATGATGTAGAGAATGTGCCTATATTATCCACCAGTGTTGCTTATGGTATATATATGGCAGTTTCTAGCAACCTTAGGTATGTTGAAGCATCAATTTGCAGAGCTTTTCTTATAATGATTTCAAATCAAAAATCTGCCATATACTGTGTTCTCTGTTTATGGCCGGCAACCATGCAATTGGACAGTATTTGGTCTTCTCCCACTCTGTTCTGTTATCATTTGATGCTGTCCTTTCTGTGAATCTGATCATACGCATACATATTGGGAAAAAGAGGCTCTGAGCTGACTATTTGCATTTTGCTTTGACTGTTTTGCTGGACCTTTGGTGGGTAGTTGATGTTGGTTGATTGCTTGACCTTTTTCGGGTACTAATGAGTCAGTGACCAGCATCTTAGTAGAATGCAAGCTAGAAAAAGGCTTGGCCAAAATTGGCTGTTGAAGTTGAACTTCCAGATTTTGCCTTGTGTTATAGGAATAGGATGGTTAATCCAATAGAAATCTGGGCCCTGGAATTGACAGAATCACAGAAGGCTAATACCATATACTTGCCAGCCAGATTTGCAGTCTTCATGGCGAAATATATCATTTGTGCCCATTCTCATAGCATTATGAAGTTAATGAACTTGATCATTTTGGTTTTTTCTTGGTTACTATTTCTCTCTCATCTGCAGATACCAAATTGTGGGTGGTATCATTGAACAACGGATGCTAGAGCCTATGTTGCACAACCATAAACTTATGCTAAGTGCTTTTTGCTTTGCCGTAAGGACGGGCAACACATTTTTGGGATCATTATTGTGAGTTCTATTCCAAGCACCTATTCTTTGCTTCCCTCAGCATTCTCCATTTTTCTCTCCCACATGTTCCCTATGTGTCATCTTTTTTGGCCATTTCATTCTCTCCAACTTCCGCCCTGTTTTGATATAGGTGGGTGGACTATGCACGCTGGATTGGTGTTCAGAAATCTCACAACGAAGGACATCCATAGACATAGATTCACTGTACTTTTCCAATACCACGGAGTGGGGCAAGTGACATTTTGTAGTCGTACTCAATACATGAGGTTTTCTGCCTCAAGTTACCAAGTCAAATATGTTGATCTACGCCATTTCCCTTGTACACCTGCATTCCCTGCCCCAGGGAACAGCCAAATGTTGTGGTATTACTGAACAAGTAGGAAGGATGGCAGTTTTCAAATTGCTGTATTTTCATGCTATAGCACACAAGAAAGATTGAATTAGGCATTGGGATTTCAGGTTGGTTTGAAAAAATTATTCCTGTATTCCATTTGATTCAGCGAGAGCTTTTATACATTCAAGTTGTTGAGTTGTTATCCCTGTTCGTTTTTGCATTTCTGTTTTGATGTCTTTGTGGAAGAGACAGTACAGAAGGCTTGAATATTGAAGTGATGTCTAAGTGAACTGTGCAATGCAACCAAGGACTCCAGCACTTGTTTTTGCTGTCTCAGTTTAAGTGTTCTTAGAAGTGTCTTAATTTTTCACTCACAAAAGGTGGGCCTTTTTTTTTTTTCTAGGACTGTTTTTGTGTTTTGGGAGATGGAGGGAGTAATAATTTGAAATGATAATTGTGAACAAACCATGCAGTGGTGGCCCTGTTTCCTTGGCAATCAAAGCACTCCGGTTTAAAGTATTTTGAAACACTGAATTTTCTGCTAATTACCCGACTTGGATAGCTTAATGGTGGAAAGCTTACCTTCCAGTTGGAGAATCCTAGGTGGTAGGTTCACTGCTTGTTATCCACATTTTCGTTGTAGTTGTAGACAAGCACTTGGGTGAGAAGTGCGGTTGGCTCGGATTTTTAACCCTCTTTTTTCTTGCGCTTGTCCAACCCCTATACCTACGTAGGTACGTTCACTATAAGGGCAAGATGTTTGGAATGACCGGTAGTTGGAGCATACACCTAACTAAAAGTATTTTCAAACTTACGTTTCATTAATGTTGTATGAAACCCATAGGCCCTATTGGTGGTTAATCAATACTCTTGGATCCCATATCATTAAATTCTCAAAACGAGTTTCAAATTGAACACACTGGAATGATGAGAACCTCTAACCGAAGAGTGGTAACCTCACTGAAAAAATTTCTCCTAGTCGAGCGGTAATATGAGGCCATGGACAATGGAGAGAACCTTGTAAAGCAAAATTTGGAGATCCAAGGCTCTCGAGTTCAAATCCTATTTTCATCAATCGTTGTGCCTTTCTTCTAATGAGAACGCTTTGGAATGAACACCAGAAAAGCTCCAAATCTGTCAGGGTCTCTGATTCATCTGTTGGGCTGTCCCAAGGGGTTAGAATACAGAGAGAGGTGAGTATGCCGCGGAGGCAAGGACTGTAACTCCAGTAAGACTTTGCTATTTCACATTTATATTTTCAGCAATCATATACACGCAAGGAATTTGATTCTACTGGCCTATTTTTCATCATCATCACCATCACATTAAAATTACATGAGCTGCTCACATACACACAGAAATACAATGACATGAAGAAAACAAGCCCCCCACCGTTCTGTCAGCTCGTCTCTCTGTGGTTGTGTCAAGTGATATCCTAAGTCTTCAAATGAACTAAACGCTTGAAGACAGTATGGGTTGAATCAGCCACCAATATTAGGTCCATCAAAGGACTGGGTCTTTCGCTTGTTCCAGTGGAGACCCTCAGTGATGCTGTGCAAGAAATCACTGGTCGAATCGACTTGGCATGCTGTTGGCACAGGCCACGGTGCCATGCTGCATATTAGAGCATCACCCGGTGCCAACTGTTTTCTGTCTTTGCCATCAAATGATGCCCAAGCTGGGCTTCTGCTGTTAAATGGGACTTGCACTCTCAGTGTCACGTGTTCTGGCAATATCAATGGCCGAAAGGAGAGAGAATGTGGGCAGATTGGTGTGAATAGAATAGCTGGAACCTAATCAACAAAACATACTAATGAAACCACTTCTGAACAGCATATTTTAAAGTTTTCCAACATACACATCATGACATGCATTTACTGACACAAACCCTTCCAGTGCATACAGATCAGTTACAGAACGAGATCTTCAAATTCCAATAGAGTAGTAAATAATTCAACAGTAAATCATTTTGGTATTCTTTTAGATTTTATATCAGCTAATTCTGAGCTGAGCTTGAAATGGTCGATGGAATATTCAGCTCAGATCAAATTTAGTTTGTGCCATTTCTGGTTATGGTTAGCCTGGTTCCCTTTCGATTTATCCAATAATGTTGTCAAAAGAGAGGGGGGGGGGGGCAGGGAGACTTCGGCTGAGTTTGGTTTGAGACAGGGTTGGCTTTGTTTCAGGTCTTGGTTGGGTGCAGGTAAAGATCAGCTCTGCCAAGTCTACATATTTTAGCACTGCAAAATATCAGCCCGCCCCATCCAACATGTCTGCCGGTGGTTCAAATACTTTTAAGTTACATGGCTCACTGAGCTTAAGATTTCCTTTCCTGATAACCCTCAAACTCAGAAATACGGACATTTTAAAGCTGCCAATCTAAAAAGAAATCTAACATAGTGAAACAGAAAAAAATATATATGTAATGGGGATATGGAATAAAGTTATACACAGGCCAACTATGCATCGGTTCTATTTGATTCTCCCAACACAACAGAAACAGAAGGGCTTGTGCTCCTGCCGTTGGAACATACCTGTGGATGGACCATTGATCCTCCAGCTGCCAATGAATATGCAGTGCTTCCTGATGTGGTTGATAAAATCAGCCCGTCTCCTTGGACACATGTTACAAAAGTGTTGTCACAATAGCACTCTAAATTAGTGAGGTAAGAGGATATGCCTCGGTCAATTGTGACCTCATTCAGAACAAGTTCTGTTTCTTCAGTCTCATATTCATGTTTGGCGGCATCTCTAATCACATGGCACTGCAGCCGGTGTCGTAATGTGATACTAATGGGACCCTGCAGAACTGAATCAAGTGATTCCTTATAGTGTTCACTATCTATGATGACATGGTTAAAGAACAATTCCAATGAAATAGGAAAAAAAATGTATCAGGGGTCTGAGCATGTTGACAGACAAAGGAGGTTCACTCAAAAAAAACAAAAAGGATACAGAATGGCGTCATGAAACCAAGAGATCCCATAGAGAATGGAACCACAGGAGGAACTGGCCCTTTGAACAATGAAGCAGCCTGCAACAAGAATGAGGTGTGAGCTGCAGCTGCTGCATTAAATTAGAAATATCAACAGATATCCATAATATGAGCAAATGGTGTAAAGTCTGCTAAAACTATGATATGTAGCAATTTTAAACCCAGTTATATTTGGAACTAAATATCCTGACTTCGAATTTTCAAAAGATGTATAAAGAAGTCGCAATTCTGTAGCAATTGCACATTTCAAATCCCTCAGCTAAAAGCTCGAATTAGTTGATGAATAAACAATTGCAACACATCCAAAAGACACTTATGAGTTAAAAAATAAATAAATAAATAAATAAATAAATAAATAAAAAACTCTGGGTTTATGTTGGTCATGCGTGTCCACAGGCAATCCATATACAAGTGATCCAAATTCTAGGTTTCCTTCCCCCTCCCCGGCTTTGGCGGAAGAGGAGGAGCACTTACCCAAAGCACAGTTCCATCCCCACCAAGGGTCACAACAAGGTCAACCTTTGTATGTAGTAGCGACACCTCCTTCTCTGTCACCCAAAAAAAAGGACATGGTGAACACAGAGTGCAAAAGCAAAGCATTGGAAACTTCGAGCAAAATCTCAGGTAAAAGCCTGAATCAGTGTTGTCAAACGTAAACACAGGTGAAGTTGCTATTCATCAGATTTAAGAAGAAATGAGGTTGAGAAGTGTCGTACCATTCTTCCATGTCCGAACAAAATCAAAGTAAGAAGACTCATCCAAGAGTTCAGATCGTACACGTGGCTCCACATACACATCTAACTTCTGCTCGTTCAGCCATCTATAAAAATAGGACTTCTAAGTATAGCAATAGAAAATATCTGGACACTGAAGGGTTTTCACATTCCCCCCCCCCCCAAAAAAAAGAGCATACCTGATCATCTCAGAGCACAGAAGTTGCACAGAAGTCGAATTTGGTTTTGTTAAAACAAGAACAGTCCTGGGGTTGCTCTCCCACTTAAGAAAAATCTGAACAGAAAAGCAACCAGCATTAAATGATTGAAGAAAGATCACGAAATATGAGAGACACAAGGCGACGATATTGCAAAAGTAAAAACCCTCGTCACCTAGAATCGAATAGAAACATCAAGTGGGCGAGAAAGCTGGTAAACAGCAAGTTTTTTTTCTCCTTAGTTGTATAGTGGTACATTACGTCCCCTGTAATTATCCTATGACTTTCCAGCATTATGCTTAAGAGTACTTCAGCAGCTACTGCTAGCTGCAATGTGCGCAATTATTGTGTTTACCTGTTTGCTACTACGCTCTGTAGTTGTTATATTGCCTTTCTCAAAAGAGACAACATCATGCTTGTACTGGTTGCCATTTTCACCTTCCAAGTTCCATGAAAGTTTAAACGAAGCCTGTCAAGAAAAAACAATATTTGGCAGGGTTATCACAAGCAACCTAGCACTGTCAGAGCAAGCAGGGATGATCCATGAAAGCCACCTAACGTACTATAAATCATTCGTAATGCATAGATCACTTTCAACCAATTCTGACCCATGGGCCATGGATGCTACTAGGTACTAACCATCAATCACCAGTAACATGTAAAATATAATTCCTTAACACATGGCATTGAATAGCAATTCAAAATAGAAGGCGTTAATATGGCAGAATCACCACAAGATTCTCTGCACAAATCGAATAATAAGTCACAACTAGAAGGTACACTTCACAAGAGTTCCAGTATGCATCACATGAAACAACAAGATGAACCAGCACAATGAAACAGATGGCAAAAGGGAACGCAATGGTAAGAATGACTACACAGCCTGGAGATGAAATTGATAGTGCAAATCTCAGAGGATGGCTCCCTCACTTTGAGATGGATCAGGAAAAGTATCGGCTGAAAGCCTGAAACCAGATGACATCTCAATCACAATGACATAGAAGGAACTACCTTTCTCACAATCTTTCTGTCAGAATCTGACGTGGCTTCTCCATTTCGAAGAACTTCATGTGTGCAAATACCATTCATCCCACAACAACGACCGTTTTGTCCACTTGGAGGGCATTGCATTTCTGGTTGGTCAGCCAAGTCTGCTGTTTCCTTATTAGGAGCATCACGATTATGGTTCCCAGGCAAGAGCACTGCCATGAAAATCAACAACCCATGGTCACACAATATGATGCAATCATCACAACAGTGATGAAGTAATGAAGCTAAGAATAATAGGACCTGAAAATCCTCTAGAAGACAACTTCTTTTTCTCCCCCCGGGGGGGGGGGGGGGGGGGGGGGAGGGGGAGAGGAGTTAATGCAGCTAGAGACTGGAAGGATATCAGAATCAGGCGAGCAGCAACTATGATCCCACCCCACATTTTGGATGTCCTATAGCCCAATTTACTTAATCAAGCCTCACACAATTCAATTGTCTGAAAGCCCACAATTCCCTATAATTTCTCCTGAACTCTTCCATCATCCACACCACCCAAGTATTTTTTTTTTTTTTAAATCAGAAAAAGAATAAATATATTTCATTAACAAAAGGGTGGATGCAAAGCTAGCATCCTACGAAAGGCTATACACATCCCATATGCACACCATCCACAAAATCTAAAAGATCAAGAGAAGCGTAACAAAAGATCCCTTTGTCCCAAAAATAGAGAGACTTCATGAAATAATCTTTAAAACATTGAAGTGGCATCTCCACACACCACCCAAGTATTGTTACATATGACACAAGCATTTTAACTAAAAAAAGAGCAGAACCAAATTAATTAACTGCATTTGGAGAAGCAAATAACAGAGACCCAGAAAGAAAGACTAAAAGCCGTAGAGACAGAATAACAAGAAAACGGGTAATGTATTACATATTACATAAAGATTGAGGAATATAAGGTAGTGCCACACGCGGGGGGAGGGGGCTGTAAGCAAGGAGGCAGGGCTAGAACCATTAGATTATAGAAGAATATATTGAAGAGGTATCTAGGGAGCAAAACTTGAAGCCATTGTGTAATTTTGCCCTCTTAACTGGGAGATATTTGTCAACTGCACAACATCCACACAGAAGGTTTTCCATTTGATCTATCCTACAATTAGTTGCATTAGTTGCACACATTCAACTTCTTCATTTCATAGAGACACATATGAGAAACCCACTATACAAGTGTCTGATTGAGTATATATGAAAAACAACAAAAAAGCCAGAATGAGAAGAGGATTGAATACAATCACCAACCTTTTCTTACTCTTTTCCCCCAAAAACCAGACAGAAAGGCGCAATTGCACTCTGCTACGGAGACAAGGCTACAAAGCAGATAGGAAACGCACACTGTTTTATTGACACGGAAAATTAATAGGTCCATTTTCCAACAGTTAAAAGTTAAAACCACACATTCAGCAGGTGAGATAATTGATTTTGAACTGCAGCCCAGCATTGTAGATGCGCATATGATAACATGTACAGTTGAGCACAACAACAAAGAGGCTGACAGTGAGACAGTCACAACAACAACGCCCGGTGCTGATCCCGTCTAAGCAGGGTGTGGGGGCGTTCTGCAAAGAAACATTCTTTTTGACAGAGGCTGACAGCCAACCAAAATTTCCAAACAAAGCTAATTATGCCTCGGGCCACTTGGATCAGTCAGCTGGAGTATAGAACAAATGCTGTGACAGACCAAAGAAAGTAAATGCCAATGAAAATGAAAGAAGTTGTTTATGTATTTAAAACCTTTATGCTCAAGTTGCAGGTTCCTAGCCTTTTCCAGCTCATATTTTCGCTTCCATTCAGCAGCCTCTGCTTGGGCAGAAGCCTTCCCTTCTGCAACACGTCTCAGTGCCTTTGCCACAGCTAAACCAAGAAGACAAAGTCATAGCCATTCCAAATTAGATTCCAATAATTGAACAGTGAACCCTTATGAAGAAAGAAATAAATCATACTTCTCATGGCAGCAGAAAACTCTACAAGATGCTCATCTATTCCTTGAAGAGGCGGCTGAAGAATTTCCTGTACTGCCTTTTCTGAACAGTAGAGGGAAAGTGAATCTGAAGACCCATTTTCAGGCGGTGAATGTGGAACACTTGCATTTTCCTGTAAGAAGGAATCCATTAACAATAGGCCAAAAACTTAATTTGTTTCCAATTTAGAATACTAGTACAAATTAAAACAAGAGGCCTGATCTCAATGACGCAAAAGACATTCATCTTCCAAGCTAATCAAGATCAGCAGCACAATCAGACCTGCTCTAATGGTAAGAATCACACAAAATAAATGAAAAAAAGCATGTACAAATGGAGGTACGAGATTTTCTACAGTAGAATTCGAGGTGCCTTGAGAATGTCAAGTCAACTAATTCATGCCATAAGATTGGCAGGAGTTCCTCTCTAGTCTCCATTACACATGCTATTCACAGAGTAATCCAGGAAAAGAGATCCCACAATGAGGGAACAACACAACCCACATAAACAGCAACAATTCAGGCTGAACAACACAATTCAACACCACAATAACACTAACGCAAGCTCCTTTTATTCTCGAATAGGGTCAGAATTCTAATTACTCTGATCAATTAGAAATTTCCGAATGAACTACTCAATGTCTTAAATCAACAGCAACTACTCCAACCTACAATTAACCAAACAATCTGATCATTACGACACGAATTTCTCGCAATTTGAAACGCGAACCAGAACCCTAACACGAAATTGAATTACCGCACAAAAAATCGAAATTGAGGAAGAAACAAACAGAAACAGATAGAAAGAGACATACATTCGAAACCATCTGGCGAGGCGACATCAGTAATCAGCGAAATCAAATCAGAGGAAGAACAGTGCGATTAAGAGAGAGATTGAAAGGGAGAATCTCAACTGCCTGTGTGAGAGATGAGCAAGAAATTTATGGAGTACGGAGGAGCAGCTGCAACATTTTGGGAGGGAAGGAGGGAGGAGAGAGAAAGAGACAAAGATGGGGCCCAGTGTGATGCGTGGAGACTTTTCGAGTGAATGAACGATGGGAATTGCAATTGCAAACGGTCAACTTCCTACCGACTGTTCGTGGGGGTTCGGGAGGAATCAGCTGCTTCTCAGCCTCACCTGGTTTTGTATTTCATGCCACGTGTCACCATAACATAGGTGTACGTTAGATTTCGCCTAATCATGAATTGATCGAGGTCTGTGATTGGACAGTGGTGCGGAGAAATGTGACGGTCAGTGATGGTAGGGAGTGGAGAGGGTGCTGTTTGCTTCCAGGGTCTAGCGCTGTGTAATTAAGCTCCAACTACTTGACCATCTTTTCCTTTTTTTTAAAATGGATATAAAAAGGACAAAAACGATTTTGTTGAGGTATCGCAAATAAAGTTATGAAAATGATAGGAAAGGTTTACGGGAGTTGTTGGAATCTTGTACTCATTAATAAATGACTAAATAGAGTGGTGTGTATATATATATATGTATATCTTTGTAATATTAATGTCTATCCTTTTCATATCTAATCGTAAAAATTGATCAAATGATTTACATTTAGTTTTCTATTTATGATGAATGGTATTAATCTAAATGATGTTGCAACAATTTATATTAGACAATATGAATATGTGTGAACATTATAAGGTTTCCTTATCTTCTACGATAAGGAGTAATAAGCTTACAATTTATAAGTCCTTATAGCTTCTTTTAGCTCTAATAAATTCTTACAACTTTTTACATCTTCTTATTTTTTTTTACATCTCCAGACCCCGCGAAAGCGAGATCCACATTGGGAGGTGGTGGTGTTGTTATTATTGTTATTTCTTTTTACATCTTTTTACATCTCTTTTACAATAACTATTCATCAATATATATTTTTTATGCATGTTTATGATATGTTTAGTTTACGATAAATGTGTAGATTTTCATAACAGTCTAGTCATCACTGTTTTCTCATATTTGTTCAATATATATAATATTTGTATAAACAGAATACATTTTTTATACTATGAATGCGAAAAATCTGAATATATTTGAACATAATATCTATATAAACATAGTAGTTCAAAATTATTTTGATAAATAATATAATTGTTCAATAAATACAATATAATAATGGTATATGGTGAATTGAATTATGTTTTTGGGCAAATACAGAGAAAAATAAGTAACATTTCATTCATGTTTGAGTTTCGACGTTAATCATATACAAAAGTAGACAAATTATAGGTCATGAAAATATTTTGACTATTTCATCTCTAAGTTGAACCATATCAATTTACTGTTATCATTGCTTCTCTTCGACTCTCTATTCCTAACCTTCCCACAACATGCATCCTATATATATATATATATATATATATATATATATATATATATATATATATAATATATATATATATATATATATATATATATACATATATATATATACACGCACACGCATATGCATATATATATATATATATATATATATATATATATATATATCTATATATATATATATATCTATATATATATATATATATATATATATATACATATGTGTGTGTATACACACACACACACATATATATATATACACACACACACCACATGAATGTACGTATGTAGTATGTATATATACACAAACAACATATATTGTATATGTACATATATATATATATAGATATATATATATAGATATATATATATATATATATACATACATATATATATATATATATATATATATATATTATATATATATATATATATATATATATATATATATATATATATATATGTATGTATGTGTGTGTGTACACATATAAATACTATAACTATCTTTGTTATGGCGTTTTTTATATTTCATAAATGCTAGCGTAATATTTTGAAGGGCTTGTTTTTATAATTTTTTGGTAATTTTCAAAAATATTAATTTTAATTTGCTAATCTAAATAGTTTTAATTTGAAGGATTCTATTCAAAATGTTGAGAAAACTTGTTATTTCATCTTTAAGGTTTTATTTTAACTAAAAGGGTTTTTTGTTGCTTATACAAGTATAAGGAGTTGTATGCATAATTTTTGAATTATTAAAAAGTTGTTAAGAAGATGTAAGGAGTTGTAAGAAAATATAAGGATAGGGATACTACTTGAATTATTAAAAAGTTATATAAATATCATTTTTAGACATGTATGCATAATTATTAGTCTTAAATGTATGATTTGTAAAATAAATTATTTCATGAAAGTAAATTATAGATAATATGTCAGAGAGTTATGAAATTAATTTTATACAATCACTAAACACATTATTTTTTAACATTATACAAATAAATTTTATTTTTCTACAATTATACGTTTTGAGTGAGAAGAAATAATATTGAAATAACACAACTAATAAAAATAAACCTTTAAATAAATTAATTAAATAACAATAAAATAAATTCAAGCCTAGAAATCTATAGAACCAAATATGTTATGCACTGGCGGTGTTTTTTTTAATTAACGATTGCTTCATCTCCCTATAATCAATTTAAAAAAATAATTTTTTATCTCAACAAACTTGAATAGAGCTCTTAGAATGAAGTCCTATTTAAATTAAACTATTTTAAGTTAATATTTAAACATAATGCCTCATATGAGACTAGAGCAATTTGAGATAATAATTGCTTGTTGTACTCTTCATAATTTATTATTCTTCGTAAAAAGGGTATAACAGTTTAGCAAGGGACTCAATCAAATGTGGATGGACCACCAATGTTCAATTATATGATGATAGTAACCAAATTATCATTGATAAATTTAGGGATAAAATAGTTAAAATGCCTTCGTCATCGAAAGTTTTTAACTTTTTTTTTATATGATTCACATTAAAACTTAAAAATGAATTCAATTTTTGTATTATAGTTTTAACAGTATTAATTTTTTTCCTCGATAATGATATATATGATTTATATCGAAATTCAATATTCACATCATTAATTTATGTTTTTTGGTTTATAGAAATATTCTGTTCATAAAAAATATAATCAAAATTTTCATATTAGTAATATATAAAAATATATGCATGTTTCCATAAATATGAGGAAAAAAATAAATGGCACATTGATGTTATAAAAAAATATATACAGTGATATAAACAGATGTAAGGTGATATAGTGAGATGTAGGAAACTATAAGAATTTTGATAAAGATATAACATACTATAAGACGATGTAAGAAATTGTAAAAACATGTAACCTATAGTCTAAATACTGACTATTGCAAAAAAAAACAAAAAACTGGACCATAATCTCATCATCTAGACAGTACCTTAATCAAATTCCATTCCAGGAAGTCAGCCAGCTGTTAAAAAAAAAAAAGGAAATACAGCCTTGCATTTATCATATTTGTATTTGTAATCCAAAAGATCTTCCGAAAGTGACACAAAAATATTCTAGAAACATGTTGATGGTGGGTATAAAAAAGAATTGAGAATTCTTTTTCTTTCGTAAACATTTTGGCCTTTTTGACCAAATAAGTTAACTTTTTTTAAATATGGGAAAACTAATTAAAAACATTCAATAGTTGACCCGCTTCTTCCATTTACATGATCAATTCAAAGGACAGAGAAACTGACTCCTCCAAAATTAATTGAGTGGTTGTGATGAGCGATGATTCCAAATTATTTTGTGCAATTTTTTAATATCCTTCTAGAACATATATATATTTTTATGATTCACGTATGTATATTTTTTATACATGTATTTATTATATATTAATTTTTAATATATATTTATTGATGTGATTTTTTAAACTATGTGTTTTCAAGAGTATGATATACATATTGAATTATTTTTTAGGATAATAGTATTTTTTTCCTGTTTGAATTGAACCGAATTAAGGCGAGTGTTTGGTAGATAAGTTTTTCGATAAATCTTTTTGGTTAAAAAGTACTATTTGTAGATATTTAGCTGTTTGACTGGGTCAAATTATAGTTAGAATATTTGATGGTTTTCTATACTAGCGTTTTCACCACCTAAGAAACGAAATTCCACAAGGTTCAATATTGTAACATTTTTATATTGGTTGTTTGGGTTTTGACAAAAAACTTTTACTAAAAAATAACTACTTTAACAAAACACATTTTTCACAAATGATACTGCAATCAACACATATAAATACACATTACAACCAAATTAAAAACTTGCAATGGTGAACTAGGCTCCCATTGAATCCCTATTTAGAGTTAGACCCAATGGGTTGACAAACACATGGAGTAAATGAGTCACCGGCTTATTGAGAAGACAACGCCTTTATAAGAAAAAATATCTTATCCAAAATTTGAACCTAAAGCCTTTAAGATAGAAGAAACCTCTTATAATATGTAAGCTATTGAATTAGAGCTCATTGGTGTAAAGTTAAAAGTTAATATATGACAAATTGACAACTTGTAACTCCTTGTCGAAAAACTCCTAATTCTCTAAATCTTTATGCACATCTCAATACCAAAATGATAACACAGTACAAAAACATTACATCACATTGGTTAGTTTGCATGTCTGTCCCTTCCCACACTCCCACTGCATCTCACATTGTTCTTACCTTTGGGGGGGGGGTCTTTCAGACACATGGATCCACATTGACTATAAGCCATGTAGCCAAGTTGGCCGAGTTTGGTTTTCGAAAAAAGGGGGGAAAAATAAGGAAAGGTTTGCTGAGTTTGACTCGGACCAGCCTTGGTGTGCAGTAAATTGGCCAATCGACTGTCATTAGGCACATCGAGCCCCCGCAAAAAAAGGAAAAAATAAAGGAAAAATTACGAGCAGGTGTTGAGTGAGTTTTATAATTACGTAGAGCTGCGCTTACTTCTTTTGCTTGCTCTGTTTGGTGTGAAGACTTGGGGGCCCAGATATGATATGTCGGGGAGCAGAGAACGAGGAGGTGGGGGAAAATACGGTGGTACCCCTAGATGTGGAGTTTGAATGGGAAAAAAAGACAATTTGGAGAGGCTGAAGTTTTCAAGTGTGAAGTTGCGAACTTGTGGAGAAGAGGGGCTGAAGGAGGGAGGCAGCCGGGAAGCACTGTTGACACAAGTGGGAGGGGATCAGCCGGTGCGGACGGTGTGGAGCAGAAGGTAGTTGTGAGTGACACAACGCTGCGGGGGAGGTGGAGAAGACAATCTGGCACTTTGTCGTGGGAACTAGTGGGACAGGTATGTAATATCCCGAAAATTTTCATGAGATGACACTGGTAATCTGTAACTGGGTATGTGTTGGATTTAATTTGTTGTGTAAAAGGGGAGACATGCTTGCAATGAATTGAAATTCAGTGGAAATGGATGTGAAATATGTCAACTTGAAGGGGTTGGGTAGGTTAGGGTTACGTAGTAATTAGGAACTGCTAGTTAGGGGATAGTTTGCCGGAACTGTAAAAGTGCTTTAGGTATGGAATGTGGTAGGGTAGTTGCTACAAATTAGGAAGTAGTTGTTTGATTTCAGTCATTGGAAGTTGATAGCATCTTGAAAGGATGATGGGGTGCGTTCTAGATGAGTGATCTGAATTACTAATGACAACGTAAAGGTGTGTAGAGGTTTGTAGTGGGCAAATGTGAGTGCTACTGATGGGTATTTGTTGATATTATAGAAGGCCCTTTGTTGATATCCCTGGTAAATGAGGATGATATCCGTGGTAAATGAGCATGATATCCCTGTTAAATGAGTATGATATCCCTGGTTGTCGTTGTATTGTAGAATGGGTAACATATGTGGGCTGTTTAGAGTGGTGTCAGTAGTGTGGGAAGTGTGATGGATAATGTGGCAATAATATGATGGCTGAAGTTTATGTTTTTATGTTGTTGATTGAAGTTAATGTAGGTGGACTGAAGCCGTAATTGTAGGTGTGGACTTGTTTCATACCTATATTGAATGATATCGTTTGTATGTGTGTGCCTGAAAGTGGAAAAAATGTGTTGTTTGGTGTTGTATGTAGGTTGAGGTGATGGAACTCCGTAGCAACAACACTGAAAAGAAAAGATCCTGTGGGCAGGAGGCAGAGAGGGAATAGAGGAAACAACAAAGAAGTTCGGAGGGGCAGTATGTGGGGGAATCAAATAACCTCGACCGTGTGCAGTTGCGGTGTCTGGCAGGGGGGGAGATGTGGGGAAATAGTACAAGCACTGAGTATGAGCCTTCTAATGAGGAAGGTGAGGACAGTGACGGAAAATTAACGTTGGAGTCAGAGTCTATTGTGAATGGGGAAATGTGGGGTGCTTCGTGTGGTGGAGATGATGATGCTGTACAGTTACACAATTCAACTGCATCAAGTGGAGAAGCGGGAAGCGGGAGGAGATCCTATGGTTCATCCTCCAAAGGCCATAAGGGGGGGAAGTAAGGGGAAGGGGAAGAGGAAGGCAACAATGTGTAGGACACAGTGTCAACATGAGGGGCCATGTGCGGGGGAGTCCGATGTAATCCTGCATTCGCAGTACGCACTGAGGAAGTTAGTGATGGTTAATACGGGAATGAGCAACAAGCAGAGGGAAGCTATGATGGGGACTATTTGGAGGCCTTTGCTTCAGTATCCGGAGATAGGGATGGAGAGGCATTTGACCCTAGCGCTAATTAAGTACTGGATCCCACGATGGAAGGCCTTTCGGATAGGTGGTAGGAGGGTCCCATTTTCTGTATTTGATGTGGCGTTGTTCATGGGTTTACCGGCAATGGGGAGGAGAGTTGAACTGGAGGGGGAGGAGCTATCAACAGAGGTCAGCGTCTTGGTGCGGGGGTGCGTGGCTGATTGGGAACAAGAGGAAATGGCAAGTAGGGTGCCTGGGAGATCGGGGAAGAAACGGCGATCCTTTCGGAACTATGTCGCTGCTATGGCAAAGCTATGTGAGGAGAACAACGAAGATGAGCAGGTGGGGTTGTGGCTTAGGCTGTATGTGTTTATGGTGTTACGTGGAGTGTTGTTCCCTCGAACGCCGTACGGAGCAGCATGGAGTATGCTGCATTACGTAGAGGATGTTGATGGAATGGCTGGCTATGCATGGGCTGAAGCTGTGTGGTGGGTTCTAGTGGAGACGATGGAGGACACGCAGAGAAAGCTAGCTGATGGCCCGCTGTTAGAGGTGTAGTTGAATGGCTTCTGCCTCCTAATCTAGGTAATTCTGATGTCAGTTGTTGTATATGCAAAGGACAACAGCATTTACATGTGACTTCTTTGCATGAGACTGATTTGGCAGCTAATGGACTATGGTTTGCAATTATATTTGAACATGGAAGATGGGATGATGTTAATGTTGGAATTATTAAAATAAAGGGATAATGTGTGTCGTACGATGGGGACCTATGGAGGAAGAACTACCTATTGTTATACATGCTTATGAATTTATTTTGCAATCATAAGTAACCATATTTTAGTGGTCTTTGCTTTCACTATTAGAATGTGTATTTTAAACATGCAAATATGTTAAGGTGAGAAAAGGGGGGGAGGTTAGTGATGGAACAGGGTCTGTGGTTGGATGTAAGTGACAATAAGGGTGGTGAACTTCTAACTGAAGCATTATAGTAATAAGGTTTTTGGATTAGGTAAGCTAGCGATTGGTTTGAAAACATTTGCAAGTAAACTTGTAGCCATCAGTATGAAAAAAACTGATCTGTGAAAGTAGTACGGGTAGATTGCAAGTGTAGGACATCATATCTCGAAAATCACACTGAATGTACTTGTAGCAGAAGACACGCGGAAGCAGTACCAATTAAGCATCATTATGGGGGTGGGTACTTAGGTTGTGGTCATGGTGAAATTCTGAAATATGGAAGCAATGGTGACTGTAGGTTTGGTTTTATGAGCACGCGACCAGATTTGGTGACCAAGATAAGAAGTAATTCCCCCGTATTGGTAGTTGGGTGAAAGTTGATCATGGGGGGAGGTATGATGCCGATGAACTGCTCAGAGATATAAAGGAGGACGAGATAATTTGCATTGTCTTGCACTCATTTCTGTTGTTGGACTTAGATGTGTTGTGGTCAAATTGAAAGTGTCATGTGTGTACAGGTAATTCCGATGCTATATCCACGTGAGCATGAGATGCAACATTCAGTTGTGCGGCAGTTCATGGCCACAGATGCGTACGGTTACTATGTGGATGATGGAGAGGTATGACACTTTGCATAGTATGCGTCTGAGCTGTGCGGTGCATTTGTTGGATAATTGTGTCTGCCAGTTTGAATTGACTACACAAGGGTTCCAATGACAGTCACTGACCATGTTCTGTGTGGAATTACTTGACAGGGTTGGCTTAGTGTTGATGAGCGTCTCAGAAGTGCAAGCGAGGCGTATACATGAGAGAGGACTGCGCACGACAAGACCAAAATAAAGATGTTGAAGTTGAAGGAACAGTTGATGGAGTTGAAGTCGAGGTTAACAACCTATGAAAAAAAAGAAGCCTAGGCCCGTGCCGTTGAGGAACTTCAAACGGCGGGGTAATCGAGTGTAAAGGGGTCATGCATTGGTGTTCCCAGGAATGAATGTGGTGGGAAGTTGGTGGGTGACATGGTAGGTGGAGTGGACCATTCATGTTCGTTATCGAATGAACGAACTGGAGTTAAGCCTGCCGAGGGGGAGGAGGAGGAGGATATACGGGCTGGGATGGGCATAGTAATAGATGCAGTTGCTCCGCAGGAAGCTGGCATCCCAAAACAGACACATGATGGGGAAAAGGATGCAGTATATGAATTTACTCCTGAGGTTTGCTCACAAGAAAGGAGGAGAAGGGTGTCTAACATAGTGACGCGGATGAAGTTCAAGCCAAGGCTGTGGAAGGCATCAGCTACACGTGCTTCTTCATACACAAACCCACTTCATAGGAGAAAAGGCCCGAAGAAGGCGCGAAGGTGCCTGACTGTGGGGAAGAAGGCAATTGGAGGAACAATGGAGAAGGTGGGAATGATTCCTACTGTAGGGGACATTGTACAAAATGATGCAACCACTGACCGCCGTGATGAATATAGGATACAGATGGGGGGGACAACACCCTCTGCGGAGGAGCAGGTGAGGATTTGTTGTAACCTAACCTGTGAATTATGTCTACTTATGCATACATAAATTAGGTCTTGTTACGCATACATGAAGTAGGTGTTGTGACTCATACACGTCTGCATTGCGTGTCACTATTATGGTGTTTACTGGATGGACTGTAGGTGCCAGAGACAGCAGTTGCTGGTGTGTGCTCAACCTCAGATGCTGCAGCGGATGAAGTGAATGACGACAGTGAGTTGTTATCCGAACAGGTAACATTCTCAGTCGCATTATTCTCCATGGTCATTTCTGGACCTTACATGTTGCCATTGTTTTATACGTGACCTATAATGTTGTGGGCATTGTGTGGATGTGTGACTGTAGCTCGGTACATGTGGTTAATGGTAGGCCATTGAGGCGTATGTGACATCATCGTTATCAACTGAAGACGCCAAGTTGTTGGCCGATGTTCGTAGCAAATGCAAAGCATTGAAGGATGAAGAATGGTAAGGCAATGGAATTGGTAAGCTGGTACGGGTAATTTTGTGGAAGTCCAGACCTCTGTAACGTACTGCTTGCTAACATGGACAGGAACTTTGACTTAGCCCAAGCAAGTCGGGAGAACGTGAATGCTGAGTACTTAAAGGGCCTTATTAATGTTGTTCCCTATAGGGGGGCTGAGGATAAAGCAGGGCGGTATTGCGTAGGTCAGTTTGCAATACAGATGTATTGCAATCTACTGGAGAAACGACAAAACCTGTATCCCACATTGTGTCGCACTTCCATTTTCTTGGAGCCGGAGGATAAGGTTTGGTGCATGCATGCTAGTAAGTTGTCTAAGATTTTGTAGGTTCGCTACACTGACCATTGCTGTGCACCACATTTGTTACAGGGGTGTATTATCCACGCCACATTCATATCCAATGAGATATGGGCCTCGACGAAGAAGCAAGTGTTAGGGAGCATATCCTACGTAAGTGTTTCTATTCAATCCCCCCCATCTATTAGAACCTGCACTTTGAGTGTTCAAGTGTAGTACTGACGACTTCCTGTCGGTGTCGTACGTGAAGCTCTTTTTGCCACTGTTTGAGGCGGTGGATGAGCACTGGATGTTATTTGTGGCTGACCTCAAGGGAAGACGGTTCTTAGTGTATGACTCACTAGCCACAAAAAGAGCTCCTTCACAAACTGATCTCATACAGAATGTTGTACGTGGTGGGTTATATATATTGTCCGTTACATGTATGTACTTATCAAATCTGATTTGTACAAATGTGGCTAACTGCAGACGGCTGCCATTAGTGGTGCATTAAGTACGGGTGCGGACTTTGCTGATGCCAGTTCTTGGCCAATTGAGCACCCCAGTTGTCATCAACAGGGAAGTAAGTGCGTAATGCTGCTCTGTGTGCAGTTCTGTGCACCTGCAGTTGTTGTACGTTTACATGTATTTCCGGCAGTTACCTTGGTCTCACTAACTGTTGTTCGATGTTGTAGTGGGCATGACTGTGGTGTTTATGTCATGGTGTTCATGGACTTGTTGTCCCTGGGTGTTAAACAACCTATCCCCCCTCAACGATATGTGCGACAGCTACGGGATAACCTACTGGGACAAGTTGCACACTTTCCGGAAGCTCTGACATGGTAATTGAGTACGCTTAAGTATTAGCACCTTGTGGCTTACATATCAACTTACGATTGCTGGTAACCACTGTGCTGCAGATGCACGTAGACAGACGTGTACCAAAAGGCCCAGTCATGGTTTGGAAGGTCCCACGAATGGGCCACGCTGTCTGTATTTTGGATTTGCATATGCTACTATGTGGTTGTATTTGACATCCCTACATACTTGTTGCCCAGCTTGGTCCTTCATGGATATTGGAAGGTGGTGCACAAATTTTGGTTGTAAATTATAGGACATGACCATCCTCTCCCCCCCCAGCGTGGTGTACTTGTTTGTTCCCATGCTGCTAACTCGAGTTGGTGTTTTGTAATGTAATATGTGAGACTGTCGGGCCAGCTATGTGTATCCTATTTTCAATGTGTGTGTCTTCAATTGTGTCAATGTTGTCCAGTGGTTGGTGGTTTTCCATAGCAAACTTGATATATATATATATAGATAATATAAGATATATATATATATATATATATCTATATATCTTACATACCATATAATATAACCACACACACACACACACACACCACATATATATATATATAGATATATATATATGAATATAGATAGGATAGATATATACACCACAAAACACACACACACAAACACACACACACACACACAACAAACACACATATATAGATTGTGTGTGTGTAAGGGTGTGTGTGGTGTGTATATATATACACACGCATACACACACACACACACACACACACACACACTAACACACACACATACATATATACATATACTATATATATAGATACTATATGTATGTGTTATATATATATATATATATATATTATATTATACATACATATATATTATATTACTATATATGTTATGTATGTTATTGTTGTGTGTGTGGCTATTTGTTTCATGTGTGTGTATATATATATATTATATATATATTATATGTAATTATATATCTAGTATTAATATCTATATATATATATGTATGATGTAAATGTATGTATGTATGTGAATATATATATATATATACAGACATATAGATATATATATATATATGTATATATATATATATATATATATATATATATATATATATATTATATATGTGTGTGTGTATATATATATATATATATATATATATATATATATATATATATATATATAAATATAAAAATATATATATATATATATATATATATATATATATATATATATATATATATAGATATATGTGTGTGTGTGTGTATATATATATATATATATATATATATATATATATATATATATATATATATATATATGTTGAATTCTAAGAGTACACGACCACAAGAGGGGGGTGAATTGTGGTGTCCGATTTTCGCCTATTTACTGACAAACAGCCTTAGACCCTGATTGCAGAGACTGTTTCTGAATGACGAACAGTCTTGGGCCTTATTTGCAGTGGCTGTTCCCAATTGGTTCAGAAGCGAAAATCAAGTAGATAAAAGCGGAAATAAAGCACACACGATTTTTACGTGGAAAACACCTCTAGCCCAACTGAGGTGTGAAAAACCACGACCTACCTCGTGTAGGATTTAACCACTTCACTAACGGGCTGAACACGTTACAAAAAGTAACACTCCTTGTTACAACTTGTAACCCACGTAACCTTCTTCTCTAAGACAGGTTACACCACGTCCAAATCTCTCTAGATTGGACACGTCCAAAGTCCACATGACTAAGGACACACTCACTCACTTTTGATCTGAGATCAAGGATGCAAAATACCTTACTGGGTGCTTCTGACTTAAGCAGATGTAAGGTACAATGAAGTCCTAGTATGCCAATAGTTTTGAAAGCTCAATTTTTGCACAATCTTGTCACGGTTTTTTCTTTTGAAATGTAGCTCCAGAAATCTCAATGTGTTTGTGAAAGAAACCGATTTTTCCCTTGTGTATCTCTGCCGAAAGGAGTGAAAAGATTTTCTTATTTAAGCAAGCAAACCCAACGGCTAACTCCTTCAAAAAAGATAGAAAAATCTTCTGATTTTAGCAGCTTAGAAGATTTCTTCAAATTTCCAACGGCTAGGAACAAAGAAGATAAGATTCTCCTAAAATATAGGGATTTGATACTCACGGGATAAAAACTGATTAGCCACTTAATATAGCCGTGTAATTTAGCCCAAAAAGGATAAAAATCTTGGTTTCAAAATTTGAATCAATCATGGCCTAAAAATAAGGAATAAAGATTTTTCGATTTTGAAAAAAAATCTCTAGCAAAAATGGTTTTGCAATCTGCTACATATATATAATAAATAATAATCTTTTTAGGACTTAACTAATCAGCCTAGGATTTCATAAAAGGATTCTTAGAGCAGCCAGCCAACCAAAAGAAATTTTTAGGTAAAACGGATGTGGCCGCTGCAGTTTCAGGAACACCCTAGGCACCCTGTTTGCAGGGTTGTTTGGAAATGGTGTTCTGAAGCAAATCTCGAAAACCGTTTCAAGAAGTGTTAGATTGAGACTTTCAAGATTGGCATATTAACAAGAATCTAAAAGATAAAACCTAAATCAAATCGAGACTTCTTGTTGTAAGAATTAGTCATCTTGTCGAGGATGGATGTGCAACTCCAAACACCTTGGTCACCTTGATTACTCGGGTGATCTTGTATCGCTGAATGTAGGAACTTGGTCTTTAAGACTTAGTCAGCTGTTGTCGAGATTTGTTGTGTACTGATCTTTGTGTCACTGAAGCTTGGAACCTGTTCTTAAAACTTGTTCTCAACATTTAGTAGACAGAACAGGTAAGTAGGATCAATACAAACAACTGTGTAGAACCTGTTTGGAGAGCTTGTTTGGAACAACATTACTCAAGCAAGTATGCTACACTTGGATTTGTTATCATCAAAACTTTATACAGTTAGTTCAACAATTTCCCCTTTTTGATGATGACAAACCAAGTGACCATATTGACAAGAAAAAGATTTTATTTTCGTAAGTGCCTTGAGTGCTGATATATATCCACACAGGTGCTAGGTCAGTCAAGAAACATATGTAAGTATAAAGACTAATGACTCAACCGTTCAACTCAACCAACCGTTCAACTCAACCTAGGTCCACTTATCTTCCCCTTTTTGGCATCATTAAAAAGGTACAAACAACAGTCAGAACATGGTGTTTGCAAGTGAATCACATAAGACATAGCAAGAGATAAGCAAGATATAACAGAACCAGATATGTCATTGAAAGTCCGGAAGGTGCAATACAAAAAAAAAGGAAACACAGAAAGAGACGGGGAAGAGAACTCTAGGAAACATCCGATGAGAACAGGTTACAAGGGTTGATTATGGCTGCGGAGGAGGGAGTTTGGTAGCGAGGGAGGAGAGAAGGGCAAGGAGATCTTCATGACGCTTGGCAGATAGCGCCTTCTCTTCTTCCAGGGCAGCCTTGACGGCTGTGAGCTCATCCTTGAGGCGGGAGTTATCCTCTAAAACAGCCTCAACTTTGACTGATGACCTCCCAGAAACAGGAGGTCTGGGTGTTCGGCTCCCCTGTTTGGAGACCGAGCCCTCAGCCAGAGTATATCCACACCCCATGAGGGTGTCACTCCCTATCTCATCAATCACTTGAGCAGCCACCCTCCTTTTGAGCTCTATCCCAAAGTGCTCAAAAATCCTCGTCAGTAGAAAACCATACCCAAGATCATGTGCCCGGGTGGTGTTTGCAATACGCCTAATATGGCGGATCATAAGAACAGGAAGGTTGATGGGTTCCTCCCTATCCAAAAGATCCACCAGGCACTGATCAAGAGCATCAGCCTGGTTTCTACCTTGACCTCTTGGGATGATGTTCTTTATGACAAACATAAAGAGCAGTTGGGGCAGAGAGGTCATCTCACCCTTCTTCACGGATGTGGGTGTTTGCAGGCCCTGGTTTTGACTCAACCGCTGTGAAAGCTCCAGCAGCCTGGCTGTCCCTAGGACAGACTTATCCTCCCTCACATACACATCAAAGCCAAGTGAGGGAACACCCAAAATCGTACCCAGAGTTTGTGCATCAAATTGCACCTGTGTATCACCAATTTTACTTGTCACCACCCCTTCGGTGACAGCACAATTGCATAGAACTCAGCCAATTCTGGTACAGAACACCCCAGCTGGGTGTTCGTGAAGAGGTCCAGCCAGTTCTGGGCACGCAGCTTCTGTAGGAACACCCCCAACCCCTGTTCCTCGAAAAATTGAACTCTCACTATCTTCCCCCTAACTACATTGCGCTTAAGCAGATGCGCAATCTTGGTAGAAACAGGAGAGGCAGTAGACTTTTTGGCTCTTTTGGGGGGAGGAACAGAAGAAGCAGTCTCAGGTTTAGCTGATTTTGAGACTGGAGCAGTAGAGGTCTTTCTTTTGCGAGGGGGGAGAGTGGAGGTTTTCTTGGAAGGAGGAGGAGGAGATTGAGTTTGTTCTTCTGAGGACTCGGAGAACACCGGGGTCCCCTGTTCAAAGAGGGTGTTCTCAGTAGCAGAGGAATCTGAAGAATCCTCAGAGGAAGAGGAAATTTCCTCTATTACCGGAGTAGTTGATTTTGTGGTACGCGGAGTAGACTGAAAAGCAATTCGGGTAGATTTGCGGGGTGGTTGGGCAGTTTTTGGAGGAGAGGGGGCTGAGGTTTTTGAGGTTTGAGGCCTTGGTTGTGGCCTTGATCTAGGCGTTCTGCTACGCCTAGCCACTGTTTTGACCCTTTTTCTCTTCTCTTCGGATTGAGGAATCGGAGTCACTGATTCGGTTGCTGCAGGAGGGATGTCCATGCCACTACTTCCCCCTGCCTCAAGAGATTGCTCAGCCGAGTCTCCTTGAAGACCAACTCCCAAATCGTCCTTAAACACCTCCTCATAGGACTCAGACCCTATTTCGGGTACTGTTTCTTTTTCAGGAAACAGCCCGAAAGAACAGGGCTCAGAGAAATCAAAGAAACCAACATGGGACTCAAAGGCTTTATCTTGGGACCCAAGATTGCCACCAATTTTCCCAGTTGAAGCAAAGTTCTTTTCAGTGAGGGGACAAACAGTCGATCCCTCAAACACCACCAATTCCCAACCAAAATGGTAGGGAATATCTTTCAAACCCAAGCCCACTGATTTCAGGTCGACACTCTTCAAAAATCCAAAAGGTTTGAAGCTAATTGGGCGAGGAGGAGTGGAAGGTTTACCTTCTAGAATCGCCATTAAAAACGGCGAGAAGGCAACAGGGGCAGGACCTATTCGTGAGGCTGGTGCGGGTGCCCTGCTACCCTGAGATTTTGAACCAGAACTTCCAGAGCCGTTGAAGGAAGCCATTTGAGCAAGAATTGGAGAGAGATTAGGGTTTGAGTGAAAGGAAATTGCCGGGTATTCGAGAGAGAGAGAGAGAGGTGTGATGAGAGAGAGAGGCAAAGATTTGGAGATTTAAAGAGAGAGAGCATGCCAAATCTTTAAAGATTTACCCGTTACAACGGGTAGATCATTACTAGCCGCCCGCGCATGCCTCGGGAAGGAGGAAAATTTAAAGGCTAGACACAACTTGTTTCACATACTAACAATCAAGGAGCGTACCTGTTCTTGCTGCTTGATCTTGGAGGAGATTCAACGGTAACAAGATAATAAAGGCAATCATATTAAATTTAAACGAATGCCAGCAGCTGCAAATAATGCACATATACTAAAATAGCACAGAATTGATTGCAAACAATTTTTATTAAACACATTGTACCTTCAACCTATGGAAGTTACAAACAGGGGGAGAGAACAGGGTACTTAGGTTGTTTCAATCAAACCTAGTTCAAGTCTATTTTTCTCAAATTGATCTCTACTTAGCGCCTTGGTGAATATATCAGCAATTTGGTTTTCTGTGGCACAAAAATTCATTGAGATCAACCCTTTTTCAACATTGTCTCTTAAGAAATGATGACGTATGTCAATATGTTTAGTTCTTTTATGTTGACACGGATTTTTGGCAATATTAATTGCACTTGTGTTATCACAAAAAATAGGTATGCATCCAGTGTCAACACAAAAGTCTTTGAGTTGTTGTCTTATCCACAGTAATTGAGCACAACATGAAGCAGCTGCAACATATTCAGCTTCTGCTGTGGACATGGCAACTGAATGTTGTTTCTTGGTTGCCCAAGATACCAAACAAGGTCCAAGGAAATGAGCCATACCTGTGGTGCTTTTTCTATCAACCAGGAAGCCTGCATAGTCAGCATCAACATATCCAACAAGATCAAAATTGCAACCTCTAGGATACCATAGAGCTAAATCAGGTGTATGTTTTAAATACCTTAGTATCCGTTTAACAGCCTTAAGGTGAGTTTCTTTAGGATTAGACTGAAAACGGGCACATAAACCAACACTGAAAACAATGTCGGGCCTACTAGCGGTAAGGTATAAGAGTGACCCTATCATGCCCCTATAGAGTTTCTCCTCAACTGAGGGACTCCCATCATCCATTACCAACCTGGTAGAAGGCGAAATGGGAGTATCAATGGGCTTGGCCGACTCCATCCCAAAACGCTTAAGTAGTTCCTTAATATACTTTTGTTGATGGATCGTGGTGCCGTTTGAAGTTTGCGTGATCTATAAGCCTAAGAAGAAATTAAGCTCACCCATCATGCTCATTTCAAACTCACTCCTCATCATTTTGAAAATTCATTGCATAAATCATGATGAGTTGCCCCAAATATGATGTCATCAACATATACTTGGACAATCAACAGATGTTCCCCCTTAGATTTTAGAAACAAGGGATTATCTACCTTGCCTCTTCTAAAATCATTTTCAAGTAAAAAGCTTGACAATCGTTCATACCAAGCTCTAGGAGCTTGTTTTAGACCATAAAGAGCTTTGTCAAGTTGAAAAACATGGTTTGGAAATTCACTGTTTTCAAAACCAGGGGTTGTTTGACATACACCTCTTCTTTAAGGTATCCATTTAGGAATGCACTTTTGACATCCATTTGATATAGCTTGATCTCCATATGAGCTGCAAAGGCTATTAGGATATGAATAGCCTCAATCCTAGCATCATATGCGAAGGTTTCTTCATAATCGATCCCTTCTTCCTGATTGTAGCCTTGAACCACCAGCCGTGCCTTGTTCCTAGTGACTGTTCCGGACTCGTCCAGCTTGTTTCGAAACACCCACTTGGTTCCAATGATTGTTCTATCTGCAGGCTGGGGTACAAGGTGCCATACCTTGTTCCTTTCAAATTGGTGAAGCTCTTCTTGCATTGCTGTGACCCAATCTGCATCTGCAAGAGCTTCATTGACATTCTTTGGCTCCATGTTAGAGAGAAATGCATAGAAAGTACAAAAATTCTTAAGCTTAGATCTCGTTTGCACCCCAGTATTTATATCAGACAAGATTTGATCAAGGGGGTGTGAACGATGATGCTTCCAAGGTCGTGGAGTTAGGGGATCCACAGACACACTTTCTACTCTGGCTTGGATACTTGAAGAATCAGGTTCAGAAACAGCTCCTGAGCCTGTTTCTGCACCTGTTTGCAGGCCTGTTCCTGAGGAACTGGACTGGTGTTGTCCCGAACAGGGTTCAACGTTGCTTCCCCCTGTTTGGTCCTCACCTTGCCTGCCGTTCTGAGGAACAGCTTCAGGACCCGTTTTCTCCACGGTGTTCTTACCTTGTTCATCTTGGTGCAACACTTTTTTTTCGAACAAGACCTAATTCAAATCCTTCCTCCTGTGCATCATTCTTGCTCAACGAGTTAGATTCATCAAAAAGCACATGCACACTTTCCTCAACACACAAGGTTCTTTTGTTAAACACTTTGTATGCCTTACTATGTGAGGAATAACCGAGAAATATTGCCTCATCACTCCTAGGATCAAACTTCCCTAAGGCATCCTTCCCATTGTTATGCACAAAACACCTACAACCGAATGTTCTTAAATGCATGATGTTGGGCTTTCTACCTTTGAAAAGTTCATAGGGAGTTTTGTTCAAAATAGGTCTAATCATGCATCTATTTATAATGTAGCATGATGTGTTCAAAGCTTCTGCCCAAAAGTTCCTAGGAAGACCACTAGCAATAAGCATTGTTCTAGTCATGTCTTCTAGGGTGCGATTTTTGCGCTCAACCACCCCATTCTGTTGGGGTGTTCTTGGGGCTGAGAAGTTATGATCAACACCATGTGCATTACAATAGTTTGTAAAGCTTGCATTTTCAAATTCAGTACCATGATCAGACCTTAAACTAACTAAAGAGTGTCCTACTTTCCTTTCAACCCTTTTGAGAAAGACAATAAAATTCTCAAAAGTTTCATCCTTGGATGCCAAGAACAGGGTCCAAGTAAATCGAGAGTAATCATCCACTACAACCAGCACATCCCTCTTCCCACCTCTACTTGCTATCCTCATAGGACCACATAGATCAATGTGTAACATTTCGAGAGGTCGGGTAGTGCTAACACAATTTTTTGATTTAAAAGACGATCTGACTTATTTGCCTTTTGCACAAGCTTCACAAACCTTGTCATCATTGAATTTGATGGAAGGTAGTCCAACAACTAGGCCTTTGGAAACAAGTTTGTTCAAAAGAGTGAGACTTGCATGACCTAGTCTCTTATGCCAGAGCATTATATCATCATTTAAAGCGCTCAAACAAGTCAGATTGTTTTGGGGAAGTGTGGAAATATATACTTTGTAAACATTTTTGTGACGCTTCCCCCTTAACACGACATCTCCTGTGTTTGAGTTTACAACCAAGCAACGTATTGGTGAGAACACTACTAGGTTGTTCTTATTACACAGTTGGGACACACTAAGCAGATTGTTCTTTAAGCCATCAACTAGATAGACATTATCAATTGAGTGGGAATGGGACTCACCAACCCTACCTATACCGACAATTGTCCCAGACTTGCTGTTTCCAAATGCCACACTCCCACCATCCGAAGCTGTAAGTGAGAGAAAGTTGGATTTTTCACCGGTCATATGCCTCGAACACCCACTATCAACATATCACAGCTGCTTGTTTTCAAGGTTGTTCCCTAGGCTGTTTGCTGGGTTGTTTGCTGGGTTGTTCTCTCTCACTTCAGCCTGCAAAACAAATCAAGGGTTAGTTTTGGAAACCCAGATCCACTTGGGTCCCATTCTTTTAGACAGATAAATCTCATCTTTCCTAATCCAAATTTGTTTTACATAACCTTCATTTCTTTCAATGGCATACCTTCTTGAAGGACAAGTGTATCGATAATGACCGGTTTTACCACAATGAAAGCAAATAATATTTTCAGGTAATCCAACATACTTTCTATTGACTGGGTAAGAGGTCCTTTTAGGAGTAAAACCTAGTCCCTTTTTATTTTGACTGTGGTGAGTGTTTAGCCATTCAAGCGCTTTTGAGGACTTATTCCATAGCCTGTTTGTGGCGAGATCAGATTCCAATTTTTTTATTTTCGCCAACAGGTTCTTGTTTTCAGCAAGTAAGGACTCAACCTTTTCTTTCAACTCTAGGGATTCCTTTTCTGCTTTGGCTAAAGTAACAGAGTGAGTCGCTTATTTCAAGATCAAGGATTCCTTGAAGTCTTGGTGTAAAAAGGATATTTTCTTTTCAACCTCGAGTTTTTCACTCTTGAGGATCTCATTTTCTAGTTCTAGGTCTTGGACATCTCTTTTCAATTCTGCACTAGTATCCATCAATGAATACAACAATTCTTCAAGAGTTGCCTTATTGAGACCACGTACCTTGTTCTTGAGATCAGTAAGGCTGTTTGTTGACTCATCATCTGAATCTGTGTCACTTTGTGCCATAAGAGCTACAGCACCTTCATCAGTTTCAGACTCTTCTTCATCTTCAGAGGAGTCACCCCAGGCAGCCAGCATTGCTTTCGAGAATCGTTTCCCAGAACTGGTTGCAGCTTGTTTTCTACCTTGTTTCCTGGGGTGTTCGTGCTCTTGCTCTTCTCGAAGTAAGGGACAGTTTCACTATGTGGTTTGTTTTGCCACATTTGAAACACCCAGTAAACTGTTCTCGGGGGGTGTTTCTAGTTTTGTTGAAATCCTTCCTTTTGTTGTTTTCTTTGACTTTCTTGAAGAATTTCTTGAACTTTCGAGTCATCATAGCCATCTCTTCTTCCTCAAGATCAGAATCATCATCTTCTTGTGCTTTTAAGGCAAGGCCTCGATCTTTCTTCATCTCCTCTTTCTGTTGAGAATTTTTTCTCAGTTCGTATGTTTGGAGATTACCAATCAACTCGTCTAGGGTGATCTTGTTCATGTCCTTGGCTTCTTGGATGGCTGTTACCTTGGCTTCCCATGATCGAGGCAAAATCCTTAGAATTTTCCTTACCAACTCTTCAGTGGTGAAGGATTTTCCCAGGGATTTTAACTCGTGTGTTATGTGAGTGAAGCGGATATACATATCCATCACATTCTCACGATCACCCATATCAAACAACTCGTATTGTCTCATGAGTAACTCAATGCGTGATTGTTTGACTTGACTTATTCCTTCATGAGCTACTTGTAAAGCATTCCATATTTCTGGAGCTGACTCACATTCTGAGATGCGAGTATATTCATCGGGTCCTAGGCCAAAATAGAGACGTTTCTTGGCCTTGGCATTCTTTTCCATTTTCTTGTAATCCTCAGCATCATATTCAGTAGGATCTTTGGGAACCTTTTTTCCATCTTCAAGAACTTTCGTGGGAACAATGAGCATCCATAACTTGTAATCTTCAGCTTGTATATAGTTCTCCATCCTGTTCTTCCACCAACTGTAGTGTTGGCCATTGAAATAAGGTGGTCGAGTGATGGATTGGCCCTCAAGTATGTCTTGTGGTGTACTCATTTTCAGAATCTCTCAAAGTGTTAACCTTTTAGAAGAGAACCTGCTCTGATACCACTTGTTGAATTCTAAGAGTACACGACCACAAGAGGGGGGTGAATTATGGTGTCCGATTTTCGCCTATTTACTGACAAACAGCCTTAGACCCTGATTGTAGAGACTGTTTCTGAATGACGAACAGTCTTGGGCCTTGTTTGCAGTGGCTGTTCCCAATTGGTTCAGAAGCGAAAATCAAGTAGATAAATGCGGAAATAAAGCACACACTATTTTTACGTGGAAAACACCTCTAGCCCAACTGAGGCGTGAAAAACCATGACCTACCTCGTGTAGGATTTAACCACTTCACTAACGGGCTGAACACGTTACAAAAGTAACACTCCTTGTTACAACTTATAACCCACGTAACCTTCTTCTCTAAGACAGGTTACAACACGTCCAAATCTCTCTAGATTGAACACGTCCAAAGTCCACACGACTAAGGACACACTCACTCACTTTTGATCTGAGATCAAGGATACAAAACACCTTATTGGGGTGCTTCTGACTTAAGCAGATGTAAGGTACAATGAAGTCCTAGTATGTCAATAGTTTTGAAAGCTCAATTTTTGCACAATCTTGTCACGGTTTTTTCTTTTGAAATGTAGCTCCAGAAATCTCAATGTGTTTGTGGAAGAAACCGATTTTTCCCTTGTGTATCTTTGCCGAAAGGAGTGAAAAGATTTTCTTATTTAAGCAAGCAAACCCAACGGCTAACTCCTTCAAAAAGATAGAAAAATCTTCTGATTTTAGCAGCTTAGAAGATTTCTTCAGATTTCTAACGGCTAGGAACAAAGAAGATAAGATTCTCCTAAAATATAGGGATTTGATACTCACGGGATAAAAACTGATTTAGCCACTTAATATAGCCGTGTAATTTAGCCCAAAAAAAAAGATAAAAAATCTTGGTTTCAAAATTTGAATCAATCATGGCCTAAAAATAAGGAATAAAGATTTTTCAGATTTTGAAAAAAATCTCTAGCAAAAATGGTTTTGCAATCTGCTACATATATATAATAAATAATAATCTTTTTAAGACTTAACTAATCAGCCTAGGATTTCATAAAAGGATTCTTAGAGCAGCCAGCCAACCAAAAGAAATTTTTAGGTAAAACGGATGTGGCCGCTGCAGTTTCATGAACACCCTAGGCACCCTGTTTGCTGGGTTGTTTGGAAATGGTGTTCTGAAGCAAATCTCGAAAACCGTTTTAAGAAGTGTTAGATTGAGATTTTCAAGATTGGCATATTAACAAGAATCTAAAAGATAAAACCTAAATCAAATCGAGACTTCTTGTTGTAAGAATTTGGTGTAAGAATTAGTCATCTTGTCGAGGATGGATGTGCAACTCCAAACACCTTGGTCACCTTGATTACTCGGTTGATCTTGTATCGCTGAATGTAGGAACTTGGTCTTTAAGACTTAGTCAGCTGTTGTCGAGATTTGTTGTATGCTGATCTTTGTGTCACTGAAGCTTGGAACCTATTTTTAAAACTTGTTCTCAACATTTAGTAGACAGAACAAGTAAGTAGGATCAATACAAACAACTGTGTAGGACCTGTTTGGAAAGCTTGTTTAGGACAACATTAATCAAGCAAGTATGCTACACTTGGATTTGTTATCATCAAAACTTGATACAGTTAGTTCAACAAGATGAGGTTGGAATATTTAGGTCATGTGTTAGCTATCAAGAATTGAGTATGGTTACATTGGGGAAAAAAAATGATATATTAATAGTCCATGAGTGGTGATATTTTGATAAATTAAGAGGTACATAATTGGACATAGAGAATGATTTGGATCCGGTTCTCACCCATAAGAGTCACCATAAGATATGCGCCAAATCTAGTTAAAGGTGATAAAAGCGTCAAAAACTATGGATTATGCCTCATGGTTTATGGATAAAGGCTCCTACGACCCACACAAGTATGATTAATAAGAAATTCATAATTTAATCTATTAGTTCAAAGTTGCACCCATATTCACTGATGATGTAAAGGGTGTTAAAAGTTCAAGGATTATAAGGATTAAATAGGAAAAATCATCTATTATTTGGAGGAAAGATTGTTGTAATTATGCAAAGGAGTAAGAGCAAATTTTAAAAATAATTTCAAATAAGGATTACCCGTTACTTGTAGCTAATAGAAGGTTATTTTTAAAGCTATACCTTTAATTTAGTATGAGTATTGTGTGATAAGGGTACTGCCTATATGAGTTCTATGAGATTTGTGGATTAAAGTTCCAAAGACGTAGATAAACAGCTGTTACAGTCTAATGACATTATGATGTATCCCAAAAACGAGGAGCAATACAAACAGCAGTTGAGGATACGTTACATAATGCTAAAGGGCCAAAAGGTCTATAGTCAAATTGTTTGTGTATGGCCTTGATCATGAGGTTGCAATTTGGACCTTATGAATTTTAAGGAAAAATGAAAATTTATTAATTATAGATGAGAGTACTTATCAAGCTAGCCAAGATTAGTTAATGTCACAAGGATGTGTAACCCCTTAAGACAACAAGCAATTAAAAGTGAAATCAACAAAATTTGGGATGCAAGGATAAATAAGAGCGTGTTCCTCAACGATAAAAAGAAGCTTGATTGTAATTTCAAATTTTATACTTTTAATGCTTAGAAGTCTTATTAAAGTGTGACTTATATAAGGGGACAAAGTCATGGCGCATGAATAAGATAACTGGAAATACATGAGGAAAAATTATTCCATGTAGGGACAAAAGTCAATAACAGCTGTTTCAATAGTAATGATCTTAAGACCCTACCTTCAGAATGCAGAGCACAAGCTTAATCGATGATAAGAGTTTGAAGTGTATTTTCCATCAACGAAGGTTCCTTGACGAGCATAAGAGGTCAAAATTTGGGAGACTATACCAATGAAAAATGACAATATTCAAATGGTTTGAGCTAAACATCAATATGTTATGAACACTATTCTTTTAGGTGATCTCACCTAAATATTCAGGGTTTATAGAGTGTAGATAGCAGAACTTATTATACCTTTACAAGAATTATGAGATCATAGACAACTAGAAGATCTGACCCCCATTACAAGATAACTAAATAGGCTTAAGGGAATGCTCTTTTAAAATATAGATGACTTAATAAGTGTTAGTGCAAGAAAATCCATCGAATTTGTTAGCATGAGTAAAGGAATGGTGGAAATTGTGTGCCATGATAACTAGATTTAAAAGAGTAAGATAACGTTACAAACTCATGCATAACTTGACATATTTTAGAAGTATCACGATGTACGTGTGTTTATAGTTAGGCTTATAAAAAACAAGAGAAAGACGTGACACAATCACGTTTCCTATTAAAGAGTTAAACAAGGCACAGGACATTGGTAGGGAGATGGTATTGTTATTCGAAAAGGTATAAGGTTAGGGGCCATTAAAATTCAACATGGGATCACTACTAATAGTATGTGAGGATAAAAGTTATTATGATATATTGTAGATCACCCTATTAAGTTGGAATATTTGATGTCTATTCATGGTATTATGAAAGTGGTCACAAACACAATTTGTATGATAAGGTATGATTACGAGGTGATGAAATTGTGAAGAGATGTCATGTTGGGCAAAGAAAAATCATCTAGACTTGAAGTGATAAATTTAATGTCTACGATAGGGTAATTTACAAACGAATATGCTTTCAAAAGATAGAAACTGCACATGTTTGCCGTAAGAGATATCTATGATAAGAATGTTAAGTTTATTATGGAAATGTCTAGGACATTTAAGAAGAAAGATGGAAAAAGAAAAACAAGACTTCTCATTTTTTGAATAGCATTTATAAGACTCAATTTGAATCCAATTTTGATGCAGGAGGTAATATAAGTATTTTAAAAGTTTCCTAATAAAGTATAAAGAAGATTCAGCTCTAAAATCCAAGAAAGTACATGACATTTAGTAATTCTTGGTATACAAAGTGAGTAAAATTTGTAATTTATGAATCCATGTTGTTGCAAAGACATGGATCATATACAATGTATGATCAATTCTTGATAAATATATGTGGCTAGATCTGTATTTTGTAGCAACTAAGATGAGGAACCCTTAGAGGTTACAAAGGAGTTTGTAAATAGAAAGTCATGGTTCTATCATTTAGCTATGAAAAATGTATAGTTATGAATGAATAAAACTCAAAGACAAAGGCAATATAAGTATATTATGAAAACAATGAAGGAATAGTATAGAAAGGTAAAGAAAGAATGGAAAGCAAATAGCCCTATATAACTAAAATGGTTAACAAGGGACATTGTAAGTTTCGAGAATAAAACTTATTTTAGGGAGGGAATGATGTAATACCCTGTATGTTGATCATGATTAATACAATACGTTGAAGAATGATTAATTAATAAGCTACAATGATTGTGCTTTTGAAACTACTTTTTGACTGATTTTGATCACATGAACTAATAGCACATTGCAAAAATGTATTAAAAGCATTGTTATAAGATGATGGGAAGACTGTAGCTAGTGATGATTAATTATTCCTTTCATGAAAGAGAATTGTGTGTGTTTTACAGGTCCAAATACTCACAAGCGAGTTGATATGAAGTGAATATAGAAAATTTAGGGGAAAGCCATATTTAAGTAAGCTTCATGATTGAATAAAGAAAATTCTACGTGGGAAGTATGATCATGAAGACTGACAAACATGTAGTCAACCTTATGAGTTTTTTGAGCAAAAGAAATGTAAAAGTAGAGCCACTAATGATTTCTTTGAGGATCCAAAGAAAGTATATGATGTTGAAAAACTAAGGTACAAAGGAGAAAGGAAATTTGGGCATTAAGAAGAAAGGAATACTTCAAAATTGGAATTTAACAAAAGAAGATATTTACGTTGTAAGGAAATATCACATGTACAAAAATGTAATTTCTTAAGATAAGGATACAATTGGCATTATGCAAATTCTTAAGGATAAAAAAGAAATCTCGCAAAGGAGAATACTATTAGTGGGAAGGTTCTAGAAAATTACGGTGATTGGTGGAAGAAGCAAGGATCCATATCGGATTGGTTATAAATAAGGATGATTCTTCATACTTTAGATCATCTCACTAAGTTCTCTCTCTCTCTCTCCTCCCCTTCTTTCCATTATTTCTTCCCCACCAAAACAAGGGGTCGTAGTAATGGTTTTATGGATGTCCAAATCCACCTTGACTGCGCAAGTGTAGATTGCCACTTTCCATTTTCTCCATTAAGCATCATCATCTCCTTCCTCTCCCACCTTCTCATTGGATTATCAAGCTATTGTAGGTAATCTCTTCACATCCTTCTTTCCCTCTTTGATAAAATTTATTTTTCATCTTAGTTAGATCATACATGCAAAAGTAATCTAGGTATGATCTAAGTGTCTTAAGTTTCATTATGTGATTGGATTATTAAAAATGATTTGGATATGATGTGACTGAATAAGTCTGATTAGTATGGACCTTCCAAAAGCCTCATGGATATCTTGTGTATGTGGTGATGTGGGTGGTTCAATTGTATGAAAAGCTTAGAAATTGGAATAAGCTATTACTTTGGGGAGGCGCAATCAAAATCGACCAAAACTAAGGCGGACTTTAAGAAAACTAATGTTAATATATATGTTCAAAATCTATAATTTTACCATTACGAATGCCTTGATGATTTACCTTTCAATAGGCTCTAATGTGAATTCAATTCAATATGTATGAGCTGAGATACAATCATTTTTTAGAAACAGCGCAGTTTTATATGAATTATGCATGATTTTGTTAATATGAAGGTCCTATTGTGATTTGATGTATGAAATAAAGATGTAGTTTACTTCTTCAGCTTTCTATGTTGGTGTTTCATATTAAATTTTGAGGTCAACGTAAAAAAAATGAGGTCTATAAGTTGACTCTAAAAATTGGTCCTATTTTAGAGAAAAGTGTTGTAAAGTTTAGTGGTATGGATATTATTATTGAAGCTTAAGTGATTATACCTATTGGGAGTGATAGTACGTTATATTAAGAATTGACAATGACAAGTGAAGAAATACGAGCTAGTAAAATTTACTGATAAAGATCATGATGGTTAGAGTTAAAAGAATGTAATCATGATGACTACAAATAGAGGTGTTTGATGATTCTTGATAATTTAGAACATCTCATAAGTTCTCACTCCTTCTTCATCTCTCTCTTTCTCTCTCTCACTTTTGCATTCCCGTTTCTTTTTATTTTTCCCCACCAAAACAAGGTTTAGGAGCCATGGCTTCATGGATACTTAACGCCACCTTGACTGCCCAAGTGTAGATAACCACTTCACATTTCTTCATCAAGCATCGTCATCTTCTTCCTCTTCTATTTTTGGATTATTAAGCAATCAGATGGTATCTCTATAAATCCTTATTTTGCTTTTTAATAAAGTTTATTTTTCTTCTTAGTTGGATCATACATGCAAAAGTGATCTAGGTATGAGCCAAGTGTCTTGAGTTCTATTATGTGATTAGATTATTGACAATGATTTTGATATGATGTGATTGTATAACTATAATGAGTATAAAGCTTTCGAAAGGCTCATGAATATCTTATGCATGTGGAAATCTAAGTGGTTTAATCAAGTGAAAGTTTGGAAGTTGGAAAAAGTTATTAATTTGATGTTGATGAGTCACAATCAAAATCGACTAAGAGTAAGGTTGACTTTAAGAATAAACTAATGGTAACATATAGGTTCAAAAATTATTATTTTACACAAACTGATGCCTTTGTTAGTTAGCTTTCAATAGGATATGAAATCACTTCAATCCGATGTGTATAGACTGAGAGGCAATCATTTTAAAGAAACAACAGAGTTTGGATATGAATTGTGCATGGTTTAATTTAAGTCAAAATTTGAATGTCCTATTGGGGCTATTTTACTTTGTGTTTGAAGAAAGATGTAGTTAACTTTTTGAACTTACCATATTGGGGTTTATGTTAAATTTTAAGGTTGAACATGAAAAATATGATGTCTTTAAATTGACTTTGAAAATCTATCCTATTTTGAAGAAAAGTGTTGTAAAGTTTATTGGTATAGATGTTATTGTTGAAAGCTTAAGTGATTAAGCCTATTGGAGATATTAGTATGTTATATTAAGAATTAATAAGGACACCTAAAGGAATATGGGATATTAAAATTTAAATAAAGATGATGATGGTCAGAAATGAAGGTGCATGATCACAATGATTTGGGTCTAAAAAGCATGCATCTTAGATTACAAGTATTAGGGAATTTTTATGCCCAATAAAAGGAATGCCAAATGGGAAATGAAAAGGAAAGATTTTAATTATGCCCAAAGAGTTATTGTAAATGCAAGAAAATTGTTTTGCAGTGGATGAATGAGTATAAGTTATGCTTATGAAGTATCCAAACTGCTTGATTTTTAGAAAAAATAAAGAAATATTCTCTTTTATCTTGTAATGGAAAAATGAGGTTATGCTTTTATGCCTAAGAAGTAGTTAGTAAGGAAATAGAGTTTCTTATAGCATTGACCCCCAAAAAAAAAAAAAATCGCGAGCCAAATGATATAGCGAAAAAATAACCTCAATTATGTGGAAATGGTGAGAGGACGACGTGAGTCCAAATGGGTCACTTAATAATGAATTTTGGAGATCCTAGAAGTTACATGAAGGTTCTGAAATAGAAACTTTCATATGCACTTACAAGAGAAGGGTCTATGAAGCGCTAAGATATTATGGGGCAAATGTGCCTCAAAGGAAGACCAATAATTCTTATTATGACCGAACTAGTTTAAAGTGATGAAACAAAGAAAGTGAAACAAAAATAGGGGGGAAAGAAAGATCGTTGAGGGACTTCCATAAGAAAAAAACCACAGGAAAAATTTAATCCATCGGTACGGATAAGAGAACTCGTATAAGAAGGAGTTGAATGTTTCTAAGAATGTCTAGGTTAAAGAAAGGTAATATATTGAGAATATCCAATCTTGAAGACTATGAGAGGCAAGTATGAGTGAGGCGAGGCCTTGTTTATATTTACTCCCCTTATCGTGGGAGCGCGTAAAGTATGAGGAAAGAACTAAAGGTAAATGTGGGGGGTAAGAGAGTTAATTAAAACTAAATCCCTTGACGAAAGGTTTAGTTTTCTATATAGAAAACTGCTAAAATCGAAATGACTATTTAGTAAGGTGTAAAAGTAAAGGAAAAGGGACAAGGTCAATTGGTTAAGAAAGGCATTAAGGAGGAAAATGACAAGGACTTTATATTGCTAAAAAGAAAATCTTTTATGAAGTAACTCATGAAAATTTATAACTGCTTTCAAATAAGAATCAACATCCAATGAGCGTAAACAAATCAAAGAGGTTATATATACTTCATAAACATAGCACACGTAGCAAACGCCAAGTATGAAATCGATTGCGGGAATGCAATGAAAACAAATCTTTGAAAAAAGGAAGTGAAGCAATTAAGGCTTACAAAGTTCATTCATCAGGTCACAATGGCCGGTCACTCATTTCAAGTGCGAGAGCAATTTGAACCAAATCAAGGGAAACGATCAAAATAAAGATTAATGGACAAGCTTTTTGAGGCAAATGAGGTATGTCTGTTGTCTATATCTTCAAAGTAAAGTTGCATGCTGAAATGAAATGATAATTTGAAATGATTATGATGTACTGTTTTAAAAGGGGTGACCCTATTGAAAGCAATGTGGAAATAAAGTAGGGTTCCTAGGAGGAATACGCACCCACTTAATTAAATAAAGGGAACGGCAGTACGCACCTCGAAGTATTCAATGATAAAGGTTAATAATAAGCTCATTGTGAAATAGGTTCCCATCAAAATAGATTTTCCTTTTAGTAAGAAAGTGTCGAAATTATAAAGAATGTCTGCACCACTCACTGATCTTAAAAGAAATGATTTACAATAGAAGATAGGCATACTAGGCTTCAGTGTATTCTTTGAAAATGTTTTGTGCTTTTGGGTTTAGGTAAAGAAGACTCAGATAAAGCTGCTAGAGGAAAAGAAAGGAAAAAGTAAATGCTGGCATCAAGAATGTGGTTCCTCACCAACAAATATGATGATATCCCCACAGTCTAGTTAGCTCTTGGTCGTTCACTAAACCAGATGCTGGGATATGTCTAATCAGGGTTGATGTTGAACATAGGTTATGATCTCTTAGTAAAATATATTTCATAAGTAGTGTATAAAACTCAAGTTCATAAGAAAAATTTTTATGATGCATGATGTTTATCAAATTTCTTTTCAAAATGGATATATCTTTATGGTTTTGAGGAAAATGAACATTTTATATCAAGTGCTCTAAAAGTTGAGTTTTTGTAAAGGATGGTTTCACTTGAGGTAGAGTTTAACCTCAAAGTTTTTATTGTTAAAGAAAAGGTCACAATTTTAAGAGGCTTGTCCCTTTCAAGGGACAACAACGATGCTCCAACTAAAAACTTCTTTCTATTGCTTATCTTTAATTAGAAGAATATTTAATCTAAATTTTATATTTATAGTTGGGGCGTTATAGAAACTGTAGATTCAAGATTAGAAAAGTAACCAAATGGATGCTAGCTTCATCCCTTGATCAAATTTCACTGTAGGATATCATGGCTTGATAATCGAAGACCTATTCCTAATTAACAAAGGCCCACCTTTCAGTATAGCTTCTGTGTCCCCTTTACAATCAAATTAAAAAATATACCAGCCAGATGGATGATAATTGACATAGAAGTTGAGGCAGAACCATTGCCCTCGGCCCCCATTTCTTCTCAATAAACTATTTCAGTGTTGATATATTGGGCCAGCACTAAATCCAACCAAAGCATTGCTTAAAAAATCGATTTCTTGTTATATATCCTTAGCAACCAGCACACTATCTTGTTTAACCTAAGGTTCAATATAGTTTAATTGGATTCTAGAAGAAGAGTCATAATTTCCTTAAGATAGTGAGTGAAAAGTGATTGTGAGTGAAAAGTCTTGTTCGCACCCTTCGATAGTCTTTGCTACTTGTAATACCCAACCCTTCGTAGGACAGTCAACCAAAATGATTTCGAGAATCATCGATGGCCCTACAAATCACCACAACTCTTTTTTGGTGTGCTTAGTCCTTGCTCACATGGTGTCTGGGAAACTTTCTAGGAGGCCACTCATCCATAGATTTCTCTATAGCAATCACGCTTAACTGTTAGGTTTTTAAGAGTTGGCGTTCTAAAAAGGAAGGTACACCTTTGGTGATATAAGTAGTCACTTCAAATCCTTTAAGAGACACTCGGGCTATTACATTACCAAATTTTTACTAATATGTTCTCAACTATTAACAAGAGCAATATAATTTTAAGCAACATATCTGGCTCCTTAATTTGAGGTTCAATCATTTCATACCAAGTTATACAATTTTAGAATTCACAACAAGATTTGATTTAGAAGAATTTACCCCCGATTCCACAACTAGATAGCTAATTGCATCTTAACCTCAGGAAAATTGCCACATATCACCTTGGATAGGACATGTGAACTCTTGACTTGTTTCTTGTTAGGTGGAGGAAATCTCTTATTCATGTTTCGAACACCAACAACGACTAGCTAAGTGGAGCATAAACACTAAGAAGGATCTCTTCTCATGGTGCTCTCATTATAGGAATTTTATTTTTCAATAGTTATTTCCATTATCCCTTTGAAAAGAACATTTTGTGAAAATGACATATTTGCCTACAAGATTAGAGAAATTGGATCATATGTCACTAACCCCTACTGATCGGATCAACCTAAAACATTGAGACGCCCCTCTCTTAGACCCTCCACCGTCCTCACCACCCTCCCTCTTCTTGACACCTCAGGTTGTAGATCCCCCCCCCCCCAACCAAGTGTCTCGACAATGAGATTTGAATTGATGCAAGTTTATAGTGACATAATGATACTAAATTTTATTTGAATATATCCAATGAAAATCAAATCATTTAAAATTTATATAAATTTCAATATAGCAAAATAATATCTAATAAATAACAAAATAAGGGTACAAGACATATACATCACATAGATATGTATAAATTAAAAAAGAAAATCAGATAAATAGTGAACACAAATTACATAGATTCTTTTTTTTTTTTTGAATGGGTAAATTTTATGTATGCGCACAATCTAAGGAGAATATGAACCTGATTTTTCTTTTTGTGAACTAGTCATTCTACCACTAGAGTACTATTAGGGGACTGTGTATGACAATTGTTGAGTATAGATGCAAGCAATTTATCTTATTCGCTTATTATTAATAGGCTACAAATTATTGGTATGAAGTTAGTTCATGCACATGCTGTAAACATATTTTGTTTAAAAAATTAAATGACCAATAAACAAAAATCATGTTCAATTAAACATTTTGAGGATAAGAGTGTGCATGAAATTTTACAAAATATTTATTAGAAATAGTTAATTTTACAAAGTACTTTTTCTTAAAAGTAATTAATTCAAAACAACTAATGTAACACATGCCATTCAAATAACTAATAGCTAACAACTAATAGTTGTTTGTCAAATGTAACAAATGTTAAAAGACATAACTTATCAATTTATATATGGCCTTTCTTCTATATTGTAGTACTGTTGAATCCTTAGTCACGAATAAGAGTCTATTTCCATGTTTCTTTTAATTTATTCCTTATCCAAGGTAAGGGTGAGCAAGGTTTTTGGGTACCCTAGAACCTGTTCAGAACCGATCAAACGGTTCCCATTACGATTCCTAAAAAAGAGAAATTGGTCTAGTCAGTTCCGGTTTCGATTCTTAAAAAAATACCAGGAACTAGAACCTGGAACCTATTTAGAGAGATGAAAATGAATAATTTTTTGATTTTTTTCTATTCTTTGATTTCTCTATTCTTTTCCATTTGATTTTTTCTTTGCAAAAATTAACTCTTCAAATAGTGAATTTAATGCAATATCAGTTAATTTTTTACTATAATTGAAGGATGATTCATAGTATTTTTTCAAGTAACTAAGATAAAAAATACGAACTTAATAAATTAACTTTCTTTTTTGTGTAAAGATGGAAGATGAAGGTAAGAAAACATCAAACACCGCTCTCCCTTCAAAATAAGTAAAAAAAATTTTAATTTATTAGATCCTAAAATTTGAATGTTAGGCATGGTGTGTACCCTTGAATCGGAACCGAAATATGAGGTTCCGGTTCTAAAAGTTAAGAACTTGTTTGACCGATTCTAATTCTGGTTCCCAATTTTTTGGGCAGGCATCCGAAATCGCTCACCCCTAATCTAAGGAATGTCAATGGATATAATTAAATAAGAAAATGGTTATTAGCAATAAGTCAATAGTCATATTATAATTAGCAGAAAAAGGAGAAGAAAAAAAGGGACGTACATAAGATGAAAATCACAGTGGAGAATGACAATTTATAATTATTTTAATGCCAACTAAGTTAGTGATGTGTTTAAATTATTTAGATAAGTGGAGCTGACAAATTCTTTCTTTTATAATGGTTGCCATGGACATCCTTAGCTACTAGGTAGGGATGACAACGAATCAAATTCGGCTTGGACGTTGGCATATATGACCCGAATTTGATCAAACAAATTAGAGGGAACATCCAAATTGTATCGGAGTCGGATCGGATCAAAGTTGGATTTAACCGATCCAACCAATTTCCTTTCCCTGCAACAATTTTGCACTACTTTTTTCATCTGAACTTATTCTACCCATATGTCGACACGATAACATACATGTTTTATTATTCCTACAAAATTTGAATATTTAATATATTTTTTTGTAAGAAATATAAGTAATATAATCTAGGCAACCGTTCTCGCAAGGGGTCTCCTTAGATTATCCTCAAAGAGAGCACAATAAAAGTCTCTATGTGAGACCTGATTCCACACTACTATGGAATGCAAAGTGAGTCCTAACTTTGTCAGTGAGTTGGCTGCACAATTGCCTTCCCAGGAAATATGTTTAACGATTATATGATTACATGATTGAAAGTAAGTGTGGGTGTCATGTATCCAAACTTATAATTCCCATGGCGCTTGTATGTGTCCTTGCACTACTTGGATTAGGATTTTGTTATCCCCTTTGATGTGAATGTTTGTGTATCCTACTTGGACTACGACTTTGATCCCGTTGCTCATTGTTGTTGCTTCTGCAACTAATATTGAACTTATTCCTAGGCTAAATGCTGATGCCTGAATAAATTCGCTTCCCAGTTATGCATGACATAACCTCCCACTACTTTGTGAGAAGATCTGGATCCATCAAAATTGAGCTTGATGTATCCCTCTTGTGGCTTCCTCCATGCAACCCAGTATGTCTTCTTATGGTTGATAATTGGATGATGGATGTTGAATGGTTGTATGGTTTGCGTGAGTTTATTCCTTATGCGCTTTTCCGCACTTGCTCTTTTTGCTCTTAAAAGTGTTAAGACAGGATTTGGTACTTCATTACCGAAAATATTATTATTCCTTGATTTTCAAATGCTCCATAGGAGGGCTACGATTCTATCTATCTTGACTAGTGGCTTAGACTATTTAATATTAAACAGCCAGTTTTGTATTTTCATTTGGGAGATGTTTGGTAACCTAGCAGTGACCCAATGATGGTCACTTACTAGTTGCCAAACTTGTTGAGCATCATAACGTCCAAATATAAGATGTTCTGCTTCCTTTATTTTCCTATTATAATGGGGGCAGAGTGGGTCAATTTTCATTCCTCTACAAAGTAAATTTCCTCTAATAGGGAGGAAAGTGTGAAATAATTGCCACATAAATACTTGTAAGTTAGGCGTGATATCTAGCTTCCAAATCCAACTGCATTCCCTAGCTAGGGACTCTTGTGTAAGTCCAGTCCATACACAGCCCAGGTGGCTGATTTAGTGGAAAACTGTCCACTTCCTGATAGGCCCCAGCGGATAGACTAAGATAATGGATTAAATGATAATGGTGTTGCAGAAATTAACTGAATGCAAGAATCATTAACCAAACCTTGTAATTTAGTAATGTCCCATTCATTGCTAACTGATATAACATGTGAAACTCTTAGTGATGTATCTATACCAAAAGTGTCTCGCATTCCCATAAGGGTAGCAAGACTATCATTAGTACACCAATTATCTAACCAAAAATTAATACTTTTTCCATCCCCGACTTTCCATCGAATACCTTTACGAAATTACTCCCGATTTTTTAGAATACAGTTCCATGCCCCAAGAGTTTGATAGTCTTGGTTTGACTATGAAAAAATTTTCCTTAATAGAGTACTTAACCATAATTTGGTCTGCCCAGAGATTATATTCATTACAAAGCCTCCAAGTCAATTTGCTTAAAAAAGCGCTATTAACTACATTTGTTTTTTGAAGACCAAGGCCTGCTGATTTCTTAGGATGACAAATTTTATCCCAAGATACCATCGGGAGCTCTTTGATGTTATCAGATTTTTTTAAGAAGAAGTCCTTATTAACTTTGTCAATTTTCTTACTGGTGAAGCTAGGACGCTGAAAATATTGCATTGTATGTGTCGGAATGGTTTCTAAATTAGTCTAAATTAATGATATTCGACTTGCTTTAGTGATATTTCTATCTTTCTATGTTTGGAGTTTAGCAGTTTATTGACCAATTCTGAAAACGTATCTATGTTTAACCTCACTTTAAGAATTGGACGCCCTAGATACTTACACAGGTGTTGGTGCCAAAAATGTGTTATTTTTATGATACTTTTATACCCGATTTATGCTCATTATAATTGTTATTTTTAAGTTTTTATTTGATTTTATTTTGTCTTGTAGGTACTGAATAATTATGGCAAAAATGTGAGAGAAATGATGGAAAATGCCGAAAATCAAGCATTAGGCTAGATTGACTCAAACCCAACCCAAAAATCCTTAGCCCGTTGCTTTTATAACCCATCAGAACAAAAAAGGAAATTAAATTGGGAATTCAAAAAAACCATCCCCCACGCACGCCTCACGTGACCTCATTCTTCCCCCCTTTTAATCTTCTTTCTCTCTCCTCTTTCCCGAAACCCAGACCCTAGAGACCCCGATAGACCCCCCTCATTCTCGAGTTCTTCTTCCTCTTCACCATCATCTCTCTCTCTCCTTCGAACACCAGGGCAAGACAAGCACCATTAGCATCGCCATCATCATCAAGCACCACCATAAGCACCATCTACGCTCCTCATATTGCGAGCTTGCATCATCTTCACTATCCACGTGTGCCAGATCAACGATTGAGATGAAGAGGGTTGAGTATAAATCGAGCTAGCGACACTTTTAGAAGATATTAGGTAATAATTAGGGTTTTCTTCTAGGTTAGGTTTACATTTTTAGGTTCAATTTTAGGATTCTTTGTTAGTTTAATTCGAGTATAGGAATCCAGGGTTTAATTTCGTTGCAATTTCTTTGTTTTCATTTAAGTTCCCAGATTGGATTCTTAGCCTTCGAAAGTCTTGTAGCATGTTTTTGTTGAGTTTAGAACATCATATTTTAGTTGAGGAATTTGCAAATTTGGGTCCATATTGATGGTTCCTTTGTTCGAGCATTCAGCGTTTAATGGTGTCTCTGTGAAGCTCATCAGGTTTTGGATTTGTTGGTTTGATTTCTATGTTTAATCTCTTGCAATTCTTTTAACTAAATGTGGTTGAAAAATCCTGAAATTCCTCTCCCCTGGTACTCTGTTTTTTTTTTTTTGGGGGGGGGGGCTTGTTTTGGATGAACCGAGTATGCTCAATTTTGGTCCATGACTTGATTCTTGCTTAGTATTCTAGTTTCAATTCTGGGTTGATGTATGCTCCTCTGTTTTATGATTCATGACTTGACTCATGACTTGTCTTGGATGAACCTTAAACATTCTACTCTGTTCTGCTGTTTAAGCATTGTCTTGGGTTTTTTTTTTGTTTTGTTTTGTTTAGCTAGCTGGAAGTATTCGGGTTCAAAAGGCTATGCTAGTTAAAGTTCAGTCTTTACTTTTATTCCTTTTTGTCAAAGGGTTTTAGTGTTAGTGATTTAGATTATTGACACTTGGAAAACTAGAATATGGTATATGAGTATTCAGCTTTAGTCATTTGTTAGTGTGCTTATGATTAATGCTTAGCTTGTTGCACATATTTAGCATGCCTAGTTTGTTTGATTAGTTTCATTTTCCTTCGACTTGGTTTCTCTCCTTTTGAAAATGTGATGATTTGTGTTTGAGTTTGCTCCATTAAAGTGTTAGTAATTAGTATGTTTAGTTGATTATTGTTTTAGTTAGCTTAAGAACGAATTAGGTTGTGACCTTAATTCCATCCTCGTCCCCAAGGACACGACCCTCTAGTACTACAACAAAAACTGTACACTTCTGATTTTTATTTTTCACTCAAAATTATCGTACAAGTTTTTGGTGCCATTGCCAGGGATGACGGCATGAGATTAGGCCATATTTTTATTTTCTTAGCTGCTTTCTTATTAGTAGCATATGCTCTGTCTTACTTTGTTTATTTCATTGTTAATGGTTACTTAGCTTGGTCATTTCTTGAAAATTCCCAAAATCCCAAAAAAAAAAAAAATTTAGAAAAGCCTGAAATCCAAAAAAATTAGAAAACCTGAAAACCACCAAAAAAAATTAAAAATTTTAAAACGTCGAAAACAAAATGGCAAGTTTATGTTTCCCTCAGTTTGAACACTTTTCTTAGTTTCATTCTTATTAGTTGCTTATGCTTTAACTTACTTTGTTTATTCGTTACTAGTTGTGATTTATTTAGTTCATTTCTTGAAAAAAATCCAAAAACCCATAAAAATTTAGAAAAACTTGAAAACTCCTAAACATTGAAAAACTTTAAAAACTTTAAAAACTTGAAATGCTAGTTTTCCATTTCCCATAATATGAGCATGAACTCTTTTGGAGTTATCTTTCAAGGCTTAATAATTATCGTGCTCAACTAAATCATAATTTTGAAAAATGAAAACTTTGTGAGGTCATTGTTGTGGGTCTAAATGTTGAGTCAAGCAGTTATGTTGAATCAATTTGCTCTGGAGGTTTAGTAGAATTATTATCTAAAACTCAAAATAAAGTTTGGGATTTCTTTGAAAAACTAGCTTGGGAAACCTATGCGTTTGAACAAGCTAACAAGATTTTTAGATACCCAACTCATGGAGAGTATGATTTTCAGGCTAATTCTTACCCTTCAGACCACTTTATGAATTCAAATGACCCATATTACTATTATATGCCTCCTGTTTTGTGCGGCTATTGTGAATCTCCTGATTATGATGCTCATACTTGTCCTTATCATGCTTATTTTGATGCTACATATGCAAGTCAAAAAAAGATTAATGAAATGATTGATCAAAAGATAGAGACCGTGAAAACGAGAATTGCTGCATATTCTTAATGTTTTCATCAAAACAAGGAGAATTGCAGTGAGCCTGACTCTAGTTTAGGATCTCCTAAACCTAAAATTAGTCTCTATGATGATTTTGAACCCTCTTATTCTGCTAGACCTGACTTGAATAAAAACATATATTTGCCTAGTTTAGATCAAGAAAGTGACTTCCCTATGTCTCTATCACCTGACCTTGCACCCTGTACTAGCTCACCTAAGGGCATCATTGATGATGTCCTAGTTTCTATTGACCTACCCACCACTTTGAACAACTTTTATGAGTTTGATGTTGGTAAACAATCTAATACTATTAATGAGTTAGATCTAAGCATCACACCTGAAATTGAGCCTCATGATTTAGATGAGTCACATGAAGCTATTTCACAGGAGTTATGCGATGAGATAACTGAACCTACTATTTTGGAATTTGATGATGATATTTTTTATATAGAATATGAATCTTTTTTAAGTGGGTCAGATGTCACTAAAGGTCTTGATGTGGGTTTTCATATTGAATATGAATCATTCTTTTTTGATCCCATCATCCCTGACCTTCTATTTAAATTAGATGATAATCTTCTGTATGTAGAATATGAATCTTTTTCTTGTGAGTTTCATGTCCATGGAATTTCTGATGATAATTTTTTTGCTGATTATGAGTCCTTTTCTTTTGACTCTATCCAAACTAACTTCCTTTTTAAATATTACAAGTTTGAATTTGTTGAGTCTGAAATCATTACCACTAAGAATTTTGCTTTTGACCAGACTCATACGCATATTAAACTTAATAGACTTGTGAAATTTGCACCCCTTATTTTGCCTAGACTGCTCGTTCATGATGATATAGTTTCTAGGCCAATGACCTCAATACTGGTTTGTTCTGAGTATGTTTATTTCCTTTCTGATTGGGCCCAACTGTTTGATAAGTTGAAATGGGCCCTTACTTGTGCTTTTTTGGCTAGATGGATGTACTCTTTCTAACTCCAACTCACTGCTTTTTACTATTTCTATGTGATTGAGAGTTGGGCTTCTTTGTTTGATAAGCTACTATGTGCTTTGATGAGTTTTGACTTGAGTTGTACTTTTTAGCTTAATATGGAGTGACTGATGCTCCATAAGCCTTATGTTGCATCCTCTTCGCTAGGCAGAGTTTGGGTACATCCGGTATCCAACCTGGCATTATCATTCCACCCTCCATTCTTCTCTTTTTCATTTCATTTCTTTCTTTTTTGTACTTAGTTGTGGATATTTAGGACTGTGAATATACAGGTGATCAATCTTGAGAAGCAATTTGGGATATGTTGAGTCGTGTGGGCTACGATCACCCTTGGTTGTATTCTGATTTTGTAAATACTTGTTAGTTGTGGATATCTAGGATTGTTTTTATGTTTCAATTTGTTTTATTTTTTGCTAGTTTTTGTTTAATCTTTCGTTTTTGTTTCCTTTGTAGTGTTTTAGTGGTTGTGTTTTGGTTTTGTGTTTTGTTTCTTTTCTTTTGAGTCTTGCTTTGTTTTGTTTATGGTTAGTCTATTTAGTTTGATATTGTTTTTTAGTTTGGTATTTTGTAGCCCCTTAGTCTTATTTTGTCTCTATTTTGGTGATTATGTGTGTTTTGGTCTAGTTTTGTTTAGTTTTGTTTAGTTTTGATTTTGTTTTTGGTTTTGGATTGGTTCTTGTTTTAGAATTGGTTTTTAGTTCTGGCTTTTGTGATTTTAGTGTTGACTTTGATTTTGGTTATTTCATTTTGGTTTTGTTTTTTTTTAGTTTTTGGTATTGGTTATTTAGTTTTTGGTTTTGGTTATTTAGTTTTTGGTTTTAGTTATAGTTTTAATTTTTATTTTTGCTATTTTATGTCTTTGGTTTTTATTTTCATTGTGTCCTAGTTCGTATATATTTGTGGTTTCGTGTGGTTTTATAGTTGTATAGCTAATGTGATCGCTTTTTAGCGCCTCAGTTCCCACAATGAGGACATTGTGAAGTGTTGGTGTGGGGGTGAGGTGTCCAATTTTTGAAAAATCCAAAAAGATTTTGGTTTTGTTTTGGGAAACGTTTGTACTATGTCTGATTAGTTTAAATTCCCTGTGCTTTGGTTGTTAGCTTGTATATAAGTAGGATGTGCATGATAGGTCTTCGGCCTCAGTGTGCCATTCTAAGCTTTAATTCTAACTCCAGTTGTATATTATAGATTGTGTAATCCAATCCTTGTTTATCCCTTCATCATTATCTTCAGGTCTTAGGCTTCCATGGATGATTCTTGCACTTGCTTGTGACAAAATACTCTAAATAAAAATAATGAATTAAAATTATGAATAAAGAAGAGAAAAAGAAAAAGGGAGATGAAATAAAATTTGGAATGACAATTATCCCTTTGAGGTATGCACTACTGGGCGTTACCCTTTGAGGCACGTGCTACTGGGTATTCCCTTTGTGGCAATACTGCCACTGGGAAAGCTTGCTTTCAATGTTAATATGTCAATAATGTAGTTGTGTCAGTCAAGTGGGGCTGAGTCTAATTCTGGTAAATCTAAGCCTTGGGATAATGATACACTTGCACATGAGCACTGGGATGGATTCAGAATCTTGATGTGCAATGGGATGAAAAAATAGTGCTTTGATGTTATTTATGAGGTAGAGGACTTTGAAGTACATTCTGTGCATATGCTGGTCAATAACTTGGTTGCATGGGTGATTAAGTTGATTAGAATATGTGTATATCATTCCCCAATTTTGTACATACTAGCTTTGGAAAAAAACCAAAAAGATTTTCCCATATTTTTGAAATTCTTTTTGTAGGTATTTCAATCGAAACCCTCACAAGACCTTACTCGTCTACTAGGGAGACCGAGGGGTTTAAAGGGCTTGTTGCATACGCTAAATGCAGCTGTGATTTCTACCACAGTGAGTTAGGACTTTTTTTTTCTTAGTTTTCATTTTCTTTTATTAAGTTTAGTTTTTTTTACTCGAGGACGAGCAAAATCTCGGTGTGGAGGTATTTGTTCGTGCAAAAAATGTGTTATTTTTACGACACTTTTATACCTAATTTATGCTCGTTATAATTGTTATTTTTAGATTTTTATTTGATTTTATTTTGTTTTGTGGGTACTGAATAATTATGGTAAAAATACAAGAAAAAATGATGGAAAATGCCGAAGATGAAGCATTAGGCCAGATTGACTCAAACCCAACCCAAAAATCCTTAGCCTATTGCTTTTATAACCCATCAGAAAAAAAAGAAAATTAAATTGGAAATTAAAAAAAAAAAACCTAGCCCCATGCGCACCTCATGTGACCTCATTCTTCCCCCCTTTTAATCTTCTTTCTCTCTCCTCTCTCCTAAAACCCACACCCTAGAGAACCCGATAGACCCCCCTCATTCTCGGCTGCTTCTTCCTCTTCACCATCACCTCTCTCTCTCCTTCGAACACTAGGGCACGATAAGCACCATTAGCATCGCCATCAGTATCAAGCACCACCACAAGCACCATCTACGCTCCTCACATCGCCAGCTTGCATCATCTTCACCATCCACGCATTCCAGATCAACGATTGAGATGAAGAGGGTTGAGTATAAATCGAGCTGGCGGCACTTTTGGAAGATATTTGGTAACAATTAAGGTTTTCTTCTAGGTTAAATTTACATTTTTAGGTTCAATTTTAGGATTCTTTGTTAGTTTAACTCGAGTTTAGGAATCTAGGATTTAATTTCATTGCAATTTCTTTGTTTTCATTTCGGTTCCCAGATTGGATTCTTAGCCTTTGAAAGTCTTGTAGCATGTTTTTGATGAGTTTAGAACATCATATTTTAGTTGACGAATTTGCAAATTTGGGTCCATGTTGATGGTTTCTTTGTTCGAGCATTCAGCGTTTAATGGTGTCTCTGTGAAGCTCATCAGGTTCTGAATTTGTTGGTTTGATTTCTATGTTTAATCTCTTGTAATTCTTTTAGCTAAATGTGGTTGAAAAATCCTGAAATTCCTCTTCCCTGCTACTCTGTTTTTTTTTTACCTGTTTTGGATGAACCGAGTATGCTCAGTTTTGGTCCATGACTTGATTTTTGCTCAATATTCTAGGTTCGATTCAGGGTTGATGTATGCTCCTCTGTTTTATGATTCATGACTTGACTCATGACTTGTCTTGGATGAACCTTAAACATTCTACTCTGTTATGCTGTTTAAGCATTACTGTGGGGTTTTTTTTTTTTTTGGTTCTATTTTGTTTAACTAGCTGGAAGTATTCGGGTTCAAAAGGCTATGCTAGTTAAAGTTCAGTGTTTAGTTTCATTCCTTTTCGGTAAAGGGTTTTAGTGTTATAGTGATTTAGATTATTAAGACTTGGAAAGCTAAAACATGGTATATGAGTGTTCAACTTTAGTCATTTGTTAGTGTACTTATGATGAATGCTTAGCTTGTTCTGTACATATTTAGCATGCCTAGTTTGTTTGATTAGTTTCATTTTCCTTAGACTTGGTTTCTCTTCTTTAGAAAATGTAATGATTTGTATTTGAGTTTGCTCCATTAAAGTGTTTGTAATTAGTATGTTTAGTTGATTATTATTTTAGTTAGCTTAAGAATGAATTAGGTTGTGACCTTAATCCCATCCTCGTCCCCAAGGACACGACCCTCTAGTACTACAGCGAAAGCTGTACGCTTGTAGCTTTTATTTTTCACTCAAAATTATCGTACACCAGGCTATCCTAATATGTTATATTAAATACAGAGGATACTATTCATCGATCATGTGTAGTGGCATTCTTTGAAAAAGTGATGGATGATTTCTAGAAATTTATGAGTTGCCCCGAATTATGACAAAACTTAGTAAGTAGAGCACTAAGTTTTTGGCATGATTCAAAATTTGTTATGCAAAATAAGAGACTATCGTCCGCAAATAGGAGGTATGGAAGTTTCTCTATCCTAGGCGCAATTTTGAACCCAATTCCACTATTCTTTTTATTTTGTACTTCCTGAAATGCACGTGTTAGGACTTCCATACATCTTAAAAGCATGTATGGTGATAACGGATCTCCTTGGCGTAATCCTCTAGATGTTGTGAAGAATCCAAATACTTCATCATTAACAATAACTGAAGAAGAGACTGTAGTGACATGTTGCTGACTCCAATTGATCCATTTTTGATGAAATTCCAACTGCTTGAGAGCTTCATACAAAAAGTTCCACTCGACTCCATCATGAGTTTTTTCCGTGTCAAGTTTTAATGTAACCCATGATTTTTTTCCCTTTCATAGAATTAAATTTATTAATGGTTTCATGGGTCAGTAGAATGTTATCATGAAAGGACCAATACAGTACAAAGGCACTTTGAACAGGGTCAATTAGTTTGCCAAGAACTGGGCGCATTTGTTTAACCAAGATTTTAGCTATGATCTTGTATAGGCTATTACAAAAATTGTTTGGTCAAAATTACATCTTTTTTATTTTCGGGATCAATGCCAAGAGTGTGTGATTGATTTGCTTTAAAAGCTTCCCTTCAAGAAAGAGCGATTTAATCGCTTCGTAGATATCTTTCTAAATTGTATACAAAGAATCCTAAAAACAAGCTACACCAAAACCATCTGACCTGGAGGCTTTCAATTTATTCATCTGAAAAATTGCATCTTTGATTTCATATTCCTCAATAGGTCTGACTAAATTGTCATTCTTCTTGGGTTAACGCTTTCGGGAGATCACCTTCAATGGTAGGCGAATTACCATGCATTAACCTAAATTGTGTAGTGAAATCTTGAACAAATAACTTTTGGTTCTGAGTGACATCGTCCATCCAGAATCCAGATGAATCTTTAATTTTAACAATTGAAGAGCATGATTTTCTGGCTTTCATTGATTAATACAAGTAAGTGAATTTCTATCCTTATTAACTAACCATTCCTTCTGTACTATTTTCCCCTAGTATTTTTGGCTAAACAGATGTATTTTCACACGTTGCTTGATCAGGCTAAAATGTCAATCATTAAGCCTTACATTATTAGGCTGGGACACTAGCTTTTGCTCAATCGATGGCAATTTGTCGGCATTTTTTTTAAGTTTTTGCTTAAAATTCCAAAAGTGTGTTTGCTCCAGGATTTTAAATCTAATTTAATCATTTTCAATTTGTTTGCAATACAGTACATCAGTGTACCTGACAAAGATATTTTCTAATTTTTCTTGACTAAACAATGCTTGTCTTGGTACTGTGCCTAGGAATGCTGATTTTTGAAATCAGTGCCCTTGCTAAGAGGATAGACTGAATCTGTGTTGAGAACTACATAAGAGTGATCAAAGCAGGTACATGAGCCATTGGTGATGAGATAATTAGGGAAAAGTTGAAGACAATCTTCCCTAACAATAACTCTATCCAATTTTTCGTAAATAAGATTACCACGTAATAATTTTTTCCAAGTAAAGATCCTTCCTAGCACATTAGCGTCGTGACATTTACAATGCGTAAGGAAGTTATTAAGTTGTTGAAGTCTAGAGGTATATAGATGTGTTCCCCCAATTTTTTTAGAAGGATGCAACATTTCATTGAAATCACCTAAAATACACCAAGGCAATTGAATCACATTATTTAGATGGTTAAGATGGTTCCAAAAATCCTCTTTTTCATTAATTTGTGGTGGTGCATAAACCCCAGAGTATGCATTATTTCATCATACTTCTTTCAACAACATTGTAATAAATTGCGTGCCCTTCATTTGCTAATTACAACAACATTTTCTGAATTCCAAAGGAGCCATATACCTCGAACATGATTGTTGGGTAATATAATGTCATGGTTATAGTAGCCAAGTGTTTTGATTATATGTTCCGTATTGCATTCATTTCCCATTGTTTCAGTCAAAATTAAGACATTCGGTTTTATTGTTCGATTAATAAAACCCACTTCTAGCTGGAGTTGGGCTTTCTTTCGCCCGTTGAACATTCCATACAATAATTTTCATTAATAACAATGGTTAAAGAACGTGTATGTCGAAGTTTGTTCATAATAGACGCAATCTTGGTTAGAAGTCTGTTCATTAAATCTAAAGATAGTAATGAAATATGTAATGAACCCAAAGAATGGGTTAGTCCACAAATAAGACCGCAAAGCATTGAGGAAAATATGTATCTGATGATCCAGAGGATCGGTTAGAATAATGGCATTGGGAATCAAGCTAATTTGCTCTCTTCCTCTCACCAATATGTAAATTTCAGAAATAGCATACAGAGCATGCAACTTGAAACAAACATTACAAATGTAAGATAAGACTCAAGGTCGCCCAAAAAAAAGGAATGCAAATGGAGAATAAACAAATTCTGGCAATGATAATCTCTAAGTGCCTACTACTTACACTGATTAATGAGAAAAAAGAGTGACAAATGGTAGTCCCAATTTTTGAATTTTTGAGCATCATCCCTATGCTTGTGACCTTCCGCTCTGCATAAAAATGCCAATGGCCAATGCAGCCCAGAAGAAAAAGGAAGGCCAAAGCTCATATAAACAGACATAAGTTTAGCAATGCTAACAGAGCTAAAATAAGTCCTTTTAAAAACATGTGCATAACCCAGAAACCTTGTAATAACATATGCATAATATAGTGTCAAAATCGCATGGAATAACATAGTGATGTTGTTATCATCCTTTATTTGTTAATGAATCGGGCAAAGATTATAAAACTCTAGTCGCTTAGGGCACAAGACCCTGGCATTATAGAGATGCAAAATAAAGGGAGGCTTATTAAAAGAGAAAGTGACCATTAGCGAATAACATAGTGATGTTATTATCATCTTTGACTGGTCTATGAAAGACTCAGTGTAGTAGCAATCAGTCATGGACCTCAAAATTGAGAACATGTGCTCCATAAGCTGCCTCCTCCCTTTATGAGGTCTGCCAGCATCTATATAAAAAGTACTGTGAAAAAACCAAATCCAAACCCAGACAACGTTAACCTAATGACCCATAATGTAAACCAAAAGACATCAGTAAAATTGAGCATCAGATGATCCTAGTGGATTGCTCCACGGACTGGCCTTGGGCCATAAAGGGAAGCCCTTCTGTCCTCTTACCATAATTAGACCCATAAAAAGTTCAAATATCAACTTCCACAAATAAGTATAGTTAAATAAGCTGCAACAATTACTCCAATACACCATCCATAACACAAAGAATGAAGTCCCAACCCAATCTTGCAGAACAAATGTGAATGCTAAAGTGTTCATGGTGGAGCTGTCAACAAAGAACTTGCAACTATAATAGAAGTTAGCATAAAGGAATACATTAAAACTTCCATCAGAACTAGCAGGCTTAACTTAAGAACCTGCAATAGACTCAAACCCTAGACAAGAGGTTAAGTAGCTCTCAAGTACATAACTCCTTGCGAAATTAGCATCATAGAGCCATAATATGGGTAGAAAATTCCAGCACATACATAAAAACCTCAATTTGTCTATGGAGACATTGCCAGGTAAAGGATAAAAGAAAGTAACTAGGAATTGAGAATTCAAAACTAGATTGGTATACTATCTAAGTTTCACAAAGAGAGTCAAGATTAAAGCAAATTTTCCCACCCACCACTGACACATATCAAACCAACTACGCCTATTGTAACACCCTCAACCCTAGGCTTATGAGTATTAACGATTACTTGAAATCCTATTTAAATTTTGGGGCGAAACGAACAGAGTTCCGCCCAAAAATGGGCTAAAATCAGGCTTCTGGCCTTCAAAAGGTTCTTGTATTCGATAAATGCATAACTATATATTCATAACTCATCAGTTGCACACCGGAGATCACAACTCTACGGGCCACACATTCAGAGTATACTAAGAATAACGTTCAATAAATACAAAGCAAAATAAAGATACAGCTTAACGGATCACACATCCGGAACACTGCGGTTTACATCTCCTAATAAGTAAAACTGCTAAACAAATGACTGACCACATAGATGGTTGGCCCACACAACCATTTAGAGTGACCATTACTTAATATGCTATACATGAACCAACATAATTAACTTATAAGGCTCACATACTTATAAATACATTACACAACGTTAATAAACTCATAAATCTACGTTACATAACCCATTCACATCTTTCCAAAGTGTAAGAAACTTCTGGTTCGACTTGTGTAGGCCAAACTCTACCTATCATAACCAAATTCTAGGGAAAAAGGGGAAAAGATAAGGGGATGAGCTACCACATGCTCAGTGAATAATTTCCCACCCCCAGAAAACAAAAGAGTTGCACACCATACTTTAGGTAGCACACACACACAATCTGATATATAACATCATGTAATAAGCATATAGGGTCCTCCACATTTGTCATCACCTCAATGACCTCTCTAGTATGATGGTAACCTTATTCTCCTTCTAATTCATGCACAAGGTACTTAACTTGTCTAAACCTAAGTCTTCTGTGGCTTATTAGTGGTAATCCCATGTCATATCAACATAACATCACATATCGCACACACAAGACTCATAAATAAGCTATTTTCATGTAATAACTCAAGTATTGAATGCAAGAGAACACTTAGTCAACATATGTACATCAATTATCAAGGAATTTATTCAAATCACGAAGTGAACCTAATGTATGTGATTTGAAACAATGGAAATTCTTATATCACCATCGTGATGCAATTGGCAGATAAAGGGTACTCAATAAAAACTCTTTTCGAGAGGATATGCACCTTTTCAAATGTTTACACTAACATCGCCCTCGAACGAGGCATTTACATCACATAACATGTATGAAATCATTTTCACAAGGCATCGGATTCTCATATTTATGCTTGGTATAGATAAGGCTGTCACTCACCTTCCATCGTACTTGTGAGATCGTCACTCACATTTCATATTATCCATGGAGAAATTAGTGGACCATTATCCCCATCAAGGTCTTCTAAGGTTCCCACTTATGGGTCTATCTCCCTAGGCAATAGGGTTCTCACAAACTTGGTCTACTCTCTAATTTTTTATCAAAGTATTTAGCACATTCTCAGAGCCCAAAATGTTTTAGATGCATTTCACATCAAATGCACTTACATTACAACGTTCATTGTATCACAAACAATGCAATCTCATTCTCAAGAGGCTCAAAGCCACAAGGATTTTGCATTGACCTTTCAATGCATAGAATCACTCATTTTGGCAAAATATACTTAAAGTGAGTTAATGACTAAATATTTGTTTACTCGTCAAGATAGGTGATATAGAAACTCATTTTAAAGGTAACATTGGTCTCAACCCCAGCCCTGATCTTCACCACTAGGAGAGGGAGAGAGAGGGGCGGAGGCCGACGGTGCGCCATCAAGCCAGCGAATGGCCGGCCGTCGCACGGCTCGCACGGGAGCGGCAAGGCCTAAACCTGATCGGTAGGTGCGAGCAGAGAAGAGAGGTCGAGAGATCGAGCGAGCGAGGGACTCCTGTTACCAGCAGTGGTCGACACCGATGGGACGGCGGCCAGGCGGCATCGGCAAGGCTTTTCGGTTGGTGGCTCGGGTCCGACGACCCCCTAATCCCAAGAACATGAGGATTTGAAAGCTAGGGTTTTCGAACTACTAGGCGTGACAGTGGCAAGAGAGTCGAGATTCGGGTTTTGAAGCATCTAAATCGAGCCCAAAGCCCTTAGAACGGGCCCTTAGCTTAGAATCCAGGTGGGTGTTTCTCGCCTCCTACATATTAATAATTTCGAAAACGTTTTAGCCCTTAAGTTGTGATGCCTGTCAATTTGGAATTAGTTAGATTAATTGGGATATCATGACGGATTACGCATGCTTTATTTCGATTGAATTCAGCTTAGATTACGCATGTTAAAGCTGCCCTAAAGGTGTTTAGAATTAAACTGAACATATGTCAGAATATGCTGCCTGAAAGTAGCCTCGAAGTATATATGAATACCTTGAATCGATGCATGTTAATATAGTCAATTCATGCCTGAAAAATAGCCTTGAAATGACCTAACAATGCTTTGAATCGATATGTGTTAGTTTAGTTAAGTTCACACTTGAAAAGTAGCTCCGAAAATAATTGAATAATGTTTTTAAACGATGCCCTAAGCTAATCGATGCTGAATTGGTTAACTCCTTATTAAAGCTAACCTTAAAAATGACCTAAATAAGCCTTGAGTTGACACTCGCCAAGTTAGTTTGTTCATGTTAAAAAGTGACCCTTAAAATAATCTAAGTACACTTTGATTCGTCGCCTTATAAGTTTGTTCAAGTATGTCTAAACGTAAGCTTCGAAACCACTTATACGTGCTTCAAATCGATGAATGTTAAATTAGTCAAGTCATGCTTGAATCGATACTTGCTAAGCTAGCTAAGTCACATTTAAAAGTTGCTCCTGAATCAACCTAAGCATGTCTTGAATTGATGCTTACTAAGTTAGTTAATTAATGTTTGAAAGTAGCATTCGAATCGTCCTAAACACGCTTTAAGCCGATGTATGTTGAGTTAGTTGATGCATGCTTGAAGGTAACTTTTGAGACAACCTAAACATGCCTTTAGTTATTGCATGTTGAATTAGTTGATCCATGCTTGAAGACGTTATCGAAACAACCTAAGAATGTCTTCAAATGATTTCTGTTAAGTTGGTTAGCCACGTTTTAAGAATGACATGAACTTGACATGCTTACCCCTTATTTGCGAGTTACGAATGTAGGCTAGTTTCATACCTTGTGAGTTTATTTTAGTTCGTTAAGTACTTATTTCAAGTTAATGCAATATAGATATATATATGTGTATGTGTTTATATATATGCTATAACGCATAGCTGGATTATGGTTGCTCACTCGGTAAGTTTATACGTAGCTATTTCTTTATGACTTTCATGACAATATGCTATGGTTATGAAAATGAAGCCAAGTTGACAGTTGGAAGGTTTGAGGATGAACTAATGAGAGGTTTGAGATTCCTTGTGGTCGGTGTTGTATGAGGAGGGAGCCTAGGTTGTAATTACCGCAATCATGCAGTTTATGAGGCCATGTGTGGCTCATTGTGCTGAATTGATTATGAAGTGCTTAAATGTAATACAAGTGGACCTTTCCCCTCCATGTCCTCAAATTACATTATGTGCATAAAGGCGAGTTTTTCAAAGAAGGATTTCATGTTTTGAATAACAGTAGCCATAACTATTAATGCATGATGGCCTATTTTAACTAAATGAAGGCAGTTTTGGGAGTGAACCTGCTTGAACAGGGGAATCCCTAAAGAGTTTGACAAGGGCTTGAGTTGTATGATAAATGATTTCGCTGTAAGAAACAGTAAAGTTATTAGCCGTTATGACCATACATTTTAAATTGGCTAAGATAATGTGCTTCGGACAATATGACATGAATAATGTTAGCCTAGGGGATAAGTCTTAGTACTAGAAAACCCTAAAAGACCCTAACGAGGGTAACGTAAGGGTCCAACATGTTATATGTAGCCGTCCCGAGAGTAAGAGCTTAAGCATGAGTATTAGGTCTCACTATGGGGTTGAGAATATATCTCACCCAATCAGCACCCTGTAATGATCTTATGCCAGATGTATTTTCCTAATAAGTAAAGAAAAGCAATTGACATTTTGCCATTTTAAGTATTTCAGAAGAAAGAAAGTTTCAAGGGCCATTAAGAGGCCAGTTGAATGAAATGTGAAAAGCTTATAAGGGTCATTATGCAGTCAATACAAAAGAGATTTCCTTTAATGAAAATAAGCCTCAAAGGGACTAAGAAAAGAGTTTTTATGGGCCTCAAAAGGCTAAGCAAAGTGTTGTCTAGAAAAGAGGGAAAGTTTTCTCTGCATGTTCTATAGTTTTCTCATGAATGAAATGTGAATGAGGTTTGAAATGTGAATACCCTATGAATACCCTATGAATGAGATTTCAAGTAAGGCTACATAAAGTGTTTTCACAAAATGAAAGAAGGATGCTTGTGCATATCTTGTGATTCATATTCTAAGTACAATAGGAATGAAACTCTAAGTAAAGCATGGCCGTATTTTCATAATGCATCAAGTCTATAAGTTTGAATGTGCTTCCTTTGTGAAAGAAAGTTCAATGCATAGTCTCTGTTGCTTGTCTACATTCCTGAGTGTTTGCTAGTAAGGAAATCTGGTCATTGGGGACCTAGAAATGAGTTTGAGTAGCAAGAATAAAGCTCAGGGGTAATAATCCGTCCTTCGGGGGCTATAATTACCTATTATGAAAGTAATACATAAATACGTGATATGTGGCTATTAAAGGTATTAATGTCTGTAATGGTTTTGGTTTTAAGGGAGCAGGGAATACTCACTGAGCGTGTGGTTGCTTATCCCATTACTCTTTCCCCCTTTTCCCCAGGTTTTCTTCATGGCAAGTATAAGTCAATCATTTACGCTAAAATGGACTTCATCCTTGCTTGAAAGGCGTCATGTGTATTCGTGTTGAAATGGCCTTACATGTTAAACAATGTAGTGTAATGTACTACTCAAGTTGTAATTGTTTGTAAACTAGGCACTCTATCTCATGTAATAAATATTGTTTATGAGTCGCTCTGTATGGCCATGTTAGCCAACCATCTGAATAGTTGGTGTCATTTTCGGTAAAGTTAGTTACATTTCAGGATGTAAGCCCCAGTACTCCGGTTGTGTGAACTGTTGAGTTGTATCTCTCATTTCTTCTTTATTAATGAACCACATTGTTTCTTGTACTCCGACCGAGTTGCTCGTTGAGTTATGGATTTCAATGTACAGCTGTTGAGCCGATTCTAGAATGTTTTGTGCTTCCGTTGATTACAGGGACTTATTGTAAGGGTTTTAGCCTGAAAACGGTCAGTTTTTAAGGAAAACTCTGTCCGTTGCTCCCCGGAATTTAAATAGAAAGTCAAGAAAACGTAACGCTTCTGGCTCTAGTGTAAGTGCAAATATCAAGTGTATAATGGATGCTGTAAGTGCAAGGAAACCTCTAATATTGTTGCATTTATTTTGCTTAATGCATATTGTAAAAGTGTGGTATGAATATTATGTACACAGTTTGACATTCTTTTGCAGATCGCTGCCAATGATTTTAACAGGTTCTATCAAAATCTTTATAGTAATTTTAATTTTGACCGATTATTCTGTCAAAGTTGCAACACACTACATTAAAATTTACTTTGAGATCTGCATGCACAGTGTGTCCGTCAAAATGGTTGCCTTTCCGCTAAATTTTCCGTCATGCTTTTTGATGGATTCAAAGCTCGTCAAAAATTTCCGTCACAATTGGACATTTTTCTTATATGTGCAGATAGGCAGCGTTGTACTCAGCTTGTGTGAGGTAACGTTTATGACATGGACTCAACGGAGTGCCCTTCATTTGGAATACCATAATTGTTGTAAGCGGACCATGTTGAAACAGTACTTCATTCCTTTCAATTGTGGAAACCAAATGTCTTAATTTTATATGTCAGGTACTCCATCACCATATAACGCTGAGGCTTGGCCATGTTCTTAGCCTTTTATTTGAGCCACTTGAAGGGGTACATCCATTGGTAATGAATTAGATCACAGGTAAGCTTCTTGTGCTAAATGTACCAGAAGATGTTCCATAATATTCCCGAAATCAGAAGAAAATATTGTCTCCAATTTAAATAATATTATGGGAATTTGTTGATGCATCTCCATAAGCCGATTGTTACGAAAGACACTTGCACATATGATCTTGAAGTATTCACTAAGGCTTGCTAAAGGTCCTAATACATCTGCCGGTAATGCACTGAATCCAATAGGAAGGAGAGCCTCCATTAATACATGGTAGTCATGGCTTTTTTAATTTTGCAATTTTGCATTTGTCGGGTGGACAGTGTTAGTAAAATTAGAGTTGTACTTGTCTAGTAAACTTGACTCACGTAGCCACTCACAAAGTGACCTCCTTTGCTCTAAGGACAACATATATTTCGCTTTTGGTTTGAATGAGTTGCCATTTTCCCTTGTCCCAAGATGTAGTTCCTCACATGCAGACAACTCAGCTAAGTCCAATCGAGCTTTCACATTGTCCTTTGTTTTCCCTAATATATCAATGACTGTGTTAATAATATTGTCACAAAAGCTTTTTTCTATGTGCATCACATCCAAGTTGTACCTGAGGAGCTGGTGTCTCCAGTGTGGAAGGTCCCAAAAGATACTACGTTTAGTTAAGTTGTGAATGTCTCAGTGAACCTCGAAATTTTTGGTGCGTTACTTTACAGAACTCATGTACTCATTGAAATCCATCATCTTGAGGTACTCTCTCCGGAAGTTGTCCATGCCCTTTTCGGTCCTTAGTGAAGGAACTCTTATTTCGTCTAAATGCATGGCGTCGGGATACAAAGCAACGATGACAATTAAACCATAACATCTTTCGACCATTGTTGTAGGCAAGTCCCACGCACCCAATCTTGGCACACAGGACAGGACAACATCCCATGGGTACTCCATCCTAACAACATTCCATAAATAGGGAAGTCAATAATTGTCCACAGTTAAAATGAAATAAATTTTTGGTGGATACAGTCAAAAAATGCACAGTAAATGAATTTTTGATTGTTTATCCCGTCAAAATGAGATAAATTTTATCAAAGTTTTTTTTTAGATTTGTGTTCAAAATATCATCGTTAAAAAAATATTCTACCCATTAAAATTTCCATCACAGATTTTGATAGATCAAATAGTTGTCAAACATTTCTGTCAAAATTAGGCTTCCAAACAAGTATTATTGAAAGACCAACATTTAATTTTTCTATTAGTACTGCGATTTTCACAGCAATAGTTTTTTTTAACTTAATATAGATGTTGGTATTGGTTGGTATTGGTTGTAACTTGGTGCCATAGATTACATCATAATTATTTAAAAAGTTGATCAAAAAATCAAATTAGGAATAAAATAAAGTAAAAGTAACATACAATAATCATCTTCCATCTTCACGTTCAACAGCCCCCAAAAAGTTGCGATCTCAAGTTCTAGTATTTATGCACCCTAGAATTCGTCTTTCAATCCAAAATTTGAGCCTCAAATTGATCCTCGACGTTGCTCATGCTCCAGGTCGCTCACCGATGCCTCTTGTCGATCGACGACAGCCCCTGCTCGACGCTGAACCATTTTCACTGCCAGGACCCTCCTGACCGCCGGTTCTTGTTCACCGTCGTGCTCTATTTGACGCCAGACTTAGGTTTGATTACAGAAGCATAAACATCTTTTGGTTTGCTTTTATCGTGTTTGTTTTTGATTTTGTGTCGTTAATGGAGGTGTTTAACTCGAATTTGAGAGATTTGCAAATTGAATTCATTGGGGACGAAACTCTATCTAATTAATCCCAAAATTCTTGTTCCCTTATAAAAATACAATCAAATTGAAATTTACTAAGAATCAGGTTTTGGAACGTCCTTATTTTTTTGCTAGAAAGCCTAAGGCAACTTCTGGGATTGTTGATGTGGTCAATGACAGTGTGTGCTACTGGGTTGTTGCTTGTTTATGACATGTACTTAAGTAATTAGGGACCCCAAAATATCCAAAATGCAATTTTTTAGCACGTGCATCTCAGTCAAAGAATTGCAAGAAACAGGTTTTCATTGACATTAACTGGCAAATCTACCTTTGGATGATTCTGAGTACAAATGAAACCATCTAATCACATTGCATTACATTATAGCCCAATGCTCTACCATTCATATGTATTACTAGAAGACAATTAAAATTCTTGCTCCTAAACTTGGGTGAGAAATTGAATAGTGGATCTCTCACTTGTTCTTTTCAATTGTCATTGATAACTGCTGGTAAAAAACTAAATTAAATGCTAGCTAGGATTTTCAATTTTTTTTTTGGGCAGCAATACTGCTATCAACGACAATTGACTCCTAAACTTGGGTGAGAAATTGAGCAGGGAATCTCTCACTTGTTCTTTTCAATTGTCATTGATAACTACTTGTAAAAAACTAAATTAAATGCTAGCTAGGTTTTTCTTTTTTTTTTTTTGGCAACAAGTACTGCTATCAACGACAATTGCAATGAGCAATGGGTGGAGGGCTAGAGAAAGAAGGCCAAGGCCAAGACTCTGGCATTCTTCTCTGTGGTGGTGCTTGAGTGGAAAAAAGGAGCAAGGAGCATGGAGGTTTTACGAGGATAATCAAATACATGGTTCCTGAGTAGAGGCACAACAAGATTCTGTTGTAAATTTCGCAATTTCCCTTCCCCAGCCCCTTCTTCCCTTGTGGCCAATACTCTAGCATAGCTAGCTTATGATCGTTTTCAAGAAAAACTTCACGAAGGCATGTGCTATTATTTGTAGACGGGCAAAGGCATAGCTAGCCCTTCAGGCACTGTTTATTAGTTCACCGTCCCCTTTGCCGCTTAGAGTGCAGTCCGGTTGTTACAGTTTCAATGAATTAAGTGTATCTAACTGTTTTTGCTATAAGGTTTTGTGCATAGAGTTTGTGTTATATATAAGAAGCAGAAAAAGACAGTTAAGAAGGCATTTTTGGGCATTCGAAGTACAAGAAATATGGCAAATATATATATATATATATATATATATATATATATATCTATATATATATATATATATATATATATATATATATATATATATATACACACACACATACATATACATATATATATATGCTTTGACTGAGTGTAGAGATTGATTATTTTTCTTTGATCTTGTGTATGAACTCTTGTGGTTTGATGAATATGAATGAAAATCGGGTAAATAGAAATGTGCTATTGTGTTTTTTTTGGGGTTTTTTAATTTTTTTTATGTTTTGTTCTGTTGCTTTGAAGTTGGTAAGAAAAAAAAATGAGATATTTGGGTGTTCGTAGTTGAGACCCGAGTACACTTTTGGTGTACATAGACGTGTAAAAGCAAGAAAATTAAAAAATTAAAAATTCTATTGAAGGCTTACTAATTAGGTGTGCCAGACTGTTAGTGGTTAGCCAATTGCCTTTAGCAAAAGAACGACTTCCATGCATCTTCAAATTAGGCCCTAGCTAACAAAACCATGTAGGCAAATGGGTGAACAAGTAATGAAAGTATGCAGGCAAATGGGTGAATTATACCTATATCTACTTTGTCCATTTTATTTTATACTATATGTGTTATTTAGGAAAAAGGGCACTGAACTAGATAAGCCGGAAATGTGGTTGAAGACCTATGTACTAAAGCATATTTCAAAGCCTCACAATGCTTCAGCTATGGTAAAGGCAAGTACAGTGTTTGTTTTTTGGCTGTCATTCCTTTTTAAGTTTTTGTATTCTTTATTGCACTGTAAGTTTCTTATGGTGTTGATATGATGTTTTTGCACTGTAAGGTTGTGGGAGAAGAGAAAAATGGCCATGCAAAGACCTTTGGTATAGGCATCAAATTGCCTTGTTCATGCTCCAAAAGATACACTTTGGAAGAAGAACAAGTTAAAAGATTCAAAATCGAGCAGAAACATAAGGAAATTAAGAGAAAGTTCATAAGTTAAAGAAAATGATGTTGAACCTTTTAAAGCACAAGGTTCGTTTCGCTTTTTGCATTTTATATGAATTTGCTAGTGTCACTTGATATTTATCAAGAAGCGTTGTTTTGAATTGGGTGTTAATTTGAATTGCTGAACAAAAAGGAAAGACAACAAAATTTCAATGCAATGTGTATTTTAGTGATTTTGGCTTTTTATGTAATGACCACAACTAAGGAAAGTTTGAGTGTCATATGGTACAATTGATGAGGAATATGGGTTTTGCCGCCATTTGGATTTATCTAAGGATATAATTTCTTCACTTGAGAATGAGGTTGCAAGTAATGAAAGCGCAAATGACAATGAGTGTTTATAGGTTGATCCCAAAGATGAAGGCCAGCACAATCAAGGTGGGGAATATGAAGAAGAAGAAGGATATGAAGAACATGATAGTTAGCTTATAATTGATCGATTTAATTTAGCTAGAATCCTTGGTGAATATCATTATTCAAGAACTTAGCACTAATGCTTTGAATTTTAAGTATACTTCTGTTAAAAGTTTGTGCAATAGTGGTGCTTTATAAACTTTTAATTTAATGTGATGGAGCCCTAAACTGTTGCGGGAAATGTTGTATGTTTCATGTAGACAATTTTATAGTATGTGCTGTGTAAAGAAATGATGGCAGGTTTGCACATTACTATTCTCAATATTTTTTGAGCCATGGTAGAGCCTTTTACTAATATATGATACAAGTGGGAAAACAAATTTTTCCGACAAAATGAATAAGACAGAAACACTTTTTATTAGTGGATATTATTGGCGGGAAAGACTTTTTACCAAGAGATACAACAAAGTGAAGATTTTCTACTAGTAGATACTACCGGGGGGAAATAATTTTTACCAACAAAAGAGGTTGTTGGTCAAGATTATGGCGCCAAAATAATAATTACTAATAGAAACATCTGCTGGTACTAATGCATAGCACCAACAATATCATACCTGTTGCTAAAGGAATAATTATTAGTGATAAAACATATCTGTTTATATTAGAAAATAATTCCAACCGTCAGTATTTATCTGTGATTAAAACTTTTGACAGCAGGGTTTTTACCAACATATTAGTGATAGACAAATATCTGTTGGTAGAACTCTTTACCAATAGAAAAGTGGCTTACACCAATAGATTGACCCATGTTAGTATAAGCCACTTTTTTTTTGTAGTGAGACCTACTCATGCGGTGTTGTAGTAAAAGGCACTTCGGAAGGAAATGGGAGCGAGGTGGATTACTATAGAGTGTTTGAGGAAGTACTCCAAGGGGAGTACCAGGGGAGCCCATAAAACCATGCTTACTATTCTGGTGTGAATGATATGATCTATCAAATCCTCAAGGCACATGATACTCGAAGTTGAACTGTACCGATGAAATTAACACCAAACGCAGATATGGTAAGTATGACCCTTTCATTATCGCAGATGTTGCGTATCAAGTGTTTTACATCCCGTATCCATAGGGTGTTCCCCATAATAAAATTGGTGGGCTGCTATGATAAATAAGCTTAGATAATGTCCAAACATGCAAGAGAATGCTATTAAAGTGAAACCCGTTTGTCAAGAAGATGTAATGGCATCAACCTCGTATAATTAAAAAACCATGGCACAATTTTTAATTGACGTATTTGAGCTTATGGATGAAGTGGAAGTGGTTGATGTCGAATCATCATAAGAAGAACAATATGATGATGTGAACAAGTTTAACGAACGGGAGTGGGATGATGAGGAAACAGATACTGAAAATGACGATGATAAAATGTAGTACCAGTCGAATAACGATGATGAGGATGATGATGAGGATATAGATGACGAAGAGGATGGGGATCAACATGATGAATGTGAATTGGTATTTGTTACATCCTATATAGGGTTTCTATCTATGCAGTTATAATAATGTACCTCATGTAAATTTTATGCGGTTCTCAAATGATGCACTTTATACAAATTTACCTTTGAAGATTTTTAATGTATGAAATTTATAAATATAAATGTATTTGTATCAAAAATCGTAATTATGTTGTGTTTATTGTTTTGCATTGCAATACTAAATGGTTTTCTATGTCAAAGACGTTAGATAGGGATGCGCAACGTCAGCAACGGCGGAGAGGAAGGGCACAACTTTTTGATGTATGCAATCATTCACTAGATCACGTGAGGGGAGCGCACATATGGCTCTCCTGTCAGAATCCCACCCCATGGGGCAGATAGTATGTCTATCATGCCTACCCTATAGTATGATACACGTTTGACCTTCCCCTTTGTTGACCCGAACCAAGTCCCCGCACACAACCAAGATGTAGGTTTACAAGCATCACATGCCGGTGAGACCTTAGGGGTGGAAGAGGTAAACCTTACATTTTGGTCCAACGATGCCATACAACCCAAATTTGGTGATAAGGCTACTAGGATCCATGCAACAAATTCAATCGTTGCTTTAGCCTCATGTACAGTCTACTTCACAACCTACTCCACAGCCTCATGTATGGCCTACTCCATAGCCTACTCCATAGCAATCTGTACAGCCCACTGAAGGGCGTATAGTGCCATCCACTGAGCATGAGATGGTTGTTAGAGATAAGATTCTGATAGAGCTATAAGGCCACACATACATGCTCTACTCTCTTTCACTAAATATCAGATGCTCAAAGTTGCAATTCAATGTCACTTGCACTTTGTTGTTAGATATAATGTGTGTATATATTATTTCATTGTAGGTTCAAGCCTCACCAAGGAGTCCCCAAGTATATTGGTGAGATCATCAAGGTGAAGTACCCAGAAGCTTGGCCAACTTGGGGGGAAGTCCTCATTTATCAACGAGACTTATGATTTACTAAATTCAAGGTGTGTGGTTTTTTGACTCATTTTCCTAACTTATGATTCATTTATTTCCACTAGAACTTAAGCATGTGCATCAAACATTTTAAAACTTGCTTCATGTGTTAATATTAGAATCATTTCAAACACTTATGCTATATTTCATTGTAATTATTTACATTGTCAACTGAGTGTCAAAAAGTACTAATTTCATCTGGTAACTACATGTGTGGTCGTTTTGGCAAAAAGACTACTACTAGCTGCCTCACCATGACCGACAAGTGCGTAGCAATTTTGAAGTTAGACGGACGAAACAACTGAAGAACTTGTTTGCCTGTGCACGCAAGTCAGGTAAGGTGCCTGATTTTGTGACCCCAGATAACTGGGCACAACTCCAAAAGTACTGGGAAGGCCCGACTTCCAGACGTTGAGCTCCCGGAACATGAAAAACTGCAACAGTGATCCTGAGGGTGTAGGTCTATCCTTGCACTTATATGGAGCTATCCTAACAACTGAGTAGCGTAGACGAATGGTAATAGTTTCAATATTTAAGTACACTTTCCTGTTCATGTATTATTAATTGTAACATATTATGCTTGCAATCTACGCAGGCGATCACACTTCAGAGGGAACCAACAGTAGATGAGTTGTACAAGGACACCCATATGCACAAGACAAAGTACAAGTAGGGCAATTGGGTGTGTAAAAAATCAGAGTTAAGATTGGCAAGGTCAAATTCAAATTATGTCAAGATAAGTTTGCATTTAAAAGATATGTTCGAATTAATAGATCTTCTATTTCAAACGTCTAAAGTTTATATGTGCATATGCAGAGGAGCACACAAAGATATGGCAAGACTACAGGTCCTCCTAGCCCTCCACTGATGACAGTTCCCAAATCCCTCCACTTTCTAAGCGCGACATTTAGGTTCAAGGAAATCTCACTAGCAAGGGTCACATGTATGGCATTGGTGTTAAGGGAGTTGTGATAAAGCGACGGTCTCACCTATCAGTTTTGAGTTGTTCCTCCTCTGTCCACAACTATGATGCATGCAAAATTACAATGAGGTTCAATAAGAGTGTTAGCAAAGCAGCAGAGGAAGGTCGCCACCAAGAGTTTCGCAAACAGGTTGAGGAGGAAGTGAGGGTAAAGCCCGTTATGGAATTGAACAATTAAGGGGCTGAGAAGGAAGCTAAAATTTGAAAGGAATTAGCTTAAGAAAAAGCTGTGAGGCAGAGAGACATGAGGAAGGTTAAGAGCAAGATGTGGAGGTTCTTTAAGAGTCAGCAAGTTGGGTCTTCAACGGCACCGCCAGATACGATTCCTTTAGAAGAAGATGATAAAGATGAGCCCCACAACACTGAATTGAGTGATTCCTCCTATGATTAGTTACGCTCATATCATGTTTGTCCTTGGTCCATTATGTGTGTTACGATGTGTTTAAGTAATTGAACAATTTTCGTTATGTTTTTTGATTGTGCACATTGAAACTATGTATGTATCTTTAAAACAATCCTAATACCACCGTATATTAATTTTAGGATTCTATTACATTACTAATTTTACTGAATTTGTTCGTTGACATGCTTTGAAGCAGCTTAAATGGGAAATGCTAGAATAGAAAAATTATGCGAGCTCAGTTTTGACGGCCACGGTCTAAAATTGTGACGGAAATTGCTACTTTCGTCAAAATTTTTGGCTGGTTCAGTAAAAAATCCTGTCAAAAATTTTGCCACAATAGAAAACTCATTGACTTCACAGCTCTGACTGACAATCTAATCGGTCAAAATTTTCCGTCAAAAAATGTTCTGATGGGACGACAGTCTATCAAAATTTCCGTCACCATAATACTGACGGCATCATAGATTTAAATATAAAATCTTGTTTAGAGAAAAGTTTAAACCATATAGGTCAAATATATATGTATAGATTTTCCAAAAACTTACCGCGATAAGATTTATATTAGTGGTTATTTTCTTAGTTTGGTTGTTGTAATTTTCCGCCAAAACTAGGTGCAAAGAACCAACCAGACTGACCTAGTGGATAAATTAGGAATACAGAAACAAAAACAGCAATTGGACCAGAGAATGCGATTGCATTATAAGGGCGCAATTGAACAGATCGAGCAAGTTCGAATTGACGTAACATAAAACCTATTAGTCCGAAAGCGCCATGAAGAGCAACAAAAGTCCACAGGCCGCCTAATTGATACCAACGAGTAAAATCCCCTTGTGCAAGCGTACGGTAGTCGTTGTAACACTTGAGGGTCGATCTACATGGAGGTGTTATGAAATTAGGTCACTAAAATTTTAACTTAGAGACTAATCAATAAGAATCAGAGTCCAATTATTATTCTAAGAAAATGATTTCAGTTAGCTAAGATCACGAAAATAAAAATTGAATACTAAATTAAGAAATCTACTAAGGCAAAGAAAAATAAAGAATGAAGAGGCACTTGTTAATTGTGAAAATGTAGTAATTCACAAGAGATTTGAATAGAGTAACATGAGTGGATCCAAATTGATCCAAAGGCTTGCAATATCTATGCCAACTCCCAAAAATCTCACTCAGATTTAATTGAATTGAAACTAATCACACTAATTTAGAGAATCTAGATCAAAAGCTGAGATTAAACAAACCAAGTAAAAATGAAAACAAGAAGAAGAACTTGCAACATTAAACCTAATCTCCTCCTCTCTACTGCCTGAATCCTCCTTCCTAAATAAATTAAAAAACGCAGTCCCCTCTCTTTTTTTCCCCCTTGATTGCATCATTAATCTTGAATTAAAATTCTGCCACTTTTATAACTTTTTTTCTTCATTTTGTTTCAATGGAAACCTTTTCCATTTCATTTTTCCATTTTTTTCTTGATTTTGTTTTTCTGTTTTTTTCCTTTTTCTCAAGAAGAAAATGAATGAATGGCACGTACAAGAATAATGCAACTCAATTTCCAAATGATGGCCAGGAAACATCCCAGCATATACCAAAATCAACCACTAATTACATAAAATACCCAAAAGTTGTCCAACAAATAATGAAGCGTTGCCCTACTAGCCTTGGCTTAGAGGCAGGGAAATGTGTTTAGGCCATAATTAAAGTGAGGGATTCGCAATAAATACAGTCCAGGTTCAAAAGGGCTAACAAAGGGGGAAAACATTCAAATCAGGGGTGGCAATCTGGCTATGTAGCTCACAAAATGTAAGACCCGCCTTGATTGTTTTAAGCTAACCTGCCTGTCTTGCTTTCTACGTTATAAAAATCGTATTTTTAGTAACTATACGAGTTAAATTATTAAATGATGCGCTTATGTGAACGATAATTTTATTAAAAAGGGTTATTATTGCTATTATGGATTTTAAAGTTAATTTGTGCTATTTGTGCCCTTCCGTACGAATAAACCCTAAACCATGCAAATCTGCACCAATTACGTCCCTAAACCCATGCCAAAACGGACCCCAACTCGACCCAAACTTCACTCACTGGCTACGCACAAGCCGGCCACCCAGTTGCTGGGGTCGCTAGAGACGCCCACCCTAGTCACTAGAATTACGCTCAATCACCAGAATCATGCCCCGTCTTACTTGCCCTCGATCTGTCTCTCTCTCTGTTCTTGAGTTCAGGGCGTCAGATTCGTGGCTTGCTTGTACAGACCAGGCGGTCGCTACCATACGGCCGCCATCGCCGCCGTCATTGTTCAACCCCCTTCTCTCTCTCTCTTTTTTTGGGGATGCCGAGGAGGGGTCACGGGCCACCAGATGGAGAACCCCCCTTCTCGTGTTTTTCCCCAAAAAAAAGGGGCTTCGGCCCCTTTTACTCATTTCTCTTCTCTTTTGTTTGGTTAAAACTTGCCCATCAACTAAAATCTTTTGTTCAATCTCATACCTCTTATTCTAAACCCAGATCATTAACACAATCTTTTATTGATCACTCGTTCGCAAATACGTCAAGATTCGATTTATTAACCAATGAAACAAATTCTAAGGTTGACAATCTAATCGTATTCAGGTTCCTACTCGATTTAGTAACCAATAAAAATCCTTATTAACGCTTATTAAAATCATCGAGAAATCTCAAAACTAATAATAATAATATTAATAGCAACAATAACATTCTTTTTAATAAAATTTCCACTTAAGCAAGCACATCGACATTGATCTAACTTAACTAAAGTAATAAAATACGATTAGCAATTATCAAGAAATAAGCTAGAAAGTGCGGGTGTTACGTTCTTCCCCTCATTAAAAGGATTTCGTCCTCGAAATTCCAAAGCTCAGTTCAATCATACCTAAGATGAGTACACACTTGGCACAGTGTACACAAATCGCACTAGAATCCAAATTCTTGTCTTGCAATTAATTGAAACCGAAAAAGAGACTTGTGGTATCCAATCTCCTCTTCGCCAAATCCTCTTCGCCAAATCCTCTTTGAGCGGCTACTCACTCTATTTAGGTGCCGAGGGCAATTGCATAGAAGAGTGGGTAAATGAGTTCGCGTCGAAAACCATATTAAGCTTGTTTTAAAAAGGAAAATAGACTTTCAATCATCTAGACTCAATCTGCATAGTAAACAATCACTCTATGTATGTGCATCATATTAATGGTATGAAAAATGGGCTACAATAACTTTAAGGTCATATACAGGTACTTTCTTTCTAAAACATGAACTTAAGTCACCTCTAAAATCAAAATAGTTAACTTGGAGACTCTTATAACACATTAAAGCAGTAAGGGCATCACATAAGCATCACGCAACATCACATAGCATTCCATGAACGACGACACATAAGAGCTATACATATGTCCGCAACAATGTCGCACTTTGAAATCAAGCATAATCCATGGAGTTAATCCACGTTTCAATATATATTAAGCATGTTATTGGGGTTGACGCATGTGGTCGTCAATCACTAAGCATAGAACAGCTTGGGAAACATGGTCCCAATGAAGGATATTCCGTCTTTAAGTACAGTTACACGAGAAAAACAGGCACGGTAATTACATTGGCTTAATCACATTGGTTTACCTAATGTAAGGCTCTACCCTCAAGTTTCTACAGGGAGTTGGTTTCTTTCTAAGTCATGAAGCCAGACAGGTAAACCGATATGCCCATGTCCTAATGAGGATACACAATTATTTGCCATTATACAGTTAAACCATCCAGAACACTTCAATTAAACACTTTAACTGCATGTTCTATAACTTTAGGGTGTAGGGGGTACAGTAAAGGCTCGCATATGACCGCAAGTACACCTACAAATCATCGTTTCACATGAAGCACATAGGCATTTACATATCCAAATAGAGATTGGCCCTTAAATGTGAGGTACTAACATGTTATCCTTAGTAAACATAAGATATGCGATGGTGACCACATGTAAATGCAAATTTTGATAGTCATTAGGTTGTGTATTCAATATATGCACTTCGGCCACTCAAGCTATAATAGGAAGCAATAGGAGTCATGTAATGCAACTAACATGCCAATAATCAAATCACACAATAAGCCACACATGGTCGACTGTGCATCCAACTCAATTGCATCCCATACAGGCTCAAAATAGGTACGAAGAAGCTCATGTACTTAACAGTTCACTCACACACAACTAGTTAGTGACCCAACTCCTATAATGCATCAATGACCGTGTATAACAAACATGGGTATTTATATTTATGCTGAGAAGACCTTGAATGCTCTACTATGCTGCCTTTCTTACATATGAGGTATACCCTTCCTTCAATTAAATACATGCAAATATAACTCTATCATCATTTAGTCATGCATTACATGCATGGTGTTTAATTACTCCAACTATAACATGAGGAAATAGAATTCATGGACTGCAAATGATGATTCAAGAGTCATGTTGTGCAACTAATAGCTTAAATCAATTTGCTCAACTAAAACTGTCATATGTTTAATCAAGTTCAAGTCAAGCAGTCACCGAAAGCCTATTTTCTTAGCTTTCGACCACAAACACATCAACAGCCACTCACAACAGTCCTATCTGGTACTCCTATGGCGTCATGCAGTACATGAGGTCACATTCATCTCTTAAGACCTGGAAACTCATGGGGTTACCTCATAGGGAAACACCTAGATGTGCATACACGCATGCAACCCCCATTTGCAACCTATGGTCAATGGCATGCCTTAAAGCTCTTCCAGTTTTGGGAAAGATTGGAGCCCAATGGCTATGATTGTTTGAGTATGATCGACATTAAAGGTCCTTTAGGTATGTGTTGAGGTCCGATGAGGCACATCTGTCCTATAGGTGATCATAGGAGTCTTACTGTGTAGGTTGCTCACTTTAGTAGGAGTCATTTACTATGCACAATTCCAAAGTTTGCTAGGTTCTTTCTACCTTGCTCTTTCTAGGTCTATCAGGGTTCATTCTAACTAAAACATTGGCACCCCACATCGTGAATAACAATTTGTATGATAGAAAGCGAGTAATGCACTTACATAGGCAATAATGACAAAGATGGTGAACGACAGGTACACTTACGCAATATTCAACAAAGTCCTACCGCTAGCATTTAGTCTTTCAAGCATGTATACGAAATAGCCGCTAATTTACTCAGGCAACTCAGAATTTATACGAGGAAGGTATCATTTTGTAACATTATCAATCATAGCAACTAACCTCCAATAATTCCTTTCCTAGTCTTTTACAAACGACTCCATCGATGTACACATCTTAGCATGTATACATTTACAAGCAGCATATAGACAAGCATAGCATAAGCACATGTACTTATGGACCTAACTCACTCATCATTGCTAAAGGAATGCAAGTTCTTCAGTGTAAGTATAACCTAACTCAATAGCTAGAAGGACATTAACATTTCAAAATCTTGAATTTCAAGGCGAAAAATAACTTATCCATTTCTAGTCTCTTCTCTACCATCTCCAAGTATGTATGCTCTCTCCATTGTAGGGCCTGAGGAGCAATCTGCATGTAGGGGCAAAGAATGAGCTTAGAAAAAGGTTTTCGATCATTCAAGTTTAAATCAACATGCTTTAACTTTCAATTGTCTTATCAAGGCGCACGGATAAATGTTTTACTATTTGAACCATCACTTAGCTCACATAAGAAGGCGTAAGTCAATTGGGTTCACATTCTAATGCACGACTCACATTTATCTAATTGGCTTAACATAATCACATAAAAGTCAATCAGTGAAGTCAATTAGCACGTTAAGAACACATTGCACCAATGGAGCACCCACAACGCCACCTCAAGGAGTGGGGGCCTATTTGACTCCGAAACTAATGCACAACACGGCACTTTTAATCAATTGACCTACTCAGGCCACACATAAGTCGTAAACAACAATGCTATAAAGTGCACTTGCACACAGAGTACGACATATGTCACATTGTCACAACGTACTCCTAAGCGACTATATGAAATGCAAGACTCAGGTCGCTACCTAAGGTCGTAAAACTTGGCTCTGATACCATCTTCTAACACCCCCAACCCCTAGCGTTAGGAGCATTAATGATTTCTTAAATCTTACTTAAATTCTAGGGTGAAACGGACAGAATTTTGCCTAAAAACTGCCCATTTCCTAGGCTTAAACCTTTACATTAAATCCCTGCAATCAATAGAAGCGTAAAGAACTCTAAAACAAGCTCAACGGCTAACCAGAGTCTACAACTCGACGGGCTACTCGCCCAGAGCATACCAAACAATAAAGTTCAATAATAAAGAAGAAAATAGAAGATGCAACTCAATGGATCACACATCCTGAGTGCTGGGGTTTACATCGCAAAATGTAACTAACTTCAGCTAAAAAGGGAAACTAACTAATTAGATGGTTGCTCAGATGGCCATACAGGCAACTTATAAACAACACGCATTACATGAACTGGTGTACTTTGTTTACGTACATTTACATCACTAGGGATACATTATATTACATCGCTTAACATGTGAATCCACTCCTGTATGTGCCCACACGACACCTTTGCAAAGCAAGCTTAGTCTCCAACCCGACATAACTAAATTAACTTCTACCTATCACAATGAAAACTTGGGCAAAGGGGAAATAGTAATAGGATGAACTACCACACGCTCAGTGAGCAATTCTCGACTCCTTCAAAACCATAACCATTTGCAGGCAATAATAATGAGTAGTAGGTACACAACATTTGTATATTACTATCATATTAGACAATCATAGTCCCCAAATGGAATCATCATCACCCTTAAGCTTTATACTAGCCACTCAAACTTATTGCTAGGCTCTTCATGACCACACTTCCCCAATGGTCAAGCATTTAGGCACATATACAACTAAGCAACAAGGATAGTGCAAAAGTGCTTTCAAATACGAAAATTGAAAATACAGTAACTCTCGTTTTATTTAAAGAATAGTTTATAAATCAAGCTAGCCTCTTCAAAGCGTGGTTTGCAAAACAAACTAGCCTCCTCAAGGCTCATTTATTTTCTTTCGTAGGATATGCACAATTGAAAACTTATATGCTCGATGCATTACAAGGATATAGCCATACTTTATTTGAAATTTCATTCAAGCTATACTTGGATCTCATTCATAAGATATGCACAGGACATGTACAGGAAGCTTTCTTTCGTTTTCTTGAAAACACTTTACTTAGCCTCTTGAGGCTCATATTCTTTAAAAACAAATTTCTTCCGTATTGATCCTCTAATGACCCTTAAAATCTTCCTTTCTCCTGAAATACTTAAAATTACGAAATATCAAATGCTTTTCTTACTTATTCGAAAAATACTCTGGGCATATGATCATCATAATGTGCTGGTTGGGTAAGATCTATTCTCAACCCCTAGTGAGACTATCGCTGACACTAAGCTCTTACTCCCGGAATGGCCATATAATTAGACCTACACCCTCATCAGGGTCTTCTAGGGTTTCCTACTACTAAGACTACTCCCTAGGCTAGGGATTTCCCCGTTCAAGCAGGTTCACTCCCATCATATTGTCCCTAAGAATGATATCCTAGCCAATTTAAAGCGTACAGCTATAGCGGCTAATAAGTTTGTTGCCTCTTGCAGCGAAATCAATTATCATGCAACGCATTCATTTTTAAAATTCTTTAAGCATTAAAACTGCATTCGTATAGCTAAAAATAGGCCATCATTCGCTAATAGGTATGGCTACTTTTATTTTCAACCACAAAATGCCTTCTTTTTCAAACTTTCACCCTCACACACAAGATAAAGCTTAATGACATGATGGGAAGGGGTTCACACGTAACAAATTCAAACACTTCATAATTCAATTGGCAGAATAAGCCATACATGGCCTCACAGTCATCGTGATTGCGGTTACTCACAACCCAGGCTCCCTCTTCACACAACACCGACCACAAGGAACCTGAAAAGCTCTCATTAGTTCAACCTCAAGCCATCCAACTACCAACTCGGTTTCAACTTCATAATCATAGCACTTTATCACGAAGATCATAATGAAATGCGTAATAGTGACATATTTACTTACCAAGCAAGCAACACCTATCCAGCGACACATTATGGCGTATATGAGTATATATATATATATATATATATATATATATATATATATAATTAGCTTAAATAAGGCCCTCAGCGGATTGAATTGAACTAGAAAGGTATGAAACTAGCTTTGTATTTATATTTCACAATTAGGGACAAGCATGTCTAATTCATGTTATTTTTAAAAGCATAATCTAGTCACATTAAGGCTTTTAAGTGTATTTTATTTTAACCAAGTTTATTAGGTCGTTTTAAGGTCATTTCAAAAATAAATTAACCAAATTAGCATGCATCAATTTAAAGGATTCTTAGGTTGTTTTAAGGCCATTCTCAAACATGAATTAACTAACTTAACATGCATCGATTCAAAGCATTCTTTACTCTTAGGGTGCCCAATTTGCTAATTATATAATCCCCAAACTCTGCTTGCTCTACGAATACCTCGACCACCCCGTTAGCAACCTAGGGTATGAAGTTCACATGCAACCTTCTAAATAGATTTTAGGCACACCAAAACTGAACTAGTGGCTACTTTTAGCATAACTTTGCTTGTTTCACAATTCTCCACATTAATCGATAAGTAGACTATGCTTTAACTCAACATGCAAGAATCCCAAAGTCAGCATCATCATTATAATTACCTAATTTCCATTCTAAATCCTCTAAATACTGATTACTAACTCAGATTCGGACATGCATCAACTAAATCAGTAACATTCGTTGGAAATTAGTAGCAATTTAGGAGAGAGAAACACCCACCTGGATTCCAAGCAAGGGATTCGTTCGAAGGGCTTTGTGCTTCATTTAGGTGCTTAAAAACTCCAATGTTCAACTCCTTGCTCATTGACTATACGAATAAACCCTAGACCATGCAAATCTACTCCATTCATGCACCTAAACCCATGCCAAAACGGACCCCAATTCGACCCAAACTTTACTGACTGGCTGTGCACGAGTCGGCCACCCAGTTGCTGGGTTGCTAGCGCTGGCCACCTTGGCCACCAAAATCGCGCGTAATCGTCGAAATTATGCCCCCTCTTACTTGGCCTCGACTAGTCTCTCTCTCTGTTCTTGAACTTAGGGCGTCGGGTTGGTGGCTTGGTTGTCCGGAGCAGGCAGTCGCTGGCGTGGCGCTGCCACCGCCACCGCCGTCGCCGTTGTCCGGCCCCCTTCGCTCTCTTACTTTTGTTTGGGCTATCGGGGCGGGGGCACGAGCCAACTGAAGGAGAACCCCCTCTTCTCGTGCTTTTCCTAGAAAAACAAGGGGCTTTGGCCCCTGTTACTCATTTCTCTTCTCCTTGTTTTTTTTGGTTAAAACTTGTCCATCAACTAAAAATCTTTAGTCCCATCTCGTACCCCTTATTCTAAACTCATATCGTTAATACAATCTTTTGTCCACCATTCGTTCCCAAATATGTAAAGACTCGATTTATTAACCAATGAAACGAATTCCAAGGTTGACAACCCAATCGTATTCAGGTTCCCACTCGATTTAGTAACCAATAAAAATCCTCATTAATGCTAAATAAATTCATCGAGAAATCTCAAAACTAATAATAATAATAATAATAATAATAATAATAATAATAATAATAACAACAACAACAACAACGACAACAATAATAATAATAGCAACAACAACATTCCTCTTAACAAAATTTCCACTTAAGCAAGCACATCGATATTGATCTAATTAACTAAAATAATAAACTACGATTCATAATTATCAAGAAATAGGCTAGAAAGTGCGGCTGTTACATATATATATATATATATATATATATATATATATATATATATATATATATATATATAGATATATATATATATATATATATATATATATATATATATATATATATATATATATATATATATATATATATATATATATATATATA